>CM053502.1:20180967-20265539 GCA_028627145.1 Eidolon dupreanum | reverse complement strand
GTGGCGAGCCCGACTTACAGACTGTGGGCAAGATGGTTCTCAACGACTGGCAGAGGGGCCGCATTCCTTTCTTTGTCAAGCCACCCAACGCAGAGCCGCCTGCAGCCCCACAGGTAAGAACAGAGTGGACCCACCGCTTAGAAAGCATGGTTACTGACCTAGGTTTGGTGTCTTTTGGTTGCCTCCCTTTAAAAGGGAGCATCGTCTTCCTTTGAGGTAGGTACTTCAGTTGCAGTGTCTCCCAGTCCAGCGTGCCATTGCCATGACCTTGCTGAGGGGTGGTACTTGGAGACCAAAAAATAGATAGATGTATGGTAGATCAAATTTAAATACCAGTCTGTAGGGCTCCTTAAATGCACTTGCATGTCTTACGCTTGAGGAGCAGAGGCATTTCCAAGATTTATTTCTTAGACATTTATTAGACCCAGCCATGTGCTGGGTAGAGGGAATGTAGAAATAAGTAATGGTACTTTCCCTCCAAAAACTCTTAATCAAGTGGGAAGGGCAAGTGGCATAATTGATACTCAGGGAAAGAAGTCTTAGCTTTGGGGCCTCGGGACTGGGTTGAGAAGCTTCCATATTCTTGCATTTCCCTCACCCTGGCAGCAGACTGCCACAGGCTCCAGCGTTAGCACATTGTTTTTCTGTTTGTAGGATCTTTTGCAGAGCTCAGCCAAGTCTCTTAAAGAAGAGGTGGCCTCCTTACTAATCTTTTGGGGCCATATAGCTTTGATTTTCTCTTATTTGAGCTCCGTTCCCAGAGTTTCAGTTGTCAGCTAGAAATTTCTAATTAAACAGTTTCCCCATCATTTCAGGAAAAATTAACATACTTGATTAACATCAACAAACTGATGTCAATCTACCTTCTCCGCCTCTCCCCTAACACCACCAAACAACCAAACAAAACAGTTCCTCTCCTGTCTTCTTTGTATGTTAAGTTGTTTGTTCATTGATTCATTCATTCAGCAAAAATGGATTGAGTGTCTTCCTTATACCAGACACTCTTCTGGGTACTGGTGGTACTGCAGTGAAAAGCAGACAAGTCTCTGCCCTCCTGTACATACATGATATATATGTGTATGTATGTCAGTGGAGGAGTGTGTGGTGTTTTCTAACACCAAATACATTTTGTTTTTTCCTATCAGTTCTGCAGTTATCTGACACCAGCTGGGTGTCCTACCCTTCAGTTCAGTTCTGGCACTAACTCCCAGAGGCAGACCCCACAGGTTAGGGTCTCAGTCCCACAAGACTGGCCCCACTTCAGATGCCAGCTGCAGATGGGGTTCCCAGACTTCCCTGACTTCTGCCCAGCTGACTATAAATTCAAGGGTTCCCAGGTTTGATAATTTGCTAAAAAACTCATGGAACTTAGAAAAGTGCTTTGATTATGATTACTGATTTCTTATTAATGATGCAACTGAGGAACAGCCAAGTGGAAGAGATATATGGGGTAAGGTATGGTGTGGGGGTGGCATGGAGTTTCCACGCCCTCTCTGGGTACACCACACTCCTGGTACATCAGTGTATTTACCAACCCAGGAGCTCCCCACGCCCCATCCTTCAGGGCTTTTATGGAGGGTCCATTACAGAGGCATGATTGATTAAATCAAAGTCATCGGCCATTGGTGGTTGAGCTCATCCTTCAGCCCTCTAATCAAGTGCTTTGTTTATGGTGACCAAGCCTCATGCCAAATGGTTCCACCATGATCATCTCATTAGCATAAATAGAATGTGGTTCAAAAGGGGCTTCTACGAATAACAAAAGATACCCCTGTCTTTATTCAGAAAATTCCAAGGATTTTTTAGGAGCTCTTGTGTCAGGAACTGGGGTCAAAGACCAAATAGTTATTTTTATTATACTCCAGGGAGACAGATGGTAAGCAGATAAACATGTAACGTCAGTAAGTACTGATTGTTGGTGGGGGAAATTAAACCAGGGTAAGGGGTTGTGAGAGACAAACAGGAGTGTTTGTGTTTGTAGGGTGATAAGAGATGGCCTCTGAGGAAGCGGCATTTTAGCAGAGACCTTAGAGATTTGAGGCAGGAGCCATGTGGATGTCTTGGGAGGTGAACATTCTAGGCAAAGGAAGCGGAGCACCCAGAGCACCTGAGGCGGGAGTGTGCTCGATGTGTTCGTGGTACCGATGGGAAGTCATGGGGCCGGAGCATGTTGGGCAAGGGCAGCATGGCAGGAAGCACCAGGAAGCAGCTGGGTCTGAGGAAGCCCATCACTGCTCTCATGTGACCCCGTGTGGAAACAGTGGAGTCATCGTGAACTTTTCCTCCATGTCTAGTCACTAAATTTAGGTAATTAGTTCCCCCCCAACTGTGAATTTTGTCCTTTTCTTTTTTTTTGGTGGTGGCAGGAACCCCTTTGAAAATCCAAAAGGTAAAAAATTACCTTATTAGAAAAATTTCTACAAATGTACATATACATTTTATAAATAATTTCCTGAATTTTATGGATTCCTGATTTGTATAGCACTTCTTTTGGAAAATCACATGTTCCGTGGGTCTCAGTTGCAGGAATAAAATGTTGTCACATACGTGAAGCAGCATTGTGAAGCCTGGCACATAACCTTCTTTTGCACTATCATCTAAAGCAGGCTAGTCATTTTTAGGGTTCCCAACTTCAGGGCTCCTTCTGAACTCTCCTTACGAGGTTCCCCTCTTTTACCTTAGACCCTTCCTTAAGTGTCTCCTCAGTGCCGCTCCTTACTACCTGACACTTTCTAGACTAGTGCTGCATTCATGCTTACCACACAGCTTGACTTTCGTTCTTGTTGTGTGTGTGAATTTTGAAGGCGCTTATCTTGACAGCCCCCATTCCATACAGTTGTCAGGGAAGGTGTAGGGAATCTTACCTATCTAACAGTAAGTGGTTGATCGGTTGTAATAAATACTCATAGTCAGTGCATCTTTTGGAACTGCAGATATATTCCTTTGATCCTTTAATGCTGGATTCTAGATTTAATGCACATTGGCTTACAATTGATTTGTGATAGGACTCAAATTTGAGAGTTTTCAGTACTCTCCCTCAGTCTTGAAAAGAAGACTACCTCATTCGAGAGTAAGATGTAAGTTCAGAAGTTCTATTTTTATTTTCTGATCCCTTTTCTCTCCCTGCCCCTACCCCTTTCCGGCCTGAATAGCTTCCATCCTCATCATCTTTGGAAGCTGCCACAGAAACATCGCAGAACAGCCCAGAAGAGGAAGTCACAGAAACTGTAGGTGAAGAGTCAGAATCTGTTATTGAGAAAGAACAAGGCGAGAACAGTCACAGTGACACTAACTCAGAGATGCAGCAGATTCTTGCACGGGTTCGGCAGAACTTCGGCAGAATTAACGTCGTACCTCAGTTTTCTGGGGATGACCTAGTTCCTTTGGAGATGTCAGATATTGATGAAGAGCTTGAAAGCTGTTCAGAAGAAGAGGAGAAACAGGAACAACAAGGATACGAGGAGGAAGAGTCTTACCCAGAGCCCCAGGAAGAACACGTGGAAAACGACACCAAGGCAGTTATTAAAGCCCTGGATGAAAAGATTGCCAAATATCAGAAGTTTTTAAACAAAGCCAAAGCAAAAAAGTTCTCAGCGGTCAGGTATTGTTTTCATCTGCTCACCAATTGCAGTTAGCTCCTTCCTTTCCCCAAAACTTGCCATGAGTATTGGAGTGGTATTTACCCCAGGACCAGGGGTTGGGGGGTTGTAATTTCCCACATTTAAAAAAATGACGTTAAATTTTGTAAAAATTCAGCTCCCCAAAATGTGAGAAGCTTCCTTGTTGTCTTTTTGAAATGCCCAGGGAGCTGCAGAAACTGTTGAGTGGTGTCTTCTACCAGTGGTGGTAACTGAAGAGGAGTGGGGTGTTTTTAGTTTGCAAGGTTATCGCAAGTCAGCATGTGACTTGGGCAGTGGAGGGGAATGTCAGATAGCTTCACTGCCTTGCTTTTTTGTTTTAGGATATCCAAGGGACTAAGTGAAAAGGTTTTTGCAAAATCTGAAGAGCAAAAAACAACAGCTGAAGAAGATGTAGAAGATGCAGGTAGAGTTAAATTATTTAAGTCATTTACATGTGATTTGCATCTTTGGGAAATCCAGGCTTAATCTCCAAATTATTTCTTGTACCATCATTACCCACACAGATGCTTATATCTGGCAGATGACCTTGGTTCCACATATTATTTATAATACAAGTAGGATTATCCACGTTTCGTTCTGCATGTTTCTTAGGATTAAATTGATAATTCAGGGAACTTTTTTAAATGGTGCATTATTAACCTTATAACTTAAAGCTGGATCTGCAGGCAGATTTTTTTATGTGGTGGGCAGGATGGTTCATACATTTATTTTTTACTTCATTAAACTAACAGCTTCTATATCAAGAGTGTATTTTCATGACATAAATGCACAGCCTGCCGTGGCCCATGAGACCCTTCCTGGCCTGGTGCCCCCAGCCTCATCCTGCTTTCCTCTGCAATTTGTTCACCATACTCCATTCACACTGGTCTTTTTCCTTCTTCCTCCAACACGTCAAGCTCATTCCCACCCTAGGATTCACAGACCCATTTTGAATAGTAAATAACCTGTTTCTTTTCTGTGTGTGTGTTTGATGTTTCTAGCACCTGCCAAAAAGGGAAAGAAGAGAAAGGCACAGAGGGAAGAGGAGCATTCGAATAAAACTCGCAAGGCACTTACATCTAAGGAAGTATGTGATTTTGGTTTTCAGTATCACCCAGGTGTAGAAAGTAGAGAGGAGAAGTCCAGTTCTTAAGATACACTCTTTTCAAAGCTAATGGTCTAGAGTTGAATCAGGGAACTTCAGTCCTAAGTGGCCTACTTGAGGGTAGTTAAATAAGTTCAGGAGTTGGTCCGCTGGATGGAGGTCCTTGAGTTCATGTCTCGTAGTTTAGAACTTCCTGATTGCTGTCCTCAAACATATGGACTGCCACTTAGAAGAGTCCATTGGTTTTATGTAGCCCCAGGGAAATGACACATGATATGCAGGGCTATTAGACAGATCATGGTCCTCTGAAGTTAGCTCTGTAACGGGTCCCTTCAGTGCTGCAGTGGGCTGTCTTTGGAGGAGAAGAGCTTGGTGTCGAAGTGTTTGGACTTTGACCAGAGGACCACTTGTCAGGAGTGCAGTACAAGGGATCGAGGCATTGGTTGAGGGCTGGACCTGTTGACAGTCTGTAACTGGGAATTGTCTCAAATCACAGTAGAAGAGCAACCTTGGGCCTGTGAGGCGAACCCTCCCCCATGAGCACTGACTGCTTCCAGTAGTTGTGGAGGCAGCAAGGGAATGGAGCACAGAGAAACAGAGGGGCCTGTTTATGACTTCCCATGTTTGACTGGTTTGCCTGTTCTTTTGCCATTTTTTACAGCGGAGGCGAGCAGCACGGCAGCAACAGTCCAGAAAAGTTGGTGTACGCTACTATGAAACCCACAATGTGAAAAACAGGAATAGGAACAAAAAGAAGACCAATGACTCAGAGGGACAGAAACACAAACACAAAAAATTCAAACATAAGCAGTAACATTTTAAAAGTTGTTTATTAAATTATACAAAAATAAGCAGTTAGAAATTGTGTTCATTTTCTTCATGCCCAGTTAGCATTTCTAAGGCCACAGTGCATTTGTTCTGAGGTTTGACAGTTGAAACCATTCACCATTGCCAGTGAAAATAAAATCCCTCACCCTCAAGGATTTCAGCGATGGAGTCCATTTGTACTTTCAACGTTTGAATCAGACTTCCTAGTTCTTCCAGAGTGTAACCCTGTCATGTAAATGTCTGACAGAAACGGATGAAGTCTATAAGATGGAAAGTGTGGTTTCTTTTGTACAAGCAATTAGCAATTTGGAACAGAAGCTGTTTGGAATATAACTGTAAAAAGAAAACTTCAAGGATATAGTAGATATGGCCTACTCTCTAAAATATGAAGAGAAAGCTACGGCAATTTTTATTGTTCCTCATTGAGTCTGTGAGGTGGATCCAATTAGGATGTTGTCAAGTAATTGTGGAACTAGCACATCTCAATGAACAGCATTCTTTCTCGTGAAGATGACAGAGCAGACAGGTCATTTTAGTGGGGTCTCAATTCCTCAGGACATCTGAATAAGGGTAGAAGCTGCGACTTCAAATTTGAGAGTAGAATGTATGGGGCATGTTTGACTCGGTGAGACACAGTTCTTGTTGGACAACAGTTCTTGAGTGAGCCTTCAAGCGCTGATGAGGACAAGTGTCAGTTCAGGGCTCCACTCGAGTTACTCTTTGCATCTCTTCAGGGTGATACTGAGCACTTGAGGTGTTCCAACCGAGTAGGAATGTTAGTGCTTTCTTAGGTATGTCACTTATGGAATTTGACTGAATGATGGAAGTTGCTCAGCTTGCTGCCCTAGCCCACCCGGGTCTGACCTGCATTAAAGATTTATGTTGCTCATTTAGTCTTTTTAGTCTATGAGGAGGAGTCCTGAGCCCTCAAACTAAGTTAAGAGGAATAGTAAAACGCAGTTATCTGCAGGCCGTAGCCCAGTAGTTAGTAATTAGAACTGCATGTGAGGTTTGGGCATCTCTCCCATTGTTAATTAAACGTAGTGAGTTAGAGGGGTACGGCCAGGGTTTGATTTTCTGCAGAATAAAGTGAACAAATCAGTGTTGGGGGAGGAGCTGAGGTGCAAGCAGCTTACAGTGGATATTGTGACTTGTAATTTTTTCCAGCACAATTACTTTTTTGTAAGCCATGGGTTTGACTCTGCCATTGCCTTCTCACCTAGGCAGTCTAAAACAAAGGAGGAAGGGGTCCAGTTGACTTGGCAGGCAGGGATCAGATGATACAGTATAAACTCAGAACTCCAAAATGAGTGACTAGAACTGCATTGGAGCAGGGATGATGAAAATATCAAATAAGGGAGAGACTGAGCAGTTTCATTTGGCCAGAAATAAGTGGTGATACAGAGTGATGAAGCAGCTGCTTCACCTGAAAGAGATACAGCAGAAAGGGGTGAATTCTAAGTCTTACTATTTGAGTTGGCAACTCTCAAGGTTGGCCACATAACAGACTGTCTGGGCTACACCACCTTCCATTGCCCAACTGGGAGCCTGGCTGCCAGACTTGGGTGTTTCATGACACTGGAGCAATAGTGTGACTCCTGACAAATAATGTAGGTGGTGATCAGGGCAGGGTATGGCTTGTTCACTCAAGAAACTAGCTTTTTATTACAAACGGTTTAAGATGGGGTAGTAGTGCTTATGAGACCCACATGGAAATTATCACTTCTTTGGTGCAATAATGCCTTCCAGTTGGGCCTGAAAAACAAAAACAACGTCCATTAATAGTTGAAACTTGCAGCCTAACACAAACAGCTGAGAGGTGATAAAAGTCTGGGAAGGATAATCCCAGTGCCACCGTTCCAAGTGTTTTTCTCCTTCATTCCCCACTCCATATTTTCTAGATTAGCTGGTTTCTGGCTTGGCATACAGTCTTGCTACATTAGGAGAAACCAGAGCTGTCCTGGTTTCCATACAATAACGGCTCAGTGCATAATATAAAGCACTGAAAAGGAATTTGAAAAGTTGTTGAAATAGTGGTTTTTCATGGCTCAGATTTCAGGCCTAAATATGTCTGCTAGGTTAAACATTGGGATCCTGGGAACTCTGTGCTAAGACAAAAAGTTTGGGAAATGGCAAATTTTCAGCCACTGAGACAACTTGACACCCAATTAGAGAAAATTGTTACCAGTGAGTAGGAAGCTGTCTGTCTTGTATGTAGAGCCGAAGACACTTGGGAGTTATTTACTCAGCTCCTCTGGCAGCCAGTAACATAATTTACCATCATGGTGTGTGGACAGATCTTTAGTAGGTCTATCCCAGGGACTGCAACACACTGCTTTATTTGCAGTGTGGCTTTGAGCCAATAAAAATAACTCACTTCTAAGTCCTTCACCCTGGGGATTACAAAGTTGCTAGTAAATGTTAGAAAGATGCCAAGGTATTCTGCTTTGCTCTCGCCGCCAATACTATAGGAGGAACTGAGGAAGTGGGGCTTATGATAAAGGAATACGGCAGAAAATGGGGGCAGTTTTGGAGGCTGCCAAGTAAACAGATGCACACGTGGCTGTGAACCTTTCTAGCTTTTCTGTTTTTGTTCAAATCAGCAGCAAGAAAATCTATGTTATCTTCCACTAGCAGTTAATACAAGCCTTTACATCAAGTGCCCAGCCTTCTTGGTTTGTAGCACTGACATGCCTGCCAATCACAAGAATGTAAGCTTTTTATGAGACTAGGGAGGAGAGGAGAAAAATTCAGGGGCCTTTTCCGGTCAGGGTCACAGGATAGAGCCACTAAATGCCAATAGGCCACATATCTAGAACAGTAGTTCTCAAACTTTAGCAAGCATCAGAATCACCTGGAGACCTTGTTAGACCAGATTGTTGGACCCCAACCCCAAAGTTTCTGATTCAGCAGATCTGGGGTGGGGCCAGTAATTTATTCCCAAAAATTGCCAGGTGGTGATGATACTGGAGCACAGCCTGAAACCCTTGGACCAGACAAGCAGCCTGGAATTTTAGAGGACCCTGCTCAGAGCTTTTCACCAGCACCCGCTCCTTCCCTTCAGCTCAGCTGGATAAAAGTATACGCCATCGAGAGGGCTTTGAGGAAATGTACCTACAGCATAGTTCCTGTGACCACACACGTGGGGAAGGATCCTGATTTGCAATGGTTCTTCCCTCTCAAAGGGCCTGCCCTCTCTGCTCCAAACAGCAGTGCCTCAGAGGGAAGTGCAGGTGGGAAGGCACTCCTGCGAAAGCCTGCTGAAGAGCTCTAGCCTGCTCTTGAAAGACTCCAAATTACCAGCTGCCATAACCACCTCTCCTGAGGATGGTCAACTTTATTCCAATGGGAAAATATCCTCCACTGGAGAACGAAGCTAAGGTGTCGTGGGGATTCAGAGTTGAGGAAGAGTCTCCTCCAGAGCCAGATGGATGGAGAATCTGGGTAATGAACCCTCTTTCTTCCACACTCTCCAAGCCAGCCTCCTTTACTCCTTGGCAGCGCATGTGGACAATATTTAAAGTCATCCGGAGGAAAAGGAACCAAATGCTTGGCCTGTGTGGCTGGGAGGACAGGTGAGGGAGCACCTCCACCTGGGCCTATGTGATGATTACCTTCAGCTGCTGATTCGTCCTCTTCAAGAACTGAATCTCCTCGTTGTGCTTCTTCTCCTCCACCTGTCTCCTCTCACTCTCTCGCTTTTCGGTAGCTTCACATTTTGCCTTCTGCTCGTTCACTTGCCTCTCCAAATCTCTCTTTTCTGTTTCTAATTCTGCAATCTAAGGACAGAAACCCCAGTCATCCTGGGGTGTTGCCAAGTGGATGGGGTGGCTTGAGTGCCTGGGTGGAGGGGACCTGGAATACAGCTGTCCAACCTAAGATATTGCCAGGGTCTGTACTGCCACCCAGTGGGGGGTCAGTGACTGGCATGGCATAGCCAAGAGGAGAAAACTCTGCCATGACCAGTCTGGCCCTTACACTCTGAACGAAGGGTCCTCACTGAGATGACGGGAGAGCACCCTAGGAGGCAAGAATTTAGTGCTGGAATGACAACCACGTGGCCCTGAGACTGACGGAAGAGTCACAGAGGGCCAAGGTTCGCAGTAAACCCCACTCACTTTCCTCTCCATGTCTGACTTCCCCTGTTCAGCCTGCAGCGCCTTCCTCATGCCAAACGCCACACTGCTCTCATACAAGGTCTGGTAGGCAGCAATGGTCATGCGGATCTCGTCCCGGACTCGCAGCAGCAGCAGCCCCCTCTCTGCACAGTTGATGGTGACCTCACGGATCAGCTCATCTTCCAATACACACATACAGCAAAGTCAGAGAAGACAGAAGGGACCGGATATGCACTATGTCTACTGCAAACCACTCTTCCTACTGGGAAGAGTTCTAGGCTGTGTCCTCCTCACTTGGAGACTCATCTCAAGGAGGGGACTTCAGTGGCCCTAGGAAACTTGCCATGCAGCCATAGCTCTGAACTTGGCACTCCCAAGTGAGTACAGGCAGTTGACAAGCCCAGGACAGAGGGAGACAGCTGCAAGGCCCCTCTCTTCTATCTTCAGCCAAGAACTGGGTAATAGTCAACGAAATAGGACTTTTCAATTTGAAGATGGTAGCTGCTTTAAAGCAGTGCGAAGACCCTATGTGCCTCTTTGGCTGGACTAGTTTGGGGCTGGAAACAGCACAGTCTAGAGCTTGCCCACCCATCTCCTCCATAAATGCTGACCTGGAGGGCTAACCATAATCATACTCAGACCACAGGGAGCCTGCACGCTCTTGCCGCTGCCTCAGGATTTGGAGGAAGTTTGCATGTCAGCGTCCTCGTAGGCCAGTGAGATTGGGCTGTGGGAAAGCCATTTCACACCAGCATTTGGGGAGGAGGATCTTAAATGCTGTGTCTGTCAGTTAACAACAAATTACCCTGAAATAGTTTTCTGGACCAAGGGCCAAAATTGATGGATAGATATAAATATAGAACAATCTTTCTGATTAAAAAATTAACACATGCTTATTTTAGAAACCTTTGAAAAAACAAAACATTTAAATGGAAGTTCTCATTTACTCCAAACATCTGTTAAGAGGTGAGGAACCAGGTTGTCAGGAACCAGGTTGACTGACAAGTGGGGACACACGTAGGAGAGGCATGGCCAGTAGAGGAAGGTGTGTTTAGCAGTTCCTAGGTGAGGCAGGTAGAAAGAGACAGACAATTCCAGAATGAGGTGGGCTTCAGCTTGGGGATATTCAGGCCGGGGGCCCATGCTGAAGGGGAAAAGAAGGAGGAAGTAGAGTGTAGTGTACCCCCCGCCCCTAGGTCACTCACCAAAACACTGTGAGTAGAGCTCTCTGCGGACTGGGCAGATCCCAGTCTCCCTGGCCTGCCGCTGCTGCAGCTTCAGGTCCAGCTGCTCCTGGAGGTGTACTACATCCATCCTGGTGCTGGGGGTGCTGGACACTTGCTGGATCCATAGCTGTGTGTCTTCCACCCACTCCCTGCGGCACAGACACAGCCAGGCTGAGCAAAACTCACTGATCAAAGAAGGTTCTCAGGACATGAGCAGAGATGACCCTTTGAGCTCTCTGCCTGAGCAAAAGTGAGGGGCAGCTCTGTCACCAGAATCCTCCATTCCTCTTTCTTCCTTGGAAAATATGTAGCTCCAGAGCCACATTGACTAAAATGGCTCCACAGGGTCCCTAACTCGGGGCTTGGCAATCTCCACTCCCCCATGTCCTTCTGTGAAATCATCACCATGTTCTAGATCTTACCCTCCTAATGTGTTGAGGACAAATTTATGGTTGCTTGATCTGAATAGAAGGCCTAGTGGGAATTGCCCACTGACTTGTGGGGTGGGAGACACAGGGCACCATAAACCTTGTGCCAGTCAGAAAGAGGTGAACGTGTGCATTGGGGAATGGGAAAATTCTTGAAGGATTGTAGCCCCCCATAGTCAACCTTGTGTCAGAGGCATGGCCAGTTTCTAGAATCATGAGGAGGGAGCCTGAGGGTAGAACCAGCTTGGGGGAGAGAACTTCCATGCATTGGTGGGAGGGAACCTATTGAGAAATCACCCCAGGCTTCTTTGTCATCCATCTCAAAGGAGACTGCAGTCTCTCTTTTCATGACTTTAAAAATTATGCTGTCTGTTGTCTGGAGGTGGCTCCATAGTGTAGTGGTTAGCATGTCTGCTTTACATGCAGAAGGTACTGGGTTCACTCCCCAGGTGGAGCCACAAACCATAACCCAGGGGTACTGGGCCCCAGGTGCAGCCCTGGTAAGGGCCGCGAGAGTGTGGGAGGAGACACTGAGCCTTCAGAGATCCAGTTCTTAAGGGGAGACCACAACATCTGTAGGTCAGGGGTGGAAGTCGGGTGGGGGGAATTAAAGAGAAGAGAAAAAAAGTTGTGCTGTCAACTTGTTGTATAAAAATATTCAAAAAGGTATGTCAGATAGTGATAAATGTGGCTACAGAAGAAGCAGTGTATGGAGATCATGAAGAAGTGAGCAGGTGCTCTTTTTATAAGGATTCTCAAGGAAAGCCTTCTTGAGGAAATGACATTTGAGCGAAGAAAGAAGGGAACCAGGAGGATATCATGGAAAGAATATCTTTGGCAGTAAGAACAGCAGTTGTCAAGTCCCGGAGGTAGAAGAGTGAAGTGTTTCAGAAACCAGTAGAGTCCCCTGTGGCATTAACACAATGAACAAGAAAGATAAAAGGAGATAAGATCTGGGTATGTTGAGCCAGATCATACCAGGTCTTCCAGGTCACTGTAAGGACTTTGCATTTTAGTCCAAGTAAGATGAGAAGGCATTAAAGAGTTTCCAGCAGAAGTCTGGCATAATCTGACTTTGGGGATGTGTGAAGAATCGATTGTAGAGGTGAACAGTGGAAGCTGGGTTTTCACATATGAGGCTACTACAGTAGTGCAGGTGACAAACAATGACTAAGAACAAAACATGGAAGCAGAGGTGGTGATAAGTGGTCATATTTGGGATATAAATTGAAAGTGGAGCCAAAAGAATTTGATGAAGGATGGGACATGTGATGTGAGATAACAAAAGGGATGGGAGTTAGCCTGAGTCCCTAGTAGGGAGGAAAAGACTGGGGATGAGCATGTTGGGGGAAGAAAGAAATTGTGATTTAGTTTGGACATGCTGAGTTTGAGATATCTATTAGCATCTTTATGAAGGTAATGAGGAAGATATAGAATATACGGGTCTGGAGTTTAGGGGAGAGGGCAGGGCTGGAAATACATATTTGGCAGCCATCAGCATATAGATGGTACTTAAAGCCGTGAGCTTGGGTGACAGCACTAAGGAAATGAGGGTAGATGGAGAAGAGGTCTCCCCTCCGTCCCTCCCAAGATCCAGCCATCCACAGTGCTAGGAGCTCCAGGATGCTGGAAGGAAATCCCAGCCAGGAACGGAGACAGGGTGCCTCTCTCCACATTCTCAAGTTCGGGCCTTCTCCCAGCCACGGCTCTTTGTTATTGTTGTTGTTTGTTTGTTTGTTTGTTTTTACCTTGGGGGCAGGATGGCATTCAAGATTTCTTCTGCTTGCTTTGTAGGATCTGTGACACAGAAAGTTGAGGGGAGCTTGGCCTTTGGTGGCTGTGGGACTGGACCTGAGGGTCCAGGTTGTTGGGGGCTGACTTTCAACGGCCTAGCCTAAGAAGAAGGAACAGGTTAGGGGAGGAGATGATTCAGACACTGGGCTCCACACATTCTGGCCCTCTGCATTGCTCCAGGTCTCCTGCACACCTCTCCTTTATTCTCAGTTCACTTTACCCATCTGTCTTCTCAGCAGTTTTGTCTCAGAACTAACAGAGGCCAAGAAGAGTCTCTGGTCCCACCCCAATCCAATGTTTGCATCTCTTTGAACCAGTGTTTCTGGCACAGTACTTAAGTCTCTGCTTTCACACCTCTGGTGATGGGGCAATCACTACCAGATCTATTCTTGGACCCCGCTACCATAAAAAATAGTAAGCCCCATTCATCTCCTTGTGACTTCCTTCCCCATCCTAAATCTGCCCTCTGGGCTCGCCCAACATCTGGGTTTCTTGTACCTCTCTTTCACATTCCTCCCTTCCCAATTCCCTTTACTCTCAGTCGCTTCAGCCTCTGTCCTTTGGGACTCTCGATTCGCAACGCTGAGAACTGTCTTTCCCCTTCGGAGCTTCCAGGCTCCCCAGTCCCCTGAGACCCGTCCTTACTTTGGGACTCCGTTTCTCCGTGTTCCGGCTCACCAGCACCGGGGTGTCATACTTGAGCAGAGAGTCCGCGGGGGGAATCATGGCGGCAGCTGGAGTAGTAGCCCAGCAGCGGCCCCTCCAGGCAGAGCCTTGTTTACCGTCACCATGGAAACTTCCTCTCCCAGCCTCATGGCCTGGGCGGGGCTTCGGAGTTGGGCGGGGCCAGCAGGGCTCCAGTTTCTGCGCAGCCTTCGCGAAAAGTTCTTCCGTACTTAGCTTGTCAGGTGTCCGGCTAAATGGGTCACTCCGGTACTCTTGGAAGCAGGGAAACAGGCGTTCACGTCCCTATGTCGCGTCTAGCGCGCAATCTAAAGGAGGTGGCAGGTCTTCGCTGACCCCGATTTTCGTCTCCTGCAAAGTGGGGGACATCTGACTCCTCAATGAAGGGTGGGGGAAAATTCCCAGAGGAAGACATCTGTAGTTCTCAAGTTTAAAAAAGTATTTGTCATTAATTAAACGAAGAAATTACAACATAACAGAAAGTTCAAGAACAGAGGTGACTTACTAATGATTTGCCCACGGGCTACCATATATGATTACATTTCGTTCTCTACTTTCCTTCGTATTTCCAAACGTAAATGTACACACATTGTGCACACAATATTGTATCCTGCTTCTTTCGTTTAACAGGTCAAAGTTTTTTTCCTTTTGTCATACAGTTTATAAATAGCATTGCGAATGGCGTTATAACATTCATCAATTGGCTAAACAACTCCCTACTGCTGGGCATTTAAGTGCTCTCCGTGTTTAGGAAATTACTAATGATGCAGCAACAAACAGCCTCGAGGGAAGCTTTTTCCCAGAAGCTGGCTTTTGAAACTTAAAACTCCCTCCACGGGAGTCGCCTCGCTACGGCCCCGCCCACAATAGCGTCTTTGTCACGTGATTGGCCTCTCCATCGCGAGGGCTTCTGGGAGAGCGTACACCCCAGAAGCGGAAGTTCAGGGGTATATCTCGTCATTTCCTTGAGCGAGAGAAGCGCAACGGACGTGTTTTCCCTTCGCTCAGCATGAAGGAGGTGAAGAGTGAGCGGGAGCGGGGCAGCCGGCGAAGGCACCGGGACGAGGACATAGTAGCGGCGGCGGCGGCGGTAGTGGTGAAGCAGGAGCGCCTCAGCCCGGAGGCCGCGCCTCCTGTCCACCGCCGCCCGGACTCCTCCGGCGGTAGCGCATCCCCGCCGGCCAGCGAGCAGGGCCGTCCTGGTCACCGCGGAAACCGAGCCCGAGGACGTAGCCGGTAAGTGGGAAGCAGCCCAGGGTGGACCTTAGGTCGGGCTCGTTGAGAAAGGAGGGCAGGGCTAGCGTTAGAAACACACCTTGAATGCTGAGCGCAGCGGCTTGGGCTTAATCCTAAGGGGTGGAAGTGATCAGGTGGTGTTTGTGTTATTGTTTACCTGTCACTTGCGTTGTAGCTGGGCGTTAAGCGCCTAACGGACAGGGTCCTGCCCTTTCATCTCTGTGTGCCCAGCACTTCTCCCAGTATTGCCCGACCTAGCATATCATTTAAGTCGAAATGAAAGGTTTTCCCCACCTGCCTGCAAATGGAGTATGAACGTTGTCTTTTCAGTTATCTGCCCCAAAAAGTTTCCGCATCTAGGGCCTAGGAGATCTACCTGATAGAACTAATGAAAAAAAATTGTCTCGTGCTAGACTCATTCATTTACTCATTCAACCTAGTTTTACTGAGTACCTATTATGTGCTAAAGACTGCTCTAGGTACTGGGGCCTCATGGAAGAACAAGATAAATGGTTATTACTCTGTCAAAATTGACAGTGCCCTAGCCCTGAGACAAAATAACTAGCAAATAAAGTAAATAGTTTCCATTAGTAACAAGTATTAGGGATAGGTTAAAACAATAAAGTGATATTGATGGGAAGTGGAGAAGACCTCTGAAAAGGTTGACATTTGAGTTGAGATCTGAATAAGACTAATCCAGCCTTGTAAAGATGCTGGCGAGAGAAACAACACATACAAAGGACTTGTAGTATAATTAATTGTGATTGTTCTAGAAATAGAAAAAAAAAACTGTAGTGATCAAGGAGAGTGGTTGGAATGAGCTGGGAAAGGTAGAAGACAGAGCCTAATGATTGCTGGTGATTGAATGTGATTGCATGGGAAGGGTGTGGGGAGCTGTTGATGGTGAGGAAAAAAAGAATCATGTGTGACTTCTAGGTTTTTGGCTTGAGCAGGTGGATAGTAGTGCCAATTATTGAGATGGCAAAGATAGAGGAAAGGTTTTGAGGGGTTGGGAATCAAATTATCTAAAAAGAAGGTTTGGTAAGCAGTTATGTCTATGGGTCTGGAACTCAGAGGAGACATTAGGGCTGGGAAAGTGAAGCCCTTGAGTCCTATAGTGTGAAAAGCAGAGACTTTCACAAATATGGTGTTTGTGTGGTAGGTAAGCCTGATATTTGAAGGTCATTTATATGGGGGAAGGGAAATTGGGATAAAATCCTGTGTGTCCCATTCTCTTAACAGGTCCCCAGCCAAAAAGAAAAAGTCTTCAGGAAGAAGAAGCAAGTCTCCTCGGAGTAACAGAAGCCGAAGTCCTCACCACTCAACAATCAAGGTGAAGCAGGTAAGTGGATTGAATTGTTTTGATACTGGGTCCAAATCTAGAGCCTCTTTCCATCATAGCTAGAGTGTTGTGTATGTGTTCACCAGTACCTGTAATGGGCTTTTATCAAAGCTGGGTGGGATTTTTTTTCTCCTTGTTTTGTTAAATGAAACTTTGTTTTGAGATACTTATTGATTCACATGCACTTGTAAAAATAGTACAGGCATATACTCTTTATCTTGTTTCTCCCAATGGTAGCATCTTAGAAAATTCTAGTACAATATCACAACCAGAATATTGACAACAGTGCAGTCAAGATGTAAAATATTTCCATCGCCATAGAGATCCCTTACATTGTCCTTTTATAGTCACACCCACTTCCTTCCCACTTTTACCCCTCAACTCCTGGCAACTTCTGTTGTCCATTTCTATAATTTTGGCACATCAGATCTTACATATTTCTTAAGTATATTCCTAGGTATTGAATAATTTTTGTTACAGTTGAAACGAGATATTTTAAAATTACTATTATAGTTTCCTTTTTTGCATAAGAGAAAACCAACTTTTTCCTTTACATATTATCTTGTGCATGACTACTTACCTCTCTTTGTTCTCTTTTCCATATTGCTCCCCTATAAGTTTGCCTGCAGGTACTTTTGTGTCTAGGACTCTGAACATAGGCTTGTAATGAGAGCTAGGGTTGGGGAACAGCATGGGATACAGTCAGTGTTGCCTTACACAAGTACCTAACCCCCACTGATAACCTTATTTCATGGGACATTTTGCTCTTAAATGCCAGAGTCCAAATCACAAATTCCTTTTTGAATGCAGCTTGTTTATAGATTATAGAGTGCCTTTAACTGACAGGATCACTGTTAATTTCAGGAACGTGAAGATCATCCCCCACGGAGAGGACGGGAGGATAGGCAGCACCGGGAAGCATCAGGACAGGAACACAGGCGAGCTAGGAACAGTGACCGAGACAGGCACAGGGGCCATTCCCACCAGAGGAGAACCTCTAATGAGAGGCCTGGGAGTGGGCAGGCTCAGGGACGGGATCGAGACCTTCAGAATCTGCAGGCTCAGGAGGCAGAGCGAGAATTTTATAATGCCCGACGGCGGGAGCATCGCCAGAAGAATGAAGTTAGTGCCAGCGGTAATGAGTCTCAGGAGTCGGTTCCTCAACCTGGTGGCAACAACAAAGAAAAACCAGTGCCTGCTAAGGAAAAGCCGAGCTTTGAACTTTCTGGGGCACTTCTTGAGGACACAAACACCTTCCGGGGTGTAGTCATTAAATATAGTGAGCCCCCGGAAGCACGTATCCCCAAAAAACGGTGGCGTCTCTACCCCTTTAAAAATGATGAGGTGCTTCCAGTTATGTACATCCATCGACAAAGCGCTTACCTCTTGGGGCGACACCGTCGCATTGCAGACATTCCAATCGATCATCCCTCTTGTTCAAAGCAGCATGCAGTCTTTCAGTATCGGTAAGTATACATTTGCAGAAAGAAACTCAAGTGTGAGCAGAAGCTAATGTCTCCGTTAGGGTTACTAAGTTTTGTGTACATGTATATGCAGAAGGATCCATACCTCTCATATCTAATATTAGTCTTAAGGAGTATTAACCTTACTGTCCTTTGAGTAACCATTTATATCTATATAAGAGCATTGAACTTGGTGTCAGGAATCCAGATTTTGAATCTTGCCATTATCGCTTACCAAGTGTTTGACCTTCAGTAAACCACTTTCTGGGCCTTAGTTTCTACCTACCTCACAGGGCTGTTATGAGGATTAAAATGAAATATAATTGAGAATGCCTGGCATATGTGTTGACCACATCTATATCTTGATAGTTTGCATAGTACATCTGTTATTGTTTGATCCTTACAACAATCCTGTGACAAGGGTGGGACAGGTATTAATATCCACATTTGACAGGTAAGACTGAAGCTCAGCAAGGCCATGTGACTTGCCTAATAAATGATCACCATTGTAGAACTCTGGCTGAAATCTAGCTCCCTTAACTCAAGTCTAAATCTACTTTATTTCCATTGGAATAAAAGATGAAATATGTTGAAATCTAGGTGAAATAAGCATATATTGATTATAAACAACACAAAAAAATGCATTTTCTTAACTAGGGCAACAAGCCTTGGATTCTGCCTTTTAAGCTTTTGATCTGTTATGAATTTCCTGTCCTCCCACAACCAGTTCTCACCTTTTCTAAGTATTTAATTTAGTAGAGAGTGGAGGAAGTAGAGAGGGCCTCTCTGAAAAGGTCCAAAGCCATGCCTTCCCCCTTGATTTCTTAGAGTTTGAACTTCAGCTGTGTTGAAGCCAGATTATTTATATTGTCCAGGCTGTGTTAGCAAAAAGCTGGATAATCTGAGGCAGGATTTTGCTCACAAGTTTCTCTCCTTTTTCTCTTCCAGGCTCGTGGAATACACCCGTGCTGATGGGACAGTTGGCCGTAGAGTGAGGCCCTACATCATTGACCTTGGCTCGGGCAATGGAACATTCTTGAACAACAAGCGCATTGAGCCACAGAGATACTATGAACTGAAGGAAAAAGATGTCCTTAAATTTGGGTTCAGCAGCAGAGAGTATGTTCTGCTTCATGAGTCCTCTGACACCTCTGAAGTAGACAGGAAAGAAGATGAGGATGAGGAGGAGGAGGAGGAAGTATCTGACAGCTAGCAAACTAAGAAACAGCCCAAACTCTTAAGAGACCTTTCCTTTCTCCTAAGGCTTTGGGATTGACTCAAAGAGCACAGTGGTGCTCTCTGTAATGCCTCTTATTGCCTTAAGTCTTTCCTTGGTTGCTGGCCAGCTTGTGTTAACAGTATAAGAAAACTGACTTATGTTTGGTTGAACTTTTTTCTGTGGCACATCAGCCACGTGCCTGTGGGCACGTTTTCAGAACAGTCTCACCAACACATCGTGTTTTGTAGAAGCATTGTGGCTTTAGTTGGTGCTTTCAGAACTGTTGCCTAGGAAATTATAAACCATTGGTTAAAGGGGAATTGTGGCTTGTTCTCTTTGTACGTACAGTTACTTTATTTATAGCTTCGTGGACTGGGTTTGTTTGGTTTTTGTTTCTGGGGCAAACTCCTTTTACTAAGCTTTGGTCATCACCAAAACAGCCTCCAGTATATACCAAAGCTTTGTCCTGGTTGAGCTCTTGAGTCACAGAAGTTGATTTTGCACTTCTCTTTTTTGGGGGGTGGGAGTTTACCACATGACCTCATTATTGACTATTGGACTTAAACAGATACTTTATGGAGGCTCTTAGCATATGACTGTACAGGAAGATCATGACTACTATCAGTGGGTGCTGATTTAATGCCACAAGAGGCTGAAATGCATCAGAGATCTTTTCTGTGAGAGAATTCTAATTTCTCCATGGAGCATGTACATAATAATTTTGATCATCTTATCTATTCTTCAACTTTGCATTTTTATTCAAATTTTATCTTTCTTTTTGAGAAACACACTGTCATTTATGTGGCAGGATCCTAGCTTTATTCTAATAACACATGTATAAGTCTAAAGGAGGTTGTGTAGTTTACATGTTTCATCTTTTTAAGACATTCAGAGGTCATATTTACCTTTCCAAGGCTGGAAAGCATGGGAATTGCCCAATTTCCTAATTTTCCACTAGAGGAATATATGTTAAGTAGAAAAATCATAGCTACTTACATATGCTGTATGCCTGTGTGTGTGTGTGTGTGTGTGTGTGTGTGTGTATATATATATATAAAGTGTGTGAAAGAGCTGCATACTGATTTTCATAGGAGAATGTTTTGTGATGTAAATGTAATACTACATTATAGGCAAAGGCCTCCCTGCATTTGAAGAGCAGGTTTTCATTTATATGTATTTTTGGGATAAAAAATAATAAAATTTGTAAATATAGTCCCATATCTCAGTGAGTGAGCATTGTTCTTGTTGAAGCAGCAGTATTTTCTGAATTGGCAATGAAGGGGTTTTCCTTCCCAGAAGAGTTAAGAGTTGGGGCAGGTTATACATAGTGGGCCTTGTACCAGTTTATCCTTGTCCTGGCTGTTTTCACCCTTTGGTTATGATGGGGATGTGGGATGGGGAGAAAGGAGAGGTGATGCAACTCAGTGCTACTGCTAACTATTCCTCTTGGGTTGAAACTTATGATACTATTAGGTTGTCTTCTTTACCATTGTTTTTCCATTAAGGTCTCACACACCCATGTGTACTCAGGGCTAAAGGTTGACTAGCATGGGGAGGGGTAGTTGACTAATCTTTATTCAAAAGAAATGGAAAGATCCTCTTTGAAGAGTGAACATTTAATAAAGTCAGTTAGGTGAAAGTTTAGATGAGGGGAAGCTACGATAATGTAAGAGTAATTAACATCCCCCTCAATGTTCTACATGGACCACTATAATATTTCATGATTTTGATATATGCCATAGATCACATATTACATATGTGCCTGTCTAAAAGGTGAGTTTTGATTTGATGAATTTTTCTCTTGATCCAGACTGATGATTTTCTCTTTCAGGGATTAGGCATTAATCTGGCAAGGGTCCTCCTCTTTCAGTTTGTGCTATTTCTACTTCCTGGAGGCCTTGGGCTTTGCTTCGAACACTATTTTGGTGGGCACTGTGATAGATGACCACTTTGCCTACATTTTTCAATAAGAGGTCCCAATTATGTAGTAAACTTTTGCTTCCTGGCTTAAGAGATTTTTCATACACAATATCTGGGAAGGTGTCCCACCCCTCCCACCACCCTTTTTTTTTAAGAAAGGGTCAAAGAAAAGATCTCCAAAGCCAGATATCACCAGTAGACTTCTCATTTGAAGTTGACAAATTCCCTAAGCTTCTTGAATTAATTCATTGCTTAGAAACTCATGTTCATCTAAGCTATTTGCAACTTTATTCCTTACCTCTTCCCCACCCTGGCTGGCTTATCTACAAATTATTGCTGTTAAAATCAAGCCACCTGCAAAATAGCCCTTTGCTTCTGAGCCCCTTCCCCATCTGTGATGGTCTATGGTTCTGCCAAGGTATGGAAAAGAATCTTCAGATTTTTCCCATTAAGCCTCTTCCTAGTCATCTTCTAGTTCTCTCATTCTAACATTGACAGAGGACAGCTCATTAAGTGCAACTAGTGATGTAAATGTCAAATACTTTTATTGTATCCTGGTGATAACTGAAAGCTGAGTAATCAATTCAGATACCTGAAATTAAATTTTCAAAAATTTCATTGCATATGCCAGTATACAACATAGCTTGGTTTTAAAAGGCTTAGAACTTAGTATTTCAGGTCAATTATCAGTTGATAATAGTGCCCAAATGGTTGTATTTTTTAACATCCTTCCCTTTGTGGAAATTTGTAGATGTGAGGAATAAAATAATATGATGTTAATCAAAGCCTGTGACACATACACAACATGCTAGCAATGCCTGCTTGTGAGATGGTATTCAGAGGCCACAATGTTCCCAGGTATGTGAGTTTATATCAGTTGAAAAGCCTACTTGATTTAAATTAAAACTTTGGAACTGAAAACTTCATTTGGGCTCTTGGGTGAAGTTTCCAGTATATTTATCAAATGGGAAACAATTTTAAGAGTTGATTCATACACATGTACTCTAAAGTGAATTAATTAACTAAATCAATAGTTGCATATGCTACTATGCTAGCATTCAGTTTACAACTCTGAGTTAGAGGCAGGAAGCAATAATGTGGAGATGGGCTGCACCATGTGTGAGAGGTGGCATTTAAATTATGCCTTAGAGACGAAGAGGATTTTGAACAAGTAGAGGAGGGCATTGTTTCAGACTGAGCAGTCCAGGGTCCACAGCAAGTTAGTGATAGAACTAAGATGAAAAGTCATCTCAGTCCCAGTTCTGTGGTCTTTCCTCTGGACTGTTGCTTCCCACCTCTCTAGCTGAGCTAAGTGAAGAGATCTGAGGAGGGAAAAGACAGCTGGTTCATTTGGAGACAGCTCATTAGGCTGTTCAGTTCAGCTGTACAATTCATAGGGGGTTCAAGGAAATCACAGTGGGTGGGATTTTCAGTGATAGTGGCTCAGGCAAATCCTCACTTCCCCAAGTCATAGCCAGAGCTACTTGGAAATCATGTTGTTTCATAAAAATAGACAAATATTCAATAATTGGGTGCCTAAGAAGTGCCATGAACTGAGATCTCAATAATAAAACTGGCTGATACTTAGGAGCACTTTCTATGTACAAGGCACAGTTTTAAGCATTTTTTTTATGTATACTAATGTATCTTAACTCACTTCTTCCTCATAATCCTTAACCACTGTGATATACTACCTCTTACAGCCTCTTATAGTTATGAGATGTATAAGGTCTGGCCTGTGCAGAGCAATACAACCAGGAGCTACAGACAGTGCTAAATAGGAGAAGCACTGGAGATTATGGAAGCACAGAGAAGTAGTGTTCAACAAAGCCTTGGAAGTCAGAAGAGGCCAGCAGAGATGAGAAAAGAAAGAAACACATATTTCTAGACAGAGAGACTGACATTCAGAAATACCTGAATGATAAACTAATGAGAATTTGGAAGCATTTGAAGTTCAATAGGGAAAAGAAGTGAGGCTTCTGGTTTCTGAAACTTCCTATTTGAAAATAGCCAAAACTTCTGGATAAAATATAAGTAAAATAATTTCACAAAGCATCCAAGTACACATTAGTAAAAAATTTATCAGGCCAAAAGTGAATATAAATAAGAATCCAGAGAAAAATGGGGTATAGATGGCTGGAAACAACATTTGGTCTAAAGGAAAACCATATTTGATTTGATTCTAGTAAATTAGACTTTACCCTAGGTTGACAAGGACAGAATTCAAAACCCACATACTATAGATAGTCTAATAGAAGATGTTGCCCACAACATCTGACATACTAAAGGTCTATAATTTTCAGAATAAAAGAGCAGATCAGAAATTGAATCCTCCCAGGTATTTACAGCCTGGGAGCTCAGGAAACCTCAAGCATTGAACTTGGTTTAAGATGACCCTGTTCTATTAGAGACTCCAGGTATCTGATAGAAATAAATGAAATTAACCTTTGGAGGAAAGAATGTTTTTTCAAATCTTAGCTCCAGTTATTTCCACATTCCACCCCCAAAAGATACAAATTTTTTTTTTAATGCACATGAGAAAAGACACTATAGGTGAGACCCAACAGAAATAACAGATAACAGAAACTGATTCTCAACAAGCTTCAGATACTCGAATTACAAGATAACTATAAAATGTTCATGGTTCCTAGTTTCAAAGAAATGGCAAGCTTGAAAATACCCATGGGGAAGAAGATATGGCAACAAGAGAAATGGGAGTTATTTAAAAGACCAACTAGAACTTTTAGAAATGAAAAATACAATATCTGTACAAAAACCCATCAACGAATGGCTTTAACAGAAACTTCAGGGAGAATTAATGAACAGGAAGATTGGTCAAAAGAAATTATCCTTGTACATAAATTTAACAACTTAGATGAACTGGATCAATCCTTTGAAAACCATAAGCTACCAAAATTCACCTGATATAAAATAGGTCATCTGAATAGTCCTATAACTATTTGAACTTGTAATTGAAAAGCTTCAGAATTAAAAAGCTTCGGAAAAGAAATATCCAGGCCCAGATGGTGACGGTTTCACTAAAGAATTCTACCAAACATTTCAAGAAGAATGAGAACCATTCTATACCACCTTTTCCAGAAATTAAAAAAGCAGGGAACACCCCTCAACTCATTTTATAAGGCCATTATTGTTTTGATACCAAAATCAGACAGAAAAGTACAAAACACACATAGACACACACACAGACACACACACAGACACACACACACACACACACACACACACACAAACTTCCAGTCCAATGCCTCATAAATTTAGCCACAAAAATTCTCAATAAAATATTAGCAAATTGAATCTAACAATATCTAAAAAGAATTATAAACTTAGCCAAGTTGGGTTTATTTCAGATATTCAAGGCTGTTTCAACACTTGGAAATGAATCTGTGTAATCCACTATACCAAGGGGATAGAGAAGAAAAATCATGATCATATCAATTAGTGCAGGAAAAGAATCTGACAAAATTTAATACCCATTCATGATAAAACCTATCAGTAAACCAGGAATAAAGGGGAATTTACTCAACTTGATAAAGAGCATCTACAAAAACCTTACAATAACATCATATTTAATGGTGAAAGACATTACTTTCTTCCTAAGACAGTGAACAAGTCAAGGATGTCCACTCTGACCACTCTTATTCAACAAAGTCTATTGGAATAATGTAGCCAAAAATAAGGAGGGTCTGGGTGAAGGAAGGAGGTGGCAGACAAAAGCAAATGGATTTGCGGAGTCCAGAGGACCTAGTTTTGGATGGGATTAAGGGGGTAAGGGAGAGTGAGAATGATACCCAGGTTTCCGACGGGCAATTCAGTGGACAGTGAATGTCATTCACTGAGGTGACTTAGGAGTCTGGGTTGGCACGGTGAATTTGCGGTGCCTGTAAAGGTCAGCCGTCCACCAGGAGCAGAAATGATTGAAGTACCAAAAGCAGAGAGCCCTACTAACCCAGTACTCCAAAAACAGTGTTGGTGAGGCAAAGGCCCAGAGCGCTGCTAGACCTCAGCTCCGGAAGCCGCACGCGCAGGCGCAGTGCGGCGCGGGCGCCCCCTGGCGGGCGGCGGCGCGCAGAGACCGCCCCCAGGCTGGCGCCGCCGCTGCCCGCCTCAGCCCAACATGGCGATGCACAACAAGGCGGCGCCGCCGCAGATCCCGGACACCCGGCGGGAGCTGGCGGAGCTCGTGAAGCGGAAGCAGGAGCTGGCGGTGAGGGGCTGGCATTGGGGACTCCCGGTGGAGGTCCCGCGCCTGCTCCTCGCCTCCAGGCCCCAGCCTGGCCGCGCCAGGCCGTTACTCCGCGGGCACTGCGCGGCAGCTGGGAGTCCCGCGGCTCGAGGCCGGGCTGCGCATTCCGCGGCCCGCCGGTGCCTCGGCTTCCTAGCCGTGCGGAAGCCCGGGCCCGGGGGGCGGGGCGCGCAGCTGGGGAGAGGAAGGGGCACTGGGCGGGCGGCGGGCTTGGAGGAAGGATGGCATTTGGGGCTGGGGGCTTCTGTATGGGAGCCCTGGAAAGGCGGGTGGCCGTGAGCTTTGGCGGGTGGATGAGGGTGGGCGGGTTCGTGGTCTTTGAGGGTTGGGTAGGCTGTAGAAGATTGGTTCGGGTTTGCCCGTGGGCTTTGGCGGGGTGGGGAAGGAGGCGGCTGTGGGAAGGGCACCCAGTTATCCAGTCTGGCCTTTGGAGGATGGAGGGGCGCATGTCCTTTTGGGAACCAGGAGTAGATCCATTGGATGGAATTTTTGATAGGGATATGATGTGTTTGTGTCATCTACACGGTGACAGGCTAGGGGAGCGGACTCAGTCTAGGGAATTAGGAATTGTGACATGCATCCAAGGTCTCCTGCACCCTGGTGGCTAAGCCTTCCCTCCACTCTGCGTGGGCAACTAGGGAGGCCCATCTCACCTGAAGCTGTCCATCCAGGTTTCCATAGCAACTGGCTGCCCAGTACAGGCGGCTTTTCTGAGACTGCGGGGAGGGGAGCAAGTTGGCGCTGGAAGGCTGCTGGCCCTTCCCTCCCTGATAGCAATGCCTTTTATGCGTGGGAGTGGAACCTACCTGAGCCAGAGTTCTTGACAACTGGGTTTGCATGAACCCTCTGAAGTATATACAAAATTATGCACGTGTATATATTTTTCAGAGGACAGGCTCGATATATTTCATTCTCTTGTCAAAAAAGATCCAACAAGACAAATCTAGACTGGCTTAGTCCGAAACAGCCTGCCCGTCCCCATATCATTTGTCTCTCCACAAGGGTAGTTTAGTGTAGTTGTGCTTGAGTTATAAGTCTAATATCAAGATTTCAGTTTGGTCATACTTAATGTTTGCATTTAAAAGGCATTCGTTTCCTCGTTTTTCATCTCAGGAAACACTGGCAAACCTGGAGAGACAGATCTATGCTTTTGAAGGAAGCTACCTGGAAGACACTCAGATGTATGGCAATATTATTCGTGGCTGGGATAGGTATCTGACCAACCAAAAGTGAGTGTCAGAAGCCTGTAATGTTTATATTGTGACTAATGCTTGTTTTTAGGGCTGTGTATGTTCTTAGTAGCAACTTTACAGGGAAGCAGCACTAAGTGGTAGTGTGGAAAGAGGTTTGGGCTTGAACTTTGGACTCTGGCTCAGCCTTACTGAGTCATCCTGGACGAATCCTACATCTGTAGACCAGAGAAAGCCCGGCCTATGGCACAGGGGTGTGTGAGGCATAAGTGAAGTGTGCCTTACACAACAGCATTCTATTAGTGTCTTCCACATTTTAATCAGTCATGAATTCCACCCTCGCAATATTTGCCGTACCTGTATGCCAACCCTACTGCTATGTATTTAGTACTGTTATTCTTGAAAATTTTCTAAACTTTTCAAAAATTTAAAAATCTAGAAAAATGGAAAGAATAGTACACGAACACTTGATACTCTTCACCAGCATTCACCGATTGTTAACTTGTTGCCACATTGCTCTCTCCTCTTTATAATATATAAACATACACACCTATATCTACGTTAAAATTTTTTTTAAATTTTGAAATGGCTATAGATACATAGGAAGTTACAAAAATAATACAGAGAGGTCTCATGTATCCTTCACCTAGTTTTCCCCACTGGGTTTTATGTAACTATAGTGCAGCATCAAAACCAGGAAATTGACATTAGTACCATGTGTGTATGTAGTTATCATTTTAACCTGTGTTGATTTGTATAACCACTATTGCAATCAAGATACAAAACTATTCCATCACCACAAAGACCTCTGTGATTCTGCCCCTTTGTGATTATATCTTCTCTCCCCTCCCCCCATACTTTGGGGGTTTTTTGTTTTATTTTTGCTAAACCATTTAAAAGAAGTAGGTATCATGACACGTTGCCTCTAATTATGTCAGCAATTATGTTCTAATAAGAACATTTTTCTTAGCCACAATTATCATGCCTAGAAAAATTAGCACTACATTAATAGTAACATCTAAATCACAGTCTTTATTCAGATTTCCCTAATTGTCCCTAACACGCTTTGCTACCTTGTTTTGATCCAGTCAGAATTTTTTAGTGCATTTGGCTGTGATATCTCTTAATTTAGGAGAGTCTCTCACCCTTTTGTGGTAATGTTGTTTATGACATTGTCTTGTAGACTGTCCCACTTCCAGATTTTTCTTACTATGACCTCGTGAGAGATGCTTTCAGCATTTTTGGTAGGAATGTTGCATTTGTGATTTGTGTACCTTTTGTTTACCTCTATTTTATCAGGAGGTATAGATTGTCCTATTATTGGTGCTGCTAAGTTTGACCATATTACTTCTCTATTGTGGAAGTTTATTTTTTTCTTTTTGTAATTAATAAGTGAATTTGAAGTTTATATTTTTAGGCAGTGGGACTATATTGCTCCCCTCCAATTTTTATTCAATGGTTTTATTATACATAGTTGATTCTTAGCTGAATAACTTACTATACTGTAGGTTGCAAAATAGTGATTCTAAGTTTACTCTTTTTACATTTATTACCGGTATTCTGAAAGAAGAGCCTTCCCTTTTCCTCTGTCATTTTCTCTATCTATGTCTCTTTTTAGTATTACTATAGACTCATGGATTTTTTTTTTTTTTAAATCAATGTTGGGACATAGTACTGTCACTTTTTTATCATAGAGAGTTTTTTTTTTTTAGTATAAATTAATTTATTGAGATTAACAGAGAAGTGCACAGATTATAAATACACAGCTCAGTGACTTTTCACAAAGCCAACACAGCCATCATTATCCTTTTTGATGCTTAGTTTGTATCAAATGTGGCCAGAGGGATCCTCCTTAAGCTGATTCCTTTGTCCTTTTGACCCTACTAGTCTGAGCACTTTTTCCTTTCTGTCACTTTGTCCTTTTCTTGTCCTAGACCTGATTATCAGCCATTTCTCTAAGGAACCTTGATTTTTTTTATTTAAATTTTTAAAATTAGGTTTGTTTAACAGAGACACTTTATATCACTAGTCTATGCTAGTTATTTTTAATAATCATTAAGATAAATACATATTAAGATGAAAATGATTATGAACCAACTAAAGTAATCTCATATACCACAGTGGAGCACATTCCATGCATTGGAAAACGCTGCTGTCTACATAGGCATTCAGCATAAAGGTCGTTTTGGCCACGCTAAGTGGTGTGGGGGCAATAAAAAACAAAAAGAGTTCCTTAACATTTGCCTGGACACATCCTCAGCTTGAGCCATAGACGGAGAATGGTGCTTATAATGAATTCTTGTGTGTGTTTTAGAAACTCCAATAGCAAAAACGATCGAAGGAACCGGAAGTTTAAGGAAGCTGAGCGGCTCTTCAGTAAATCCTCAGTTACTTCAGCAGCTGTAAGTGGGATGGGGGCGTCTTTATGTGGCGCGTTGTTGAGGAAGACCTTTGTTTAATATCTGTGAGCTTTCTCTTTCCCTCCTCTCTGTGAGTGCTCTCCTGAGGTCTGTGATAATTTTTCTAGTAACTAGTTTTTTTTTTTCATTTTTTTTTTAGGCAGTAAGCGCTTTGGCAGGAGTTCAGGACCAGCTGATTGAAAAGAGTAAGTTTATATTTTTACTTTTTCATCTATTTATTTTGAAGCTACCATAGTTCCTATCTTTAACTCTTATCTAACTGTATTATCTGAAGATTGCATCTCTTTTACTCTTGGGTCTTCTTTCTAGAAGTTAGTAATCCTTTTGCGTATCTTTAATCATGTCTTTCTTATGAGAAAGAAATTATCATGTCCTTCCTTCCTGCCTCTTTTATCACAGGAAGGTTGATGTTAGCTGCTGAAAGACACAAATATATATCTTCACTCCTGATGAGTCTTAGGGAATTTTCTTAAAGTTAAAAAAAAAAATTTCTCATGGAAAATTTCAGACATATCTAATAAATCCCCATGTACTAAACTTAATAATTCTTAGGAAATTCTGATCCTGCAAACAGAATGTACCTGTGTATTCCTAAATATAAAATGGAGAGTAGGTAGTATTTACTTTGTAGAGAAATTGGCATTCTCTGTGAGCCATACAATCTAATTCTGTTATGTTTCTAGTGATGGGATATAGACCTGTACATTTATCTTTCTGAGTCATATTCTAAGTAGCTGTTTTGGATGCTCTCCCAGTGTGTTGGACGACTTTGAAATACAACCTGCTTTTTGTATAGTGGCTGTCTATTTCTTTCAGATAGTATATCTTGTGCGATCCAGTTCTTTTGTTTCAACTGGGGCAGTAGTCTGAGGAAAAGGGATTTTGGTAGTTTGGGAATTTACTCAGTGACTTCAATTATTATGTCTATGTACAGATTTCTAAATTTTTAGCTCTATCCTTAACCCCTTTCTTGAGCTTTAGTCATATATTTCTAGAAAATTCTAGAAAATGCCATCTAGACATTTCCACTCAGGTTGTTAAACCCAAACATTTTGTCTAAACCTGAGCTATTCTGTTTCTTTCAGAATGTGTCTGCCTAATTTTTCTGTTATAATACCTCTATTCTCCCTCATTCAAAACTTTGTAGACATCTTTACTTCTTTCCACCAGCCTAATCAGTTGTATCAAGTCCTTTGGAATTCTCTTTTGCTATGACTGTCAGTTAAATCTTACTTCTTTTCAATTAAAGCCACTTTACGAGTATAGAGCCATTTCTTCTGCTTTGTAGAGTAATAATACTGGCTAAGGAATATTCTAGATCTCGTTCCTGTGAGTTGAGATAGAATGATATCTGACTTCTCAGTTTTCACAAGAACTTATTATCCTGTCTCTGACTTAGTAGATGGGTTAGTATATGACTCTCTACCCAATTATTCATACAGAATAGCTACACCTAAGTACTTGTCAGGAAAAGACTCTTCAAGCCACTGCTTTCAGAAGCTTGACTGAAACAAGTACTTATGTATTAAAGATTTTCTGGAGCATAAGCAGACTATCCATTACCCTAAAATCTTCCTTCTAGATTGAGCCTCACCTCTGCAACACATCATATTGGTATACTTTTGTCTTCTCTATATAGTTGCATTTGGTCTTGTAAAATGTGTCTTTCTATTGTAAGAAGATGTTACAATTGTTTATTATCATTCTCATTATCATCTCCTTTAAGAATAGCTGTTTTCCCTGACTGACTAGTTTTTTTATTTTTAGTGAAAATCTTATAATTGACTGATAAAATGCTTAAAGCCAAATTTGTGGTTCTCCTCTAGAAAGCAAATAGGAATTTATAGCATATATTTTGAGACTGAATCTTAGTACTATATCCAGCTTACTTTCCTCTTTGCTTTTCTTATCTCATTTTAAATTTATTTTATTGGATTTTATTAGAAGAGTCTCGTTAAGCTGCCTTGAATTCTCTTTGTAATAGAGTATACAGAATTACATAAATACTGGAGTTCATTAATTCAAATGGTCAGAGCCCCTTTAAAGTAATCCTATTGCATTTTCTCTCACTGCCTCCATTACCACTTCTCCCTACTATTTTTAAGATTTTATTTTGTCTTTATTTTCTGTAGTTAACTACTATCTGTCTAAGTATGAATTTTTTATTTTTATTTTTTCATCTGGCTTGGGTTTCACTGGACTTCTTGAACTGCGGTTTGGTGTTTTTTTTAATCAGTTCTGGAATTTTCCTAACTTATCTTTTCAGATACTGCATTTGTTTTACGTTTTCTCTTGTCTTTTTATGATACTCTGGTTAAATGTATGTTAAACCTTCTAATTTTATCCTTTATGTTTTTCATTATCTCTTCTAAATCTTCTTTTTGTCTCTGTGCTGCATTATGAGTGATTTTTTTTCTGGACTACCAGTTCCTCATTCTCTTTTCAGTTGAATCTAATTTGATGTTAAACCTTCCCTTGACTTTAAATCTTCTGTTATTACATTTTTATTTCCAGAAATTCTACTTAACTACTTTAAATATCTGCTGTGTAATTTTTCAATAGTTTTTTTTGTAGTTATTTTTAAACTTGTCTTTTACTTCTTTAAGTATAATGTGCACAGTTATTCTAAAGACTTTCATGTCAATTTCTGAAGTCTTTAACGACCTGCTTTTGTTTGTTGTTTCTGCTGGTCATTCTTCATGAAATCTTATCTCCCTGTGTGTTTGGTTATTTTTGTGTACTGCTCATTATTATTAAAAGTCTTTGTAGAATAATATGAGAGCAGAACAAAAGTTCTGTCTTCCAGAGAAGACTCGTTTGCTTCTGCTAGGTGCTTGGACCTCTTTAAACCCAGTTTGAGGCTTGGGTATCCCTGGATGACCCAGGTGATTAAACAAAGCTTTAATTTCATGAGAGGAATGATCTGCCTTGCCTTTCATTTCTTTTCCTTTGTAAAGAATCTTTTCAGTGTCTCAGAATTTCTGTATAACAGATGTTGTGGAATGACCTCTGTTTTTGATCTTTGGTGACAATAAAGTGAACATTCTTTTCCTGAATTTTGACTTGCATATTCTTAGCTCTCAAAGATTTTAGAGTTTTGTACTTTCAGCATTTTATTTACAAACCATTCTGAAAATTTTTTTAAAAAATGCCTTACTTTATGCTTCCTTGGCTAAGTAAGACATGATAAAGTGGATTAGCATGGTCCCTGAAGAGAATTTTATGCAGATTAGTGAAGTATTGTATATAATTTTTAAAAGATTAAAAGAAAAACAAAACAGGCAGATTTTATCCAGTTTCCTTTAAAGGATCAGCATAGTCTCTACTGTCTGTTTTACCGGACTCCTCTGAAGCTTTCATCAAACCAAATCTCTCCTCAGCATTTACATCATTCCAGTGGGTAAGTAGACAACTGCATGAATTATTGTTCTGGATATCTTCCTTTCCTCCTTTAAACTTTTTGTGCTGATCAGAAGTTATTGCATTGGCATTATATAGTAGCTATTTCTTTTAATAAGTAGAGTGTCTCATTTTGAAGACTTATTAAACTTAATCAACATCTGATGTTCTTTGCTCTAAAAATGAGTTACATATTTTTATGTCAGTAAGAAACAAACTTATGTGTCTTTCCATGGTGTCAGCACCACACGGTTGACTGAGTAGCTGCTACACTTTGAGATGTTGTCACCCACCCCTTTTGCCATCACTCTTCTGGTTCCACGAGCCAAGGAAGAAAATTATTCTTACTTTGTGTCTCACTTTGTATGTTAACAGTGTTTCATCTAGTCGCCCTGGCTCCAGTCCCTCTTATAAACCTCTTCTAGCCTAATAATCCTAAAACAGATTTGTATAGAGAACTCAGTAAATATTCATTGTTGTACCTCAGTTCTCTACTCAGACATTCTTGATAGCTTCGCCTTGTTATGATACCCTGCTAACAACTAGTCTTTACTGTTTATTTAGAATTTGATTTGCATGCTCGTAGATCTCAAGGATATTGAGATTTGAACACTTACTGTTTTCCAGACACTAAGCACTTTACTTGCATTATCTTGTTTAATCCTTAAAGCTACTCCTAGAAAATAGGGAACACTGCTGTGGCCCCAGTGTCTAGTCTAGTACCTGGTCCATAAGAGATGAAAGAAAGAATTTTTATTTTACAAATGGGTAAACACCCATAAAGGTTAAGCAATAAGTCAGTTCTCTTAACCATCACCTCATACTGTCTCTCTAGATAAAATCTCTTAATCTGATATTTGAGTTCTTAATCTGTCATTCCATTTCACCTCTCATTTTTCAAGCTCTCTGTTTAAGTGATGTTATTTGATTCATTTGTCCCAAATATACCTTGTGTTTTCTCACCTCTGTGTTTTTGCTCATGCTATTTTTGTACTTATTTTGGCTTATCATTTTTCAAGGTCTAGTTTAAATTTCACCCCTTCATTGCAGCTTTTCCTGAATAATCCACTCTTTCTTCTCTGACTTCTATGATACTTAACATCCATATCAGTACTTTGGGACATTGGTTACTGCCTGAGATGTTACCTCTTAAGAGAGGTAATACAGGTGGTTATTTCATTCATAGGGCTTTGATTCGATTTACACTGTTTTGTATGTGTTTGCATATGTGTGTATGCACATATGTGCTTACCTTATAGAATATGACCAACTCATCCACTTAGTGCTCCCATAGCATGTGGCCCAAATGAATAAATAGCTCATTTTGCTCATCAGTGTCTTTTAATAGATTTGTCCTGTCAGCGTTGGAAGGGCCAGATTGGTCAATATACCCTTGTTGAAAATCACTTAATCATGTATGTTAAGGATTTATATCTGGACTCTGAATTCTCTTCTCTGGATCTGTATGTCTGTTCTTATGCCAATACCACACAATCCTGATGCTGTAAATTTCAAAGTTCTTTTGCTAATATGAAATCTCTTTTCCTGAACTTTAGAAGAGCCAGATTGGTCAATATACTTTTTCTAGATGCATAATTCTAGAGCTCCCTGTGTTGTTTCATGAGGTGTCCAAAAATAGGGTTTCATGATTTTTGAGATCTGGTTTTGTTTCTTTTGCTTTTGGGGGACCACCTCTTTTACTTCTCATATCCATGTGCTACTCAATTTGAAATTTCTTCCCAGCAGTTTATAAAACAAAGACATAAAAAGAAAACTGGCCCTTGGTCCTGTTGTCCACATAACCCCTTTTGGCAAATTTTAGAAACAGATAAGTATACATATTTAGGATACTTCAGTAGTTAAGTAAAGTGAAAGTCTTCCTCCATCTTTATCTGTTAGAGTTTCAAGAAATTCCTTTCAGGGAAAAAAGTATACATTTATCAAAATATATATAATTATTCTTGAAATATGTATATTTATACAAATTATTCTTGAAGCTGCTTATTTAAAATATCTAAGGGATGTTTCAAAATTGGGAACATGTGAAGAGTATTATTACTACTTTAAAAAATAATATTCTTGAGACTTCTTGGAGTAACTCAGATAACAAGGCTATCCTCATGGGCCCCTTTTCTTGATAGAAGGGTTGGATTCCTGTATGTTTTGGGGAAGGAACCAGAGCTAGCCATAGGAAGTTTTCTCAAGGTCATCCCTCACCTCCCAAAGACCTGTTTTCAGTAATGCTTCTTGTATAATTATTAATCCTATTAGTGTATTCTGTTTAAATAACCTTTATGCGGGTTATCCTGGTTGTGTGGTACAATCTCCCTTAGATCTGTTGCCTCTGGTTACACTGTTTCAGATTACATGTTCTTCAGGAACTCTGGTAATTTTGATACCTGACTGTATGTATCTTGTCAATTAGAAGGTATGATCAGTGGGGATAGGAATATAGTCTTTTTCTACATATTAGTGCTCACAAAGATCTCTCCTGACTGACAGAGTGCCTGAGGGATTCTGATGATACTTCTGGGGATTTGTGTTTATTCCCTCCAGGGGAACCAGGAAGTGGGACAGAAAGTGATACTTCTCCAGACTTCCACAATCAGGAAAATGAGCCTAGCCAGGAGGACCCTGAGGATCTGGATGGATCTGTGCAGGGGGTGAAACCTCAGAAAGCTGCTTCTTCTACTTCCTCAGGGAGTCATCACAGCAGCCATAAAAAACGAAAGAATAAAAACCGGCACAGGTCAGTGGCAGGCACCAACCCCCACACCCCATAACTCCTAAGCCCCCAACCGACCCCACCACACAGAGCTTCCATGACCAATGCTGTGAAGGGACTTTACTAGAATAAAAATTCTTGAGGATTGGTTCAGTCCTTCTGTCGCTGTTGGGAAGAATTTCTGCTGGTCCAAATGAAACAGACTAATTTTTCTCTTTCTAAGGGAAGAATTGGTGGACATTAGTGTAACCATGCAGGAGGATAGCCTTCTCACTGTTTCTAGTATAGAAGAATTTTATTCAATAAAAATTTGTTTAATACAGTGAATTTAGATATTTTTTAGAAGTGGGAAAGGAGAAATAGAAATGGAATCTGTGTAATAGTATTTGAAAAATGCCACTAGTCATTTTGGGAAGCTGCCCATTTGGATCAAGTCCTTTGCTCTTCACCCTGACCCCTGCCTGCTCTTGTTCCCTCGTGTGTGGAGAGGACTAATCTGATATGCCTTCTTTTCTTTTTAAATCCAAGTTTTTTGATTGCTTGTGATCTCTCTCTTTTATGTATTTCTGCAATATGCCGGTTTCAGATATCAGAGGAACAGTATAAAGTCTATGAGATGTGAGCGTGCCTTCCTAGATAACATTTGTCCACTGTGTTTTTTTGCAGTGCGTAATGAGATAGGAATGACATCAGTGGACAGAGAGGTCAGGTGTCACCCAGAGAGGATTTTAGCATTCACTCTGCTTGGGGTTTGTATGATGATATGGAGCCTATTAACTCAGATAATTGGAAATTATACAGCTGCACTCAGGGAGGGTAATGCATAGTTTCCAAGGAGAGGAATTCTTGCCTTGGCCTCAGAACTTCTGGGAAGCACAGAAACCAGGTATCCAGAGGCTGGCTTTTCCTGGGAGCCTGCATGCTGAGGAGATGAATGGAGACATGTAAGGGATGGGTGGTGTTCCCTGTCCTCCAGTTTGCTTCTGGGTTGGGTTCCTTTATAAACTTGTAGGATATTCCTCCATGCACCCAAGGTATTAAATTGTTAGCTCCAAGGGTATGGCACACAGGGATAATATAGAATTAACTAACTGGTTTATGCCTCCTTGGCATCAACTGATTCTTTAATTCTTTTAAGAGTTTTTCTTGTCAGTGGTAGTGGTGTTTAGACTGCAGAAATAATATTTCCTCCAAACAGACTAAGGACTGCTGCTTAACATTTTTCGGTAAACCACAGATCACTATGCCAATCTTGTAAGTGCAGGAAGAAAGAGCAAAAATTACATATCTTTTCTTTTTTGTAAGGCTAGGCTACATGTCATTTGATCACTGTGATAGGACCGATGCTAGCTTATCACAAGCAGTTGCAGAGTACCATACTCTTAAAAATGTTTTTTTTAATTGTCAAGATAATTAAATGTCATGGTCTGTGTTGCTTTTATTAAATTTACTCCTGCATCATTTTACAGTTATGATGCTTTTCTTATTTCAGAGTATCTAGAATAGGGGGGAAACTCCATGAAAGTTTCTGGAACATTTTTTTCTATTACTAATACAAATAGACTCTAGATAGCTATTGTTTATTTCAGATAATATTTTATTTTTCTTAGCAACATGATCAGCTGATGATAAAATGGTATTAGGCATTGAACTTAACTTCTTGCAGGTTTCTAGTAGATTTTCATAGGAACAGCATTTCTTCCTTCCCTTTTCTTTCCTGGCCCTAAAAGCTAACTCCTTCCAGAAAAATACTAGGACTTTTAAAGATCTCTAGTGTTAGTTATTATTTTCACAAATGTTGTTTCTGTTTGGAAGGCAGGGTCCTGTGGTCATTTCTCTGGTTTAATCTGGCCAGGATTCTCACTTGGACTTAAGGCATTCACCTACGCCAGGGAGTAGGGTGGGGCTTGGGAAAACAGGTTCAGTATGCCTGAGTGGCACCTCAGTGATCATTTAAGGGGTTCAGATTCCTGACATCTTTAGTTAGGAAATGTGCCTGGCCCAAACCCCTCGCCTCCTTGACCACTAGTACAGCGGTCCCCAACCTTTTTGACACTAGGACCGGTGCTGCTATGAGAATCTAATGCCTGATGATCTGAGGTGGAGCTGAGGCGGTGACGCCAGCACTGGGCAGCGGGTGCAAATACAGATGACACTTCGCTGGCTCACCCGCCACTCACCTCCTGCTGTGTGGCCCTGTTCCTTACAGGCCACTGACTGGTACTGATCTGCGGCCCCATGGTTGGGGACTCCTGTCTTAGTGGGTCTGACAGAGTGGAGGTGAGGGTGGAGCACTTTGTACACATTTGTAAGTTTGCACCCAGTATAGTACTTGTTTCTCCTTTAACATGCCGCAATAAAGTCAGATCAAGTCAATAGTAAATTATTTCAAGAAATGTCTGAGTACCTACTATGTGCCAGGCACTGTTTAGTGGTGAGTAAAGTGGAAGCAAATGTACTTTAGCAAAAAGGAATAGCTTTTGAAGTTGTCCTTTTCAGGAATATGATAATTTATCAAATAATTTTTAACATTCATAAATGATCACATTGTTCTGAATTTTTATATTTTACATGATATCTGAACAATAAGGCCCAGTATCTTTAAAGAAAAAAATTGAAATAACAACTTACTTACAGCTTCTTCTTTACGTAAACTACCATACCAAACTCTAAAATTCTTCTAGGTAGTTTGTGAAGTTTTCATTAAGTAGGTACAGTTCACTTTAATTTATGAACAATGTTAAGTGAAGCTGAAAATTAAATTAGTTAAACGATAGCTGCTGTTTTTCACACTTACTGTACACTCCCAAATGAGTGAAACTGTTGCATAAGGGTTATTGAAGTTAAACTTTCTTCCAGCTTCACTCTTGCAAATATTGGCTAGAAGAAAAAGATAGCCATTTCGCATATTGTTTTACCATCTGTCTAAGGCATTGGAACCATCTAAGGAGCTGGTGTCATGCTCGGGGTTCATATTTGCTTTGGGGGTCTCTCCAAACCACAGTCTGTTAGCAGTGATGGCCCCAAATGGCCTCCTCCTCATGCTGCTCCCATCCAGATCCCTGAGGCTTGGGTGCTTGTGGGTGTCAACTTTCCTTTGTTTTCATAGGGGTGCTGCAGACTTTGGTGTTCCATACCTGTAGTCCTGACACAAGCAGTTAATTGCCATCACCGTTCAGGCTCTGCAGTTTCTGGAACAAGACTCACCAATCACTGAAGTTTATTCATTCGACCCTTGGCTCCTAGGATGAATGCTGTAGACAAGGAGTACCATGTTCCCTGGACAGGACTAGAACATATAATTTGAGTTAAAAGTTGCAAAATGTTTTCTTTTTTAAAAAATGTATAATGTTTCTATCTTTGATTTTAGTGCAAGTATGTTTTGCTCAGTTGTTAGTTCTGTCTTCAAAGCGCCTTTCATTATATGACTGACTAAAACCTTCTTTCTCTATTTCTTCTAATGTCCTAATTATATTTGTCATTATAATTAAATATTTTCAAAGTTCTAACTCTGAATCTGACAGCTAATACAAGGCCTGCAGGTATCTAGTTTTCTAATGAAATAACTTTTCCTTCATAGTCTGTTCTTCTGATATGAAAACCATAGAGGGAAGGGAATCTCCCAACCACAAAATCTTTGGTGCTTTGATGTTCGAAACTTTATGGCTTAAAGATTCTTAAAGCTGATTTTGTTTCTACAAACCTTGTTAGGGTAGCTAATCGACTAATGTATTCAATTAGTATATTAATGTCTATTGCTTTCTTCCTTTCAAATGCTGCCCCTCAGCCCGTCTGGCATGTTTGATTATGACTTTGAGTAAGTTTGATTTGAATTAGTATTTGTGCTGTGTTGTTTAGTATGTAGAGACCAATATGCCTTTTTGAGACCTTTCTAACCCATAGTTTATCTGTTTAATTGTAGGTATGTATATTAGGTTAGGCTGGGAAGTTTTTTTTAAAAACAGAAAAACGTGATGGAGGTAACATTTTATTTAATAACTTCAGCAAAATTAAGTAAACTTTACCTTTATGCATTTTAATTGCTTTTAAAATAGATAACTTCTTTAATTCATATTTAAATTGATTTTCTGGCTTTGCTTCATAAGGAGATTAATAGTTTAAGATATTGATATTTTGCTATAGAAAGATTTAAAAATTGAAATTTGTTTAATTTCTTTTGTGTTTCATGTCCAGAAATACAAACTCCTAGTCTCTTTCCTGTTCTTAATCATCATGTGTCTCAGTGATTATCAGTGATATAGTTACAGAGCTAACACATTAATGTAGAGCATGCCCTCTTAATCCAATCTTTTTAACATATAATTTTGGAATAATTTTAAAAAATTATATGGCTTTTATAATTGCTATATATTTCTTTTTGAGTCACCTATGTTTGCCTTTTGGCAAAGAGTATCTGCTCATGTTTTTAAATACCCGTTTAATAATATCTGGATAAACAACTAAATATGACATAGTCTAATGAAGAATGTGGATTTTACTTAACCAAATAGTCTTTGTTATAGCTTGTGCCCTATGCAGTAGCTGATTCTCAATTCTTTTTCTGTAAATTAAAATGCAAATATCTTTTATCTTTCCTATACAGGATTGATCTGAAGTTAAACAAAAAACCACGAGCTGTAAGTATCAGTTGGAACATTTCAGAGAGGCTGGTAATTTTGTAGAAGATTAGAAAAATGTATTTGTCTTCAGAGCTTGAGTGTTCCTAATCTAGGGTTGCATCTCTAAATTTTTTAAATCTGGGTTGTCCCTCTGTAACAACTTTCAGCTGTTACTTACTTTTTTAAAATATTTCGGAGAGAGAGGGTTTATACTTTTTATTGAAGAAAACTTCCCCTTGATTAAATAATGAATTGTTAATACTAGCTTTTTTTCTGACTGATGAGCTCAGGATGTCTAATAATTTGGGCAGAAATGGTGTTTTAGTCCCCTGGTGGACTCAGAAGATAGGCCATTTTCAGATGTGAAATATTGTACGTTACATTTAAAATGGAATCACTAGCTACAGAACAATCCCCTAGCAGAGTGTATGAGGTTTGTTTGTTTGTTTGTTTTAAAGGTTTAAACCAATGTTCTGCTGAGAATTAATTGGACCATTGTTTTTCTCTCTTTAGGACTATTAGAAGACTCATTAGTGCAGAAGCCTCCAGGCTTTAGAGCCCTGCTTCCCTCCTCTGACCTCACAAAGATAAACATCCCTCACCTGAGTATATGGCCGTCCACTTCTGCTTTCCCAGACCCAGTGCCTGTGACTCTGAGTAGTTTGTTCTGAAATGTGGTGACAAAGAAGTCATTTCCATAAGACCACATCGGATCATTTACTTTGTGTCATTTTTAGTAACAGAACTGCAGGAAGACCAAGACATGGTTATAATCCCAGCAAGTTGCTAACTGAATCTCTCCCTTCTTGGAATGAATGTCTCCCCTAAACTGGCTGGCACCAGCTTCCTCTGTGACACCCATCGAGAAATGGTCTCTGCTTTTGTTTTATGCTGAAAGTAGAACAGAGGTCGCATTTCAGAGGGAGGCTGTAAATACCTGATGTTTTCTTATTTTGTTTGTGTTTTATCATTTTTCTATTGTTGTTTTTACCATCTTATTTTCTTTTGGGACTTTTTGTAATGCCTTTGTACAGCTCATACCTCCCACCGACGTAGCTGATGATCCTTTTCATGGAGTTGCCAATATGCTTACCTGAGAGCAGCCTGGTTTACCATAATAAAATGGGGAACCTGACCTTTTGGGTTTTTTTGCAGGGGAAAGGTAAAAAGTGTTTATTTAATAATTACCTATCTGAAATCTCTGAGTCGGAAGCAGTTTCATGTTCGAGGAATAGGAAAAGCTGAAGAACATAAATTTAAATCAGTCCTTTTAAAATATTTTTATTCTTTTGTATAAATAAAATTTCACAGGCTTTGACTTCTCATGCTTTACTTTTAAACCTGAGATTGTGTTTTCACTTATTTATTTGTATCATGCCTTATGGAAATTTATTTCGTTGCCCATCTTTTCTCTTTGCTGGTATTTGCCTGATTAAATATTGCTCTTAAAATCATTAAGGCATGTGGAAAGACTCAAAAGTTGTACCCAGAGCTGATAACGTATGGAGTTCTTGAGCAGAGTGAAAGATAGGGACAACGAGAGCCAGCGGTGCCAGCAGATGCCCCTTCCTCGTGGGAGCGATGGACCGAGGAACTCACTGATGACTTACCTGCCTGGAGCAGTGGTGGTCTACCTTCGCTACACATTGGAGTCACCTGAGAAGCTTAAAAAATACTGATGCCTGGGTCCCACCCCCCAGAGACTCTTGACTAGGATACAATCTAGTTATGGGGATTTCTTTCAAAGAGTCCCCGGGATTGCAATAGGAAGCCATGTTGAGAACCACTGCATTAGGAGACAGGATGGTGTGATTTACATCCTTTGCAATGAATGAGTCTAAGGGATAAGATTTGGGGCCTCACCTTTTGTTTGACTCTATTTAGTCATAGTCCTTTACTTATGCCCATATCTTTGTTAGAAAAAAATGTTCCATTTGTGATAATATTGATAGAGCTGAATATGGGTGGTGTCTATTATCAGAACAATTCTACCTTGTCTGATGTGCAAAAGCTTTCACTCTTGTTCTCAAATAAACTTTGTTTTGTTTTGGACTCTGTGGCTATTTAGATGCTGGCTATGTCACTGGTAGCAGAACTGCAGTGTCAGGATTTTTAAGGAGATAGTTTCTTAGATTGTTTTTTTTTTTTTTTTAAAAAAAGCTAGAAACAGTGAAAGCAGAAGCATTCTGTATCCTTGTCAGTTTGTCTCCCTTTTGGAGACAGAGGGGTGGGATACCTACGGTTTTCTCAACTGTGGAAAGTGTGTGGCAAACCCGAAGATATTTGACTTATAGTTTGATGTTTGCTAGAGATATAGCAAGACTGCTCTTAAAAAGATACATTATTTAAAAAGTGTATCTATATATGAATACACCCATATATATATATATGATCATAGAGCTAGGCTGCTTTACACTTATTTTCTCTCTGAAGTTTAATCATTGATTAGGGGAACCTCCCAGTTTTTCTGTGAGTCGGCCAGGTATACTGGAGATTTTCAAGACCTGAGAGATTGTTTAGGTTCCCTACATTGAGGTGGTTTAGAAAAAGGCACCAAGGGATATCTGCCTACCATGCTTGTCAAGGTACTTGAAACCTCGATTATAAACTAAGTTTGCTTGACTTTAAAAGAAGTTAAGACAATGGCTTTGATAAAGTCACTGATCAGAAGAACAAAGGTGCTAACAGCGAGGGACACATTCATTTATGTAGCAGTACCCACCAATGACAGTTGGTAGAGGTGTTCTGTGTGGCCTATATCATCCAATCTTAGCCCCCACCAGTGACTCCTGAACTGGAATGATGGCCGGAACCCGAAGAAGGTCCTAAGTGTATCAGTAGGTTAGTTGGGTTTAGAACAGTACTTTGCTTCAGGTCTTAGGGACAGAAAATGAATTGGTTTAAAAAACTAAACTGCGAGATGAGTGGTGACATGTCCTCCCTTCTCTCCTGTAATCTACATAAACAAGAGGGAATGGGAGGGCTGAGGGCAATCGTGCTTTAGTTTTCTGTGCTTTAGTCTTACTTCTAAGATGGGAATAGGTTGTCTTTTGCCCCTTTTGGTAAAGACATTTTAAAAAGTCCAGACACTGTAGTTATATTTTATGTCATCCTGGGAGGATGGTGTCTGTCCAAAGCTGCTTGGGTAGTCTCAAGTATACTCTTCCATGGGGCTGAGGAAATAATTTTTTCAAACTCAAAGTGTTCTAAATACCTTCAGACCCTACAAGCTGTCCACAGCAACTTTGCAGGAACAACCCTAAACGTAAAAGGCTAGAAGCTACGTGGTCCAGGGGAGGCACTGAAAGGAAACATCATGAATTTGGACAGGGCCAGTGTGAGCTGAGAGCATAGACTTTCAAAGCTGTTACACATTTTAGGGTATTGAAGTGTTTTAAGGAATTGGCCAAAAAGGTTAAACATTCTCCCCACTATTGAGATTATACTGTTTGCTTAGAAGAAAATCCATTCCTTTGAAAGAGTAGGAAGCGGGCACCAGAATTATTTCCAACTCCAAGCTGGAGCCTTTGGGTGCTAGGTTGATGTAAATATTCTACAAAGAGCATTCTTGACACCTCGACCTATGCAGGAAATAAGGGAATCAAGCAAGTGTGAAGTGGCCTGAGCTTGAAAGCAGTCAGTATGCTGTTTTGAAATAGTCTATCTGATTTCTCTGCCACTCAGTTTTACTACAAATTACTGAGGCATTGCTACACTAAAAATTCACACATGAGACTCAGCTCCAGGGCAGTGCTCTGGTTTGGGTGCAATGTGGAGAGAGCGGGTGGTGCTGCTTTGTACACATTTACTTTTCTCCCAGTGCCAGGGAAGGCGAAGTGCATGGAAGATGCAGAGAATAAGAAAGGACTGGGATTCTCATTCCTGCATTAATCTAGTGTTATCATGTCTGAATTTTACAAGCGCTAAGCTTCGTGATTCGAAACAGTTTTCACTTTGAAAAACTGCTCTGCACAGAGAAGTTCTCACCACTGAGAGGGCTGTGGTGGAGTTGATTCTGATCCTCACTTGTAGGGCAGTCATCCCCAGTGGGGAGGCTGTGAAGGGTGGCTCATGGTGGGGGGGAAGAACATATCAAGACTTTCATTTATATTTACTTGCAGGCTCAGCCTTATTTAGTTCATCACTCTAAGGTGTGTTATGAAGTATACTTAAATATTAGTTCATTAGCACATGTAGATAATTTATAAATAAATGTTAGGTTGAACCACAAGTAATTGCCAATATTCAACCATTTTGATCTTTATAAATGGCAGTTACCATGTTTTAACATACATGGAGGTTTCACTGTTCATGTACAGAAATAAATGGGAACCCCCTAGCCTGTACAACCTTGATCCACATCCCTGGCCCCATATACTCCAAGGGGGCTTTAAAATATTTAACTTCAACAAGCAATATATGCAAATGACATACATTAAAATGGTCCTGAAGTGTAGTCAGTGAAAAGTAAGCCCACCTGTCCCTCAGCCACCAGCTTTTCTTCCCAGAGACAGTTTCATGTGTATCCTTCTAGAGGAACTTTGTACACACATGAGCAATATGCACACATACACATGTCTCTTACAAAAATGGTAGCATATGACACACACTGATATACCCTTGCTTTTTTCATCTAGCAATACAGCTTAGAGAATATTCTATATATATGCAGCTGCCTTGTCATTGCTATTGCATGTGTGTACTCAAATTTGTTTAACCAGTCCTCTACTTACGGATTTAATGTTGTTCCCCATCTTTTGCTATTTCAGACAGTGTTGTAGTGTTTTACACATCTCATTTTGCAAATACGTTCAGTACCTGTAGGATAAATTCTTAGCAGTGGGATTGCTTAGCCAAAAGGTATATATATGTCAAAGGGTTATTTTTATTCCCTTCCCTTCCCTTCCCTTCCCTTCCCTTCCCTTCCCTTCCCTTCCCTTCCCTTCCCTTCCCTTCCCTTCCCTTCCCTTCCCTTCCCTTCCCTTCCCTTTCCTCCAGTTCCTGAGAATTTTACTTGGGTAATTTGTTACCTAGAACAGTTGGAATTTTCTGGAACTTTAAACTTTGTAGGGGGCATGACTGACCTCCAGTGTTGCTTTCCAGTGTAGAGCTGCAGATGCCATTAAGAATTCCAAGTTTTTGCCTTCAAACTTACTTTCTGTATTATTCTCTTTAGATTCTTGATTTTGGATCCTGTTGAAGACACTTTAGGTACTTTGTTCAAACCAATGCTGGTGGCTTAATCAGCTAAGCTGGGCCCCTGCTCCACAGGCAGTCATACCAGAAGGCGCCAGCAGGTGGCAGGCAGAGCACCACGAGTGGCCCTGGCCTTTGCAAGGCTTTTCTCTGGAGAGCAGCCAGAATCAGCCTTTGGACTTCTTCCCAGTGACCTGCCCTTCCAGCACATGCCCAGCTCAGTAGAGGTGGGGGTGGGGTTGCCTGATCCTTTTCTCCTACCTAGTTTTGTAGCTATTTCTTAAATGAATGATCGGTCAGTCTGAGATTGCCAGCAGCTGCCTTGAGTTGGGCTTCAAGAGGCCACACCCCAGGGTGACAGCTTAGTGCCTACTCCCCCTTCAGGAACTAGCTGGAAGGATTTACATACCATGGCCTGGATGGCTTGAGTTTCCTTAATTGTAGGGCCCTACTTCCTGTCTCTTTCAGCCAAATCTCCCACACCCTTCCCATGAACTAGGAGGTCCTCAGAACAGGCTCTTACTCACCACCCTCCACTCCACCCACTCTGCTATGTTCCAGGGAAAAATAATGAGCCAGAGATTGGAGAAGTGGGCAAAATTACTAACCCTTGGCCTGCTTTCTCTGGGAGCATGAGCCCTAGGGGACCAGCTGGGTCCAGGGCTCAGGCTGACAACAACCCCTACTCTCCTAGATTTGTGTCCCATTGAATCCCAGTTTCTCTGTTGCTTACTCACTCTCTGACAGAGACCTGTCCAGGACCTCCATCAGGCAGGGGTCTTGCCTTTCTGTGTAGGGAAGACAGAGGGGAGTTGGAAGGGCACAGAACTTTGCTGGTGGACAGAGGGAGGAAGTGACAGCTGCAGTGGTGGGTGGAGGCCTCTTCTCAGCCACTCCCCCACACCATCCTGCAGGAGACTAGACTTGTTTGGGGTCTTAGCAGCCCTGGGGGCCCGGGGAAAGGTGCTCCCCTGGACCCTCAAAGCTCTCCTTCTCCTAGTTTAGGTCCCTAGATCTTTAGGGACTGCTGGGTTTTCCTCAGGCTGGAGAAGTAGTATGGGGACAGAGCAGGTTGGGACATCTAGGGCAGGGAATTTCATCTCATTGCGGGCCAGCTCATTCTCTACCGGGAAGCTGAGGTGTCTGCAGTCATCCTGCACCCCAATAAGGGTTAACCCATGTGCAAGACAGAACTTGCAAGAAAACTCAGGGTCAGGCCTCTGCTGGTGAGAGCCTCAGGGCAGGGTGCAGGGCCTGTGGGGGTTCAGGGAAGCCCTGGCAGGAGGCCATCCTCAATGAGCTCCCCAGGATCATTTCCCAGCAAAGCAGGAATTTGCATACTCGTTGGTTTCCTCATGGTTTCTCAGCTCCTGGAACCAGGAAAACAAAAGAGGGAAAGAGCATGCAGGGCAGCTACCCGAGTGTGAGCCCCACCAGCGCCTCGGCACCCAAATTTCTGTCTCAGGATCATTGTCTAGGCCCTGCCACCCTCTCCTTCACACCAGCCTGAGCCTGTGTGACTCTTACAGCTGACTTGTGAAGCAGGCCCGGAAGCTGAGGCTCTGGGAGGGGTGCTGAGTTGTAGAGGGCCATGTGGCCAGTGAGGGGACTTGAACCCAGGTCTTCTTCCTCTCCTGCTGCTGCTGCATGGACTGAGGGTATGCTCTTGTCAAATCTAGGATCTTCGTGTCTCTTTTACAGGTGGAGATACTGAGGCCCCATTTGTAAAGGTGCTTCAGAGGATAGGGCAAGCAGTGGTGAGGAGATCTTCCCAGTTAAAACTTAAGTCGTGGGAAAGAAACATCCTGGGCAGTGGGCCTGGCAGCCTCTGAGTGGCTCTGTCCAGAAGTCAGATTGAGAAAGGCCTGGAGGAGAGGCTATAAACCCTGATGGTCAGCCCAGCCAGGCTGGGGCTGCTGGGAAAGCACAGGGTGTAAGCCGAGGCCAACAGGACACTGAACTGACTCAATCCTCCCCAGAGCCCAGCCCCAGCTGGCACCTGTCACATGGGCTCTGCCTATCAACAAGCCAGCAGGGCCAGGCATGACCTCCAGACATTAGCCACAGCCAGCCTGGACCTGCCGCCCCTTCCCACTCCTACCTGGTCTGCTTATTCCATGACACCCCTCACCCCACCACCAAAACAAACATACAAACAAACACCAAAAGCAGCAAATGACCAAGAGTTCAGCTCTGGTCAATAACCAAGTGAGCCCTCAAATCTACGAACAGCCAGCCGATGGGATGGGAAGAGAGGTAACTCCAGTGTGCTTCCAGGCCACTGTGGTGTGCAGAGACAGGGCTTGGTAGCTGGGACTGCTGGAGACCTGCTGCTGAGCAGGTGGGCGGGGTGCTCATGTCACTGTCATGCTGGAGGGTTTCCTCTATGAATGTAAACCTACGAGGGTTGTGAGGTGGGGGGCTGAGGGCACCCTCGTCACCTCCATCTGTCTCAGGGCCCTGAGAGTCCCTGTGAACTGGTGCCTGGGGCCCTCCTTCCATCAGGTTTGTGGGGCCAGGGAACCCCAAACTTGAGGCTCTTCCCCAGTCTGTCCTGTCCCCCTTCGTGGGATCTTGAGCAAGTCACTAAGCATTGCCAGTAGCTGATAACAAACAGGACAGTCTGGTATTTTTGTTTCCTGTCCCATAAATACAAACAAAGGCTCATAAATAACTTTTTAACTTGGAGTACAGTGCTTGACTGGAAATAATATTAAGTAAGGCAATGACATATCTTTGTGCAAATAAAACCTCCCGAGGAGGCTGGAAGCAGCAGGCATGGGGCACCTTGAGCATGTCGTGGACTGTGCATGGATTCCTCCTCCTCACACCCCGTCTGAAGCTCAGGCTTCTAAAGAACTTTCAGTGTGAAAAACAGGGTGGGGGCCCAGTGTGCAGGGAGATAGCTAATGTGGCATTTTCTTCAACGTGCTGCACAGCTGCTCTGTGGTAAGACGATTTCTTAAAAAAGATACTATAAAAGCTCCACAAACAATAAGTGCCAATTATGTGAGATGTTCAAAGATATAATTATTAAAATTATTTTTTTTCCATTTTCCCCTGATGATGGTGTTTGTTTGGGGATGATCTGACAGCCCAGCTTTTCACTTAAAATATTTAACATTAATACCTCATTTTTTTCACTTGTAAAAAAAATGTATATTCCTGCCTGGTCTCTTTCCTTCTAGGGGCAGATGAGAAGGTAGATGGTGGCTGGAGGAGAACACAGCCCACAGAGAGCAATGCCAGAGGCACTTTAATGAGCACTGACTACGTGCCAGGCATTGGGTCACACACCCAACACGTACGATCTCGTGCACTCCTTACAACAATCCTGTAAGGTAGAAACCATTATTATCTCCACTTCATAGATGAGGCAACGGAAACCCAGAGAGGGGTAGTCACTTTGCCCCAGGTGACAAAACCTGTGACAGAGCCAGTTCTTGAGTATGGGATCAGGAGCCCTAAGCTCCCACCGAGAGGTTGCTCCTGGCGTTGCCTCTCCAGGCTGTTTCTGCCAGCGGCCCCTGCTCTGCTGTATGACTCTGGGTCTAGATCATGGCAATTTCTGGTAGGATGGGGACCAGGGATGAGTGCCTGAGGGCTCCCCCACACTCACTCTACCCGGCTCCTCAGAAGCAGGTAGTTTCCCATTCTCAGCTCCGGTCATAGGGTAGAAAGGGGAACAGACACCCCCACTTGACACCCAGTGCCATCTCCTCCCCACACCACAGGCTCAGGACGCTAAGCCTTTTTCCACTTCTGCTTCCTACCTTCCCCCACTCTTGCCCACATCAACAGCCTCCTCTTCTCGAGCCTCGGCCCCAAAGGGACTGAGCGCTCTCAGGGGAGCTCAGCAGGCCTGAGGTGTACATCCCTGACCTTCCATCACCCAAAGGCCAGTAGGACCCCCAAGTGTAACAAAGGCCATCACCTCTTAAAGGGGCTCACATTATACTTTATTGACGTGTTAAGAGAGGCAAGTACTTTCTGCTTAAAATATTAACATTACATGTACTGCCCCTCCTAACCCATAAGGAAGGGTGAGATGACTCTACATACAGAGGAAGGAGCAGGGAGGGTGGGGACAGCAGGTCCTTGATCCCTTGCAGGGGCAACGGGACAGGTGGACTGAGTGGACAGAAGGTAGGTTATTAAGAAGCATCTTGCTTACTAACATGAAGCCTTGTGCCCTGCAAGAGAGCACAGATGAGGCTTCATTAGCTTAGAGGAGGGGCCCTTGGAGGGCAGGCACACGGTGCCCAACTAGCCAGCCAAGCCTGGCATCCCAGGGACGGAGTGGAGGTGGGGGGCCGTGCACAGGGCCCCCAGCCCAGGCCTCTGATCCCCCGGCCTCCCTCCCCGCCCGCTGAGAGAAAGGGGGGTTTGGGCTTCAGCCACGGACCAACGGCCGGTACCGGCAGTGTCTCCTTAAACTACAGAGATACAATGTGTATCAACAGGGTGATCACTTCTGGCCCACCAGGGCAGACAGCTAGAGGTGCCGAGTGGGCCAGAACCAATCCTACAGTATCTTTGGTTTGTGGGTTCCCTTCCCTACTTTAATCCTCCCTCTGTCCAGCCTCCAGTGCGAGCCTCGGGGCTGAGAACGGGCTGCTTGATAGCTCGCAGCCCAGCCTGACAGCCCTTGGAGGGCTGCCAGGGCTACCTACTCACTAAGGTGCTGGGACTTGTAGGAGAGGATCTCGGCAGCCAGCTGCTGGGGGTCCAGGAGCTGCGGAAAGCGCCCCATCACGGCCTCTACCAGGTGTGGGGGGAAGACGCCACACAGCTTGGTGTACACACTGGTTCGCTCCTTGGCCAGGTTGCCTGCCCCACCCCATGGGCCCCTGTCGGCCCCTGGGCCTGGCACCTGGGGCTCCTGCAGGACTGGGGTGGGTGGGGGCAGCTGGTACGGCTCTGACCAGTACTCTCGAGGTGGAAAGGCAGCTGGCGGGGGTGCGTAGTCAGCAGGGACACTGAAGTGGCCGGCACCCACGGCCCGTCCAAAGGCGGAGAAGGCTGGAGTGGCTGGGAGCTCAGCCCCGTAGGGGTTGTAACCAGCATAAGGGCCTCGAGGGGGGCCTGGTTCACCAGGGGCTCCTCGAACCCCCCATAGTTCTGACATCTGGCTCTCCAGGGAGCCAATGCCCGAGTCCAGACAGTCCTGGGAGGTGTATGGGAGAGAATCCAGGGTCTGAGGGAACCAGTCTGTGGGCCCAAAGCTGCCACCACTGTTCCCACTAGGTGGTAGGCTCCTGCCTGCAGTCGCTGGGACAAAGGTCTGGGTCAGACCCTCTCGGTGGGGCCCCGGGGATGCCTGGGTTCCCAGCTTCTTCCCTTCCAAGCTGCATGGCTCACGCTCTGTGGGCTGAGAGCCAGGCTGAGGAGGTGGAGAAGGCCGCTGGCCACTTTTGTCCTTGCCCGGAGCCCGAGGGGGTGAGAGGAGGGCATTGGCACGGAGCTCATCAGCTACGGAGCGCTGGGGGCGGCTTGGCCGCTCGGGATGGAAGAACCTGCATTTGATCCCATAGGTGCACTTCCTCCCTGGAAGAGAAGGAAAGGGGACTGTAAGCATGAGAACTCCAGAACCAGGGGTGGCACAGGAAACTTGGAGTCAGGTGGTTGCCAAGAGGAAGAACTTGGGGCATGAGCCAACTTAGGTGAGAGGAAGGGGAAGGAGTAAGGAGGGTCATGGAGGATGGAGCTGGGTCTCTTACCATAGGGACATGGCTGCTTCCTGTGCTCGGTTGTGAGCGGCTTCTTACGTAGGAAGTTGTCCAGGCTTGGCCCATGACGGCCCAAGGGGTCATCGGGGGGCATGAATCTGCAGAACAGGTGGGAGATGTGAGGGGGACTTCCAAGTGCTGGTCAGGGGCTGGACAGCAAACCTCATTTGCAAGGACAAGAGGGCAGCTCTTAAAACTGGTGCCCATCTAGTAGGACATCCCTGGGCTCTGGGTGGGGCTGCCTCAAGGGAGGGGAGGAGGTCCCTAGTCCAGAGGGACACGGTGCAGGCACCTTTAGGGCAATCCTCGTGCTGGGAGCTGAGGCCACAGGGAGACCAGCTACCTGAAAATCTGGATCTAAGGCTGTGTCCACTGGCCTCTGGTCAGACATTAAGTGCTGGGGACCAGGGAGGCTTTCTTGGAACCACTGACCACATCCTGTCACAAATGCTACTGCTCCATCCCCCAAATCATAAACCCCCTCCCTTGGCCTGGTCCCAGCCTGACCCTTCTTATGCGGTGCCATGTCCATCTCACTCCCAAAGCTGCCTGGATCCAAGGCCACGGCCTCCAGCCCCACCTCTCCTAGGGACACCTCAGGTTCCCCCTCAGGACCCCAAGGCCATCGGCCTCCACGCCCTCGAGAACGCACTTGTCATTGACGAAGGAGTACATGAGTAGCCGCTCCTCGATGAAGCGCTTCCACTCCTGCCGCTCGCTCTGGAGGTCCCGGTATGTGTCGTTGGAGACCACCACTCCGTCTGACTCGAAGGCCAGCTTCACGATGAAGCGGTCGTCGTAGCACACCACCCGCTTGCCACCCACACGCCGCGACGGTGTGAACACCAGGATCTTCTTCTTCTCCAGTTCCCACAGGATGTGCTGGTCTGGGAAGTGGCAGGGACACAGGTCAGGGCCCAGCCTGGCCCCAGAGCCAGGCCTGTAGGGCTCCCTTACCTCCTAGTGGCCAGCACAGGGGCTCCTAGCTCTAGGTGCATGACGGCAGGAAGCGTTTCTGCTGAGGCCACCCCCACAGCCCAGTCCCTCCCCAGCCCCTCCCCTGAGCCTTGTGCATGGTTTGCTGCCTGAAAACCAAGGACACCTAGGAGCAGGCCTGCAGGTCTGCTCAACAAAGGCTCCGGAGCACAAAACTGGGCCTTGTCCTTTTCTCCTTCTGGACATTAGGCCTGTTCATGCCACAGGTGGGCGTGGCTCTGGTGTTCACCCAGCTGGTCCCATAGGGGTCCATGAATGAGTCCCGGTTTGAACTGGGGCAGGAGACATGTCTTGACTTTGTCCTTTATTCTGGTAGCCAGAATAAAGCTACCAGAGCCTATGCAGAAGGGGCCACTTTTCCTGGAGTGGGTGGCCGCAGCCACCCTGCCCATAGATCTTGACTTCTAGAGAAATAAACTCAGTTTTTACTCCCAAAGGTCGGGGGCTCTTGTTGTAAGAACAATGGTGACGCCTCACATTTATTGAGCAACTACTATGTGTCAGGCACTCCTCTAAGCGCTTATCATGTATTAACTTATGGGATTCTCACAACGACCTTGTGAGGTTTACCAACCCCCACCCATGTCTCACATGAGGAGCAGGTGGCTCAGAGCAAGGTGAGCCAGAAAGGACAGAGCCAGGATTCCAGAGTCCACGAGCTTAGCCACCACACTATGCTGCCCCTGTGCCACTGGTGATGTGGGGAGAGGGTCCCACCAGCAGGTGAGGAGAGTGCCCAGTACTCATAAGCAGAGGCTGCACAATGTGACCTCCAAGGACCACTGTTCAGAGCAGGCATGCTGAGGCCAGCACAAGCTGGAAAAAGGAATGCTGGTCCCTGCTTGAGGACTAGAAGTCGTTGGTCACACCCAAAGGGTCTTTCCTGGCAAGGGCTTCTGGAGCAGTAAGACCATCTTCTTCCAGAGGTGTCACTCACCTGTGATGGGCACTTCGGGCCGAGGCTGCTCCTTCCTCCAGGACGGTACAAATGCTGTGATGTCTGTGTGGCCCCGTTCCAAAAACCAGTTCACAGCCAGCAGGATGCCCCGGCAGGAGAAGACCTCTTTGTTCCCATGGCTGGAGGGAAGAGGAGGGTTGGAGTCAGCCCACGAGGGTGGCTCATCTGCTAGCCACTAGGCCTGAGCAGGAAGCAGGCAGGTCCCACTCCAGCCCCTGCCCTGGCTCAGCCCACCACCCTCAGGCTGGGTCCTAAGGCCTGCATTCCCTCTTGGATCGCACAGGGCCTGGGATGGCCAGACCCAGGACTTTCCCCGAGGTTCCATCTCCCGACAGTGAGGAAACGCCCAGGAATCTGGCAGCACTCGCTCCTCACATGGGGGAGGCTCAGACCTCTTGCAACACACCTGGGGGTGGGGGAAAGGAATAAGAGACTTCTGGTTCCTGCTCCACCCGGGGGTGCTGGGACCAAGGGGACACAGATGTATACAAGTAGACTGAGTCACCATTCCTCCCTCGCCTGGGGGTGGGGGCAGGGGATCGCCACCCCCCACCCCGCACCAGCTAACTGAAGAGAAACCAGATTTCTCCAAATTAAAGTTGGATTAAAGTTCAGTCCTGCACAAACCACAGAGGCTGGGACTGAGGAGGGCCAAGTGGAAGGAGCCACGATCCCAGCCTCCGACAGGATCCCCACATCCCCAGAAGGCAAGTGGCTACAGATGTAAGAGGCTGCCCAGGAGCATTTCAGTTTGAAAGTGAAAGGACACTGCCTTTCCCACCAAGACTGCCAATTCCCCAAAATGCCTGCACTGCCCTGTCCTCTTATCACCTTTCTCAGAAGGGCATGACTCGAGGCAGACAGTCTGGACCAGGGGACTCTGATAGCAGGAGAGCTAGGACATGGGACATGCCCCTTTCCTGGTCTCATGACCAGACTTCACCCATCCTAATGTGGATCCAGGAAGCCCTGAGGTGCTGCTGGGTCACTCTGGCTCAATTTCTCTACCTCAGAAACAGGCCCGGTTGTCTGCAGCCTCCTTAAGAAGGGCCCATGTTGGGGGGACAACTTCTCTGTTTGCTTGGGGCCAAAGACAAAAAAAGACCACCAAAGTGGAGGGTCCCACTGGATTCCTGGGAGGGTGAGAGAGGGATGGGGGTCTCTCAAGTAATAATGGGTATGGTGGAAGGGCTCTGGGACCAGGCTGGGGGGCTGGAGGGGGCCAGCTGGGGATCCCTCCCCAACAGCTCCTGTCCCTGACTAACCTCTCATCTCATATTTAGCAAATAAAACAGAATAAACGTTACACAAAAGAGGCAAGTCCATGGTCAACCACATCCTGTGGGTGGCTTTGGGGGGGGGTCGATAGCTGGAGACCCAAGAGAAGGTAGAGAGGGATGTGGGACAGTTGAGGGGCACAGAGGCTGTCTGGGGGTGAGGCCAGGACTCCTGGGTCTGAAGGTCTCTGTAAATTGTAGGGGAGGCAAAGTCCAGCTTGAAGGTAGTGCTCATCCCGGCCAGGTGGGGCCTCCCAGCCAGGTGCATCTGGCAGCCCACTTATGATAAAGTTAACATTTACTGAGAACTCTGAGCCAGGCCCTGATCTATGTGCTTAACGCTAAATCATCAGCAAGTTTCTGAGGACGGTACTCTCATTAAAGGTCCCTTTTCCCCTTTATTCAGATGAGAAAACTCTGGTCTGCAGAGGGCAACTAGTTGCCATCATCATACAGCAGCAATTGTGAAACAGAGATGCAAACCCAGAGCCTGTATTCATAACCGCCATGGGTACTGATGCTCAGATAGGTGCTAATCCTGACAGTGGGGACTGGGCGGGGATTAGTAGGTACTGAGCTCCTACTGGAGGCCAAGTGCATCACACACCTCCCTTCTCCATTCCTACAAGGCTAGCTGTTAACAGGAGGAAACCAAGGCTCTGACACTTATCTAAGATCCCTTGGCTAGTGGTAAGAGACAGAACTTGAACCCAAATCTGCGGCCACTAGAGTGCTTTCCTGTCCTTAACAGCAAGACCTGAAGTCTATTTAAGAGAAGAAAAAGCTTCCCAATTTGAACAGTGTTAAGAGGGAGGGGCAGGCAGGCTGCGGACAGGAAAAATGAAGCATCTGGCAAACTGTTCCTTTGTCAGGACCCATGTGAGGTGTCACCACCACTGAGAAGCCTTCTTTGACTTTCCAGGATGGGTTAGGTCCCTGGTCTGTCTTCATAGTACCCAGTGCAGTGAGAGGGACTAAAATGAGTTGTAGGGAGGCACTCTCCATCTGGGAGGACAGTATCCTCTATCGTATTGCTACCTTGCCTGGGCCTTCTGCTCTGTCTCCCTAAGACCATGGGGTGTGATCATCTCTGGCTTGGCTTCCCCTCTCAGGTATGCAGTTTACACATGCATCCCTCTACCTCCTTCTATACACACATGTGCACGTGTATATGCCCCATCCTAGGCCAGCATCCCCAAGCCCTGGGGCTTAATGGGATGCCAGGGTTTCCAGGATAGCATACTGCCTTTGGGCATCAAAACCCTTGGCTGGAGACAAGTCTGCTCTCAGTTGCTCTAGCCTCCAGAATATTCTCTTGGCAGGCAGTCAGAGCCTCACTCTTGGCAGAAGCAGAACACCAGATACTGCTCTTCCAGGCCAGAGTGCCTCCCTACAGCTAACTTTAGTCCTTCTCGCTGCAATGGAGGAAGCTCTGCTGGCACAGGAAAACCAGATATCCTCCCACTCCTGCCACAGCCCTGCTTGTCTAGAAGGTCAGGGTCCCCCAGCGTGGCTAACTAGACACTGGTAAGATGTGTGAATATGTAGGAGACTCCAGTTCAGCGGCTCCCACCCTAGGACAGAGGGCAGGGCCCGGCCAGGCTACCCAGGTGAAAGGATCTGCCAGGGCTGGGCCCAGCTAGAGAAAAATTCCCTTAGAAGGAAACAGAGGTGAATTTCCCCACGATTTGCATATCGTGGGGGAGGGGGCAGCAGGGCAAGAACTCAGTAGCAGCAGAGACAGGAAGTTTGAGGCTGGAATTCCCCTCCTGCTACTGCCCCAGCTCAGAAACCCCCAGCGGATCTGCCTCACCAGCCAGAGCCTCCAGCCACCCCGCCTCCACCACCTGCCCCTCCTCCCTCCCAGGCCCCTCCTCCTTCTGCCAGGATACAAACACACGCAGCACATGGCTGCCCAGGGCTCAGCATTCTGGCAAAAGCCCCTGGAGGAAGGAGTCACAGATGCATCCTGGCACCTTGCCTAGCTATACACTGCTGGAGCCTGGGAGGGGACCCCTAACTTTCAAAACACATGTGACCAGCTGCCACTGGCACATGAGAGCCAGCTTTACCTAACTTTCCACCCAGGCTCAGCCCATTTCAGAGATGGGAAGACTGACCTAAAGGTGGCTAAGCTAGGCCAGGAGTGGGAGGGGCGGAGGAGCCAAAAGCATCCAGGCCTCAGGTAGCCCACCTGGGAGATCCCTGAGGGCAGCCAGTGAAGGAGCCCTCCCTACTCCCCACCCGGGGTCTGGGGTCTCCCTGTCCATGCCACAAGAACTCTTCCTGGCTAATGATGTGTCAGCCTTGGCTCAAGCCCTCCTCTGAGGGACCAGAAGAAAGCAAGGCCAGAGGGCTGGGCTTGGATTGAAGGGGAGGTCTGGGCTCCCTGGGGTCAGGAGCAACCCTGGCCATGCCCCACCCAATTCCCTGTTAAAGCATGCTTGGAGGGGTAGGGGGTACTCGTGCTGAGTCCTGGCTCTGGCCCTGGGGAGTTCCTAGAGTCCAGTCCACCCCAGGTGGCTCCCGCTGATTCAGAATGGACCCAAGTCACAGTTCACCTGAAGCCAAATCAACAGGCCACCCGCCCACACCCCCGTGTAGAGTTAGATCCTTGAGGTCACTCTTGGTCACAGCTACAAAGTCCTCAGTAGCTGGGTCTGCTTTCACGGGAGCCCAGGTCTGAGATAAGGCCCCAGGCCTCTCAATAATTGTAATAACCATCACTGTTACTGTCTTCTGAGCAGTTAGTTACTCTCTCTAGGTACCACATTTCACTCCTCAAAACTACCACCTGAGGAGCTGGGTTCGACCTGTCTCAGAGTCGGTGACTCTTGGCTCCTCTATGAGTGAGCTGGAGCCCAGTATGATCCCCTCTACTGTACTGCCTCATGTCACAGGAGAGGAACTGAGAATGCTGGCCCTTGGGGAGAGACAAAGAGCATTGGTGAGCTCTGGAGACAGAGGACCTGAATTCAAATCATTATTCCACCACTTCCCAGTGGTGGTACCCCCAAACAAATCTTTGAGCATCTGTTCTCATCCCTAAAACATTCCCAGCAAACCCTCTTCCAAGAAGCCAGGAGGATGATGGGAGCCTCCTGGCACACAGGAGGGCTTCAATAATGGGCTTTCCCTTCCTCTAGACTAGGGTGTGAGAGCAGGTCGACTCCTTCCTTAAGGCCCCTCTACCAGAAGTGCAGAGACACAAGGCCACCAATCCCAGCCGCAGGCCAGGTCTTGGCTACAGAAGTAACACATACCTCATGGCCACGTTGCTCCCATCGATAACCACAGGCCTCAGGTCGCTGCCCTCCTTGTCTTCCTCTGGGGATGAGGGCTCCAAGATGGGAGCCTTTGGGGTGCCCCCACCCCGGGGGACCAGAGGGAGCTGAGGGCAGTGGTCTGGGGAAGCCTGGCGCTCCCGCTCGGCTGCTGACCCATGTTTCACCAGCTCGCCCAGCACTGTATTGGTGTCTGCCTGGACCCCCAGCTTCTGCAGGACGCTGTGGATCTCAGCAGATGAGTAGCCCAGCTTCCGAAAGAAGTCCACCTTCATCTGCAGTTCAGCAGCTGCTGCCTCTTCAGCAGAGGGCTCCTGGGCCGACCTGGGGGTTCCTTGGCTGTCTTCAAGTTCCCACAGACTCATGGCGGAGAGGCCGGCTTCCTGCGTGGGCCTCTCTCCACCAGCCACTCACAGCTCAGAATGGTGAAAGGCACCTGTCACAGCTCCCTGTAGGACAACTACAAGGGTTAGGGATGGGAAATGGCTCTTTCTCCCACCTTGCCCCACCCAATAGGATGAGGCAACACTGACTGGTGGCACTATGCAAATCAATCTTCACTTGTTACCTCTGTTAGTCCTCTAACAAAAGCTCTCCTAGCTAGGAATCATCAGTCCCATTATACAAAGGATGAAACCAGCCAGACATTAAGAACTTGCTCAAGGTCATCTAGCTGATGGCTGTTGGCTGTTGGCGCAAAGGATTTGAACTCAGGAAGTATGACTCCACCTCCTACCCCAAGCTCAGCCCCACGCCAACCCAGGGACCCAGAAAGTCTTGGGAGGCCTCAGGAGACCTCGCCGCGCCCCCATAGCTGCGGGGCGGGGCGCTCAGGTGGAAACCTAGGGTTGGACTTGCGCTGTTGGGGGGGGTGGGGAGGAGGCCGGGGGCTTCCCCGTTGAGGATATCGCCCCCGCCCGCCCAGCGCTCGGAGCCAGGCCCAAGAAACTCGGGGCCCGTGGCCAGACTCCTGGACCGGTGAAGGAGAACTTTCCGGGGAGACCCACTGGCGAGAAAAGTTGCTGGGAAACTCTGGTTGGCCGCTGGGCTATGTGACGCGGAGGCTGTCCCGGCTCCGAACTCCGCACTCCCTTGGCTCCCCCTACGGAGCCTGACTCCCCTTCCCTTAGGTTCCCCCAACTTGTGATAAGTTGGAAGGGATACCCAGGACCGGCAAGGCCGGACGGGGCCCGCCGCACGTTCCTCCCCGTCCAGTCGGTCCAGCCAGGGCCCTCCCCGCCCCCTCCTCTGCCCTCGCCCCACCGCGCGCGACTCACCCCGCCGTGAATCTGGCGCAGCCGGCGGCGTCTCCATGGGGCCGAGTTCCAGGGGCAAGGCCAGAGGCTTCTTTATAAGAGCGGGGGCCGGGCAAGCCGGGTTAAGGACCGTCACGCGGAAGAGGGCAGGGGAGGAGCTAGTCTGCCCCAGCGGCAGGGGGCGGAGCGGCCACCGCCCCTTCCTGCTCCGCCTCGCGCCGCCCCGCCCCGCCCCCGCCTCTGGCCCCGCCCCCGCCTCTGGCCCCGCCCCCCGCCTCTGGCCCCGCCCTAGCGGGTGACAGCACGCGGCCCAGCTGGGAATAGAGGCAGGGTACGCGGGGACGCAGCACCTTCTGCGGGCCTCCAGGCCGGGCCGCAAGGAGTTCAGAAGGGCGGGAGTGCAAAGCCGGCATGCGGAAGGTAAGCACAGGCTGAACGAGGTATGCGCACCGAGTCAGGCACGACCGACCGAGAATGGTACAGAGGTACAATGACAGGTACAGGCACGTACGTTCAGACTCATGACAAGTACGTCCCCGATTGAGAAAGTACAGCCAGGAACGCATCGAATGAATCAGGTACACAGAGATTGGTCCACGTACCGTTGGAACTAGGTTCATAAAGATGGGTACACCCAGGCAGGCGCTTTCAGATAGAGACAGGAGCACTCAACAGGCACACCGAGGTGGCGCCGCACTCAGAACCAGGCATGCATTTTCTGATATAAGGACCTTACTAGGATAGAAAGGCAGGTACAACTAGCAGATGCGCAATGACGGAGGCGGAAAACCAGGTGCATTTACACCAGTCACCTTGTGAGTGTTCACAGAATGCTCTCTTACACAGCTATGAAACTCACGGAGGCCACCCACGCCTCCACGAAGATGCTTTTAGGTTCCCAGGTCAACCAGTCATGATCCTACATTGAACACAGCATTTTACAATATCTACCCATGGACTTAGGTGAGGGTAACAGAGGTTATTATGCAAATTTTACCCTTGAAAATTTCAGAAAAGGCTTAATTGTCCCAGCTGGAACGACTTGGAACCAGGACCAGGAGCTCCCATTCCAGTATATCAGCTGCCACCTTTGCCGCTTTTAAAACCACCAGTGACCTAGGACACAGGGGAGACTCTTCTAGTGGAAGGGTAAAGCCTGGGACCTGCCTTCAATTGTGTGTGTGAGTGTACATGTGAACAAAGGGAACATGGAACCCACAAGCTAGAGGATCAACCCTTGGCAGTGCCAGCAGCTTACTTTGCAAATGGGGAAAATGAGGCCCAGGGAGCTAAGGTACTCAATACTGTTTCCTGTGTGTGCCAATACTTACATTTTCTCTGCCTTATCATAGGCATGTATCCTGTAAGGTTAGTATTAATGTTGTAGCCAAAAATTGTTTATTGTAAAAGACACTGTACACTCTATACATGTGCGACTTAATGAATAATTAATAAAAATAAATATCCATGTATCTATCACCTAACTTAAAAAACAGACCTGTGCCAGTATCTTTGAGGCCCTCTGTGTGCCTCCATTGCAACTTCCTCTCTTTATCCTGAAGAGCCACTTTCCTAATTTTTGTTCTAATGTGCTAATCATTTCCTTGATTTTCTTTTAATTTTATCCTCTTTGTATGAATCTCTAAATAATATATTGTTCAGTTTTGGTTTTTTTACTTTGTGCAAATGGAATCATTGTATATGGTTGTGTGGCTTCCTTTTTTCACATAGCATTTTTTAAAAAATTTGTTTCTATTGCCTATGTACCTGTAATTTATTTATTTTATTATTGAATAATATTCCATTTTAGAATATACCACTGGTTATTTATCCATTCTCCTGTTATTGGATATTGTTTAGAGGTGCTTTTTTTTTTTTTTTCCCCCATTACGAAGAGTGTGCTTTGGATATTCTTGTACATATCTTAATGGAATTTTAGAGTTGAGAAAATGGATGCTCAGAGATTCAGAAAGGTGAGGTCGCTTGCCCAGGATCCTGGAGCTGGTAGAGCTAGAAATCACATAGCTCTAAGACATCCATCTCCATATTGACACCTGCTTGTTCCTGGAGGCCACAGACCACCCCGGGGAGGAGGGAGTATGTATTTCTAGCTGGGTTCCAAAACTGTTCCTCTGGGTTTGCCTGACTCTGCCTAGTCAAGTCCTTGCTTTGTTCCATGGTCATCTTTAAAGACTCTAGAGTATCCCCTCCTCTGTGTTCTCCAGGGACACAGCAATCTCCTCAGATGCTCACAGCCACTCTTGCTGAGCACCGTGTATGCTGCACCCCTCATCTTCCCAACAGCCCCTCATGGAGTTGAGAAAAACTGTACGGTTAGGCATTTATGCATGGTAGTAACTATTTTTAAGAGATGAAAAATAGTAAGTAATAAGTCCAGGTTAATAATCATAATGATAAGTCAATCACAGTAATAGTGCCTCACATTTATGAAGTGCTCACTAGGCTGCAGGCACAGTGCCAGCACCTTGCAGACATTTCCGTGCCTTTGCATCAGCCCAGGAGTGTCCTCCCCTCCTTCCCTCCCTATTGCTTCCTGGCCAGTTCCATTCATCTTGATGATGTCACCTCCTCTGTGAGACTTGCCGGGACTCCTTAGATGCTGAGTTGCTTCCTCCTCTGTGTTCCCCTGTGTTTGTACGTGCTGGATTGTGATTGCCTGCCTGGAACCTCTTCTGGGGCCAGGACTGGTCTGGGACTCCACCCGCGCTCCCAGGCTTCTCGCTACCCAGCACTGTGCCAGTGGGAGCCGGCAGGGCTGGGCAATGAGTCACTCAGCTCCGTGGTCTCCCAGAGTGAATGAAGTCTTACTCTCTTCCGGCTCATAAAGCTTGCACTTTCCTGAGAAGCCAACTCTCTTCTGCAGAACACAGGGCCGCTCCGGGAAACTCCTGCTCTGCTTACAGCTGGATTTTGCAAATCTTGGCCCCAATCTCCAGGAGCCCTCTGGATCTCCTGGTACCCACCTACACACACCCCTCTGCTTCTTGCACACCTGTCTCACTGGTTGAGCTTGCCAACTTCTTTCCTGGAATTTTCCTGCTCTCCTGCCACCTGCCTGCACCTGGCTGGCCTGGATGAGATATGCAGGGCTCCAGGGCTGGTCACCCCCTAATTGGGGTGGGGTGGGGGGAAGCTGGAGAGGGAAAGGTCCCAGGAATTAATTATCTTTGCCTTTTGTAGCTCCACTGGGCAGCTCAGACTGGGGAGGACATAGGAGCTAGGTCACCTGTGTAGGAAGGGTAGGCAGACTGCCCCTGACCCTTAGCAGAGTGGCTGCAGAAGTTAAATTCAACAAGACCTCCTGAAAGTACAGAAAGCGCCAGTTTTCTCCCATGTTTTGAGGCTCCTGGTGTATTTAAAAAGACTTGTTACAGTAAAGCTACAAAAATGGAAGTATGTTTTAAACTGTAATGGAATAAACTCTTTTCTTCATGTATTCAATTGTAGTGCAGTACATTTGGACTATTGATAAGATAATTAGAGGATTTGTTTTTAAGATTGATTATTTCCTTGGAGAAAAGGCTGGGGCAAGGAAAAGGTGAGCCTGGAACATCTTATGGTACCAGAGTTAGGAAATGCTCAAAACTCAAAAGGATAGGGGTGTGTCAAAGGGACCCAGGAGCTATAAGCTCCCAATGGCCAAAGCTGCAACAATTATATCAATAAAATAAATAATCTAATACTCATTAGATTATAACCCAAGGCATAAGATACATATCCATGAGTTCATACTGGTAGAAAAAATGATTGAATAAACAAATAAGTAACTGGGGAAGAAGAGAGAAATCTAAATAATATATGTAGATTCTCCTTCCTCCAGCTTAATTAACCTCTCATCTAATAGAAACTTTACAGTGGAGAAACCTATCAGGCACCACTTTGACCAAGTGATCAAGGTCAACATCACCAATAGTATGTCAAGTGGATATCATGTGATGAGGAGGGCACTTCACGTCCCTGGTATTCTTTCCCTAACCCCATAACCCCAGAAGAAAACACCAGACAAAACCCAACTGAAAGACATTCTACAAAATACTTGACCAAGAATCCTCAAAACTGAAAGCGGCACGAAAAGCGTAGAAAGACAGAAACAGTCACAGGCCAAAGGACACTAGGAGATACGCTGACTGCAATATGGTTCCCTGGGCTGAGTCATGGGTCAGAGAGAGCATTAATGGAAAAGCTGGTTAAATTAAAATAAGGTCTGGACTTCGGTTCGGAGATGTACCAGTGTTGTTTTAATTTTTGGTATTGACAATGTGCCACAGTAGTGTGACAGGATAACATTAGGGGAAACTGAAACTGGGTGAAAGGTATATGGGAACTCTGTACTGTCTTTGCAACTCTTGTGTAAATGCCAAAATTAGATAATTGATTTAAAAATATGTATAATTTCATGGGCTTTACAGGTGGTATGTGTTTTGGTAATAGGGCCAGATGTCTTTGTTCATTTCTATTGATATATATCCTGTGACTAAGAAGAATCATTTAGAGATGTCGTCCAAAGTCTAAACCTAGGTACTTTTTATCTATGGGGCCCTCACCAGCTGGCCCTTCTGCTCCCCTCCCCGCTTCAGTTCATCTACCCCTGCTCCCTCTTTTCTGAACCTTGAATGCTCACATTCTGCACTGTTCGGGTAGGAAAGCCCCAGAAAGACTAATTAGCCCAAAATCTGTGTTTTATAGCTGGGGAGACTGAAGGTGGGAAAGGGATTTGCCGTTGGCCATACGACAAGTTAATTTAGGCAAAGCTGAGAATGGGACCGGCCAGGCTCTCTCCATCCCAAGCATCCCTGGCCCCATTTGCTGCAGATACAGGGGTCAAGTGCACACAAGTGCTCAGAAATGATGGTGACCAACTTGGGGACCTGGTGAGGCAACACACCTACCTCAAGGGATGGTAGGCCCCCAGGTGTCTGTTGGGGAGTGTGTTTGCTGTGAGATTTCCCTTTGGACTCACTGTGCACTCCCTTAACCTGTGACTCCGACTTATCTGGAAGATCCAGGAGAGGTGGATCTCAAGAAAGGCAAAAAGGGTGAGTCTGCATGCCCGCCTTCCCTACCCAAAAGTCATTGCTGTGAAGGGGTCAGAGGGAATTCTGCAAAGCCAGGAGAGTGTGCAGAGGGATTGGGCCCCAGTCTTGAGGCTGAACACTCTCTCATCTGTACTGGGGGACACAACATTGGTGATATACTGGAAGCTGCCAGAGAGGCCCCTGGCCTTCACTAGGGCCAAGAGAGTAGGGACTGGGCTGAGGTAGCCCTGCTTCTAAGCATGCTGGGGTGGACATTCATGCCCTATGGTCCAGAGAGGGGAGGGGCCTGCCCTTGTCTGTCCCAGGGCCCCAGCTGCTGCCTCCTTCACTGTGTTCCCCATACTGAACTGTAATGGTCTGGAGTCCTACTGTCTCCCTACCTGACTATGGCTCCTTGAAGATGGGCCCCTAGGACAGGACCTGGCATAGGTGTGGATAAATACTTGGTGAGTCAATGCATGAGCTAGCTGTAATGGTTACAGGTATGTTTTGCTGTGGACTTCTCTGTTGTATTCCCTTTTCCAAGTCTAGCTCATAAATGTCTCCTCGTGTCTAAAAAAGGCCAGTCATAGGCCTAAAAACTCAGGAGCTTGAAATTTATCTGCGGTCTTCAACTGAGTCATTTGCGAAGAGTCAGATAGGAATGGGGAACTTGAAGCTGGATGTGGATGGACTTGAAACTAAGCCAGGTCTAACTACAGAGTCAGGAACTTACTGCTGGCTGGGCTGACATCAGCTCATGTGGTCAATGTGGCCACCCACAGATGTGGTTTTTGCTGTGACCAGGATCAGCTCACAAGATCCTGAAGGTCACTAGTGTGCAGCTCACATGCTAGTCAGAAGTTCTGACGGGCTGTTGGAGATATCACTGGCTAATAAACATGTAATAGGAAACTTGCTGATTGTCTCTACAGCACCCTTTGCCCAATCCCACTTTGTAAGGGTGCTGGGAATTGCCCAGCCTTGTGATCTGGACAGAAATGACCTCAGTCCCAACTGGCTTAAGCCAATGAGACTATTGAATCCTCCAGGCTATAATAATTGGTCAAAAAAAGGCAAATGACCTAAATCAGGTCAACCACAGTTAATGACTCTCAGTTCTGGGTCTTTCCTTTGAGCTAAGTGGGAAGCAAGTGCTCTGTTTCTTGTCAATCACAAATGAGAAAAGCAAGTAGTGCTAGGAGCTTGTGGAAGCCAACTTGTGACACATCATAGGAGGCAGAACCAAAAGACTGAAAGAACACAGGGCCTTGGTAACAACTGCTGGATCAAGCCTTGCCTGAAGCTGCTACTGGTTCCAGACTTTTTGGCTATGTAAGTCCATAAATTCACTCACAACGAAACATATCTTTGATAATGGTAAAAATAATTAATAATTATTAAGTACATAATAATTACCTAAATATAGCTTAGGGGGTAAAATCTTATAAAATATAAGGTCTGTGGGGAAGGTTTGGAAGTAATAAAACAGACTCTTAGTGGTGAAAGGTCAGCAAACTGCTGATCTAGTTCAAGCTTCTCTGTTTGGCACATCATAAAACCAGGGCTCAGAGAGGTCATGAGATTTGCTAGAAGTTTTATAGCTACAGTAGGGATCTGACACTCAGTTCATTTATTCTTGATGTTTAATAATAATAATTGGAATGCTTAAATGTCTATGCATTACTTGTGAGATCATCACTACGTTTTTCTCTCTTATCTGTTTTTCCAAGAGGCAGAGAAAGAATCCTCTTCATTTTGCAAACAGGGATGCAGAGCCCAGAGAGGCTTAAAGATTTGCCAAAAGTCACACAGAAAGGCAATGATAGAGCTGGTTCCAGATGCCAAATGTCCTGAATGTCGTTTGGTTCAACTCTCTCTACCTTACCCCTTATGCTAGCCACCTCTGCCTCCATTAGGGAAGTAGTAAAGATTAGGGGTGTGGTGTGGTTCCTTCCTCTAAAGAGGACTTTGAGTTGTATGGGCCAAGGAAGTGATTGTGGGCCCTGGCGGATGGCTCCTTCCCCCCACCCCCCAACCTTAGGAAAACCAAAGCTATGAAGCTCAGAGAACACTTAGGATATTTCCATTGCTAGAACTTCCAAAAAGAAGACCAATTTAGGGAGATGGGAGGCCATGTGCATTGGATTCTGGCCTCATAATCCATATGATTTCAACTTGTGACATCTCTTTTCCCTTGCCCAAAAGCCTTTTATGGTTCCCTAACATTTTCAGTAGCCACAGGCTTGATATGCACAGCTGCACAGGTCATAATTTGGATTATGATCTGAATAGCGCTCCCTGGAGTTGTGCAGGTCACGGCTTGCACAACCATACACGGTGAGCCTAGGCTGAATTTCTCAACACGTTTGGACACTCAGATTGTTTTCACAGCAATCAATAACCTTATAAACACTTTTTTGAATTAAAAAATCATTTCATCATTTTTGTAAGAAGATATTTTGAGAAAGTTTATTTTAAATCAATGTGATCCTAAAGATTATGTTAAAAGTTTATATTTAATAAGATTTATTATTTTTTAAAGGCTACTTTTGACCCTTTCTTACTTCATAAGTGATGCCTACTGTTTAATAGAATTTAATTTTATGAGGAAAAGCAAGATTTATAGACAAATGAATTAAAAATATTTCATCAGGCTTTGTTTGGGAACTGAATGTGTGCTGAAATTATCATTATAGATTGAAATTTAACTACCTGCTGTGAATTAAAACATAGATTTTCTTTCAAGAGATGAGAGTTTAGAATATTTGCATCTTGTACCTCATTTTGTGATGTATCTAGTTATTTTAAAAAAATTATGTTTTGTTTCTAAACGAAGAGATAAGAGAGAAGATATCATCTCTTCAAATAACTCATTTCAGGTATGAATAGCTGTTATTTCCAAAAGATGAAAAGCAAAAATGGCTATATTTTCTCTTTCTAATGTTGGGTTTTGAAGTACTAGAGATATCGTGATGTTCTCTGCAGATTTTATTTTGAACAGGTGATACATAAACAATGTAAAAGATTCAAAGGTGCAGGTGTGTTTATAGTAGCATCAAAATCTTTGTTCCACAATCCTTAAAGTGATTCTTCTCTCCAGGAACAACTGAAGTTAGCAGTTTCTTACGTATCTTTCCAGATAGAATCTATGCTGCTACAAGCAAATATTTGCACATATACATTCTGCCTTGTTTCTCTTTATTTTTATGCAGACGAGGCCCTCTATACAACCAATGGTACTTTGCTTTTCTCAATTCATAATTAAACCATTGAGATAATTCTCATCAGTACATGTTATGCTACCTCATTACTGAAAGATCTTTAACTGAAAAATATTCTTTTATAAGGATGTACCATAATTTATTTAGGCTGTTTTTGAGTGATAGACATTTAGGTTGTTTCTGATCTTTAGCTATTACAAACAATACTGCAGTGTCATCACTTTGCAACTGTGCAATACATAGTAGGATAAACTCATCTTGCTGGGTCAAAGGGGATATTAGTTTGCTAGGGCTGCCCTAATGTAGTACCACAAACTGGGTGGTTAAGCAACAGAACTGTGTTATTTCATAGTTCTGCAGGCTGGAAGTCTGAGATCAAGGTGTGGGCAGGATTGGTTCCTTCTGTGAGTTAAGAGGGAGAATCCGTTTCAGGCCTCTCCCATGGCTTCTGGTCGCTTACTGGTAACTTTTGTTGCTTGGCTTGTAGATGCATCACCCCATCTTTGCCTGGATTTTCATATGGTGTTCTCCCTCTGTGTGTGTCTATGTCCTGATTTGCCCTTTTTATAAGGACACCAGTCCGAATGGATTAGGGGCCCACCCTACTCCAGTGTGACCTCATAGCTATGTCTGCGATGACCTTATTTCCAAATAAAGTTATATTCTGAGGTGCTGAAGTTTAGGACTTCAACATAGGAATTTGGGGGGTGGACACAATTCAACCCATAACAAAGAGTATATGCATGTTGACTTTTAAAAAAATATTGCTAAATTGCTTTTCATAGAAATTGTACCATTACTTTTTCACCAGCAATGATGAAGATGGCCAGCGTCACCATATCCTTGTCAGCTTATCCTTACCATCAGACATTTTGACCTTTTCCATTCTAGATGAAAAATGGTATCTCATTGTAGCCCAACTGGCATTTCATTTTTTTTCATATATTTAAGACCGATTTGCACGGTTTTTGTGACAAGTTGTTCACATCTTTTGCCTATTTTTGTATTGAATTATTGCTCTTTTATCCTTATTGATTTGTAGGAGGTCTTTAAAGATTAGGGAAATTAGCTCAAATATTTTCAAATATTTTCTTTTCCTGTCAGTTGTTTTTGACTTTGTATATGAATTTCTTTCTTCCTTTCTCTCTTTTTCTCTCTCTCACTCTCTCCCTTCCTACCCCTTCCTCTCTCTTCCTCTCTCTCTTCTTCTCTCTCTCTCTCTCCCTCTCTACCTTTCTCTTTCTCTCTTTCTTCCCAGGAAAAAGTTCAATTTTATGTAGACAAACAGATTATTCTCTTTATGGTTTGGGGGTTTTCTGTGCTACTTAAGAAGGACTTCTCTACTCTGAGATTATGACACAAATTCTCCCACTGTTTTCTAACACATTTATGGTTTCATTTTTTATGTATAGTTTTTTTGTATCTATTAGAATTAATTTCGGCGTAGGTGTAAGGTAGGGACCCAGTTTAATCATCCTGGTAGACACATGGTGGGTGGTCCCAAGAGCATTTATCGTGTGTGAGACTGTGATCAGATATAAATAGTGTGTAGATATGAGAAATTTACAGAAATATTTTCAATAAAATTTTTTTCTGTTAACTTGTATTTCAGCATCTTTTTTTTAGAATTTGTTTTTAACCAGTGATCCATTATGACTATGATTATAAATTTGTTATTATAATAAAATAATTTAAAATTATTTTATAGGCAAAGCTACCCCAGGGGCTTATAGTATTCAGCTTGAGTGATTAGAGGACTGATAACTATAAATCCCCATTTAATAAGTGCTCAGAGTCTCTCAAAGAGTTCCCTTTAAAAATTAATAAATTAGTATTTATTAATTGATTAAATATAAAAGTAGAAACAAATGCTAGTACCTCACTTAAAGACATGAATCCCCTGGGAAAATTTGTTGAACCCTTGGGGTTCACTTGGAGGGTTAAGACTTTGAATCCTGACTTCAACAACTTCTGGCCCTGCCTCTTTGGGTAACTTGCTTGACCTCTCTATGCCACATTTTAGCCCCAAACTAATGTGATCTCAGGCTGCATCTATAGAGGTATAGGAATGAGGATGAGGAAGGTGATAGCTGGAGGGCTGCATTCAATTCTAGCTACCATACTTTTGAGGGAACAGGGAAAGATCAAAGTCAAATTTGTGGGGGCCAAGGGAGAGTGAGGACTTGGAGATACTGACCTTGGAGAAGAGAGACTCAGAGGGGCAGAAGCAGGAGCAATAGTACAACCCTGCCTGGCTCTAAGGGCCAGTCTGGGACCCATGGAGGTGACAAGGGGCTGAGTACCCACTCTGACCACCAGAACCATCCCTCCATGAAAAGAATTGCGTTCAGAGGCAGTGAACACCCCATCACGAGTGGTATGCAAGTAGTGTGAGGAAAAGATCCTGCTTTGGGCTCTCAGATAGTTTTAACAAAAATACTAGATAAAAATCCTTGTTGGCTATATATACACATATTATAGTTAACAAACATATAATCTACATTTCCTCTATTTTAAGGTATACTTTAAAAAATGAACATTACTGAAATTGGGATTGTCTTACAATCAATGTGTACGTTTAATGCATCCTTCGTTCTGAGAAGTTGTTATTCACGCATTTTTGAATCAACAAAATGAAGTATATGATTCGGGAAGCTTTTTCACAATCTGTATTTCCACCTTATTCTCATCCAATTAGAATATATGTCTTGAATTAAAAGAAATCTATCTAAATAAATAACATATTTTTAAAAATCCACAATCTCTTCTTAGGGAAGCCATACTCAATCTATTCAATCTATCAGCAAGTGACATTCCACCTTGTCGCTGCCGTCCTTGCATCTGAAATGGTACAAAGACGGGCTATTAAACCGTTTTAAATAAATTCAGAGCAGCAGGTTCTTGGCTGGGGGAAAAAACATTCCACTTATCAAGAGATGTTATTTCTTCAATAGATAAGAAGCTACTTCTCCACAAAGAGAATTTGGAGAGAGCTCTTTGTTCTGTGGGGACAACATCTGGATTTGAATATGTCCATCCTCAAAAGGCGATTTCTCATAATGGACAGAACTCAAAACACTCAGAGTACAAGGACCCATGAATTTTCAAAAGGAGGCACTTCCCTGACGCGGGAGGGCCCTCATGTCCCCGCCAGCGCGCGCTCTGGAGGTCGGTGGAGGGCCCAGGCACTATTCCCACTTTCACAATGAAAGAATGATCATCATTTACACCTCCCCACCCCGCTCTGGGAATTTGGGACCTGAATTCATTTAAAAACATTTGTGGTTCCAGAGGCTCTTTTTAATTATAAAGCTGCCAAGGAGATCTTAACCATGAAAGACCGTTTAGAGATGAGAAAGGAGGAAGCTAGGCCAAGGCTAGTCTGGCTCTCGCAGTCAGTTTGGAAATTGTGGTACACGGAGCCCAGCCACCTGCGGACGGTGCTGGCGGGAACTGGGCCCACGCGGCAGGCGCCCACAGACCTAGGTTCGAACCCACTGGCCTGTCCGTCTCTTCCACCGCGACCTTGGGGAAGTTGTGTAACCTCTAGGCCTGCGAAGCCCTTTTCTGGAGTCTGGAGCTGGAAAGAAGTACCTTGGAAGCCCTGACATCAGAGGTGACGCGAGTCTTTGCAAGCGATGACTAGGCGGAACGCGATGCCACTCCCTTTCCCATGTTGGGGCTGGGCGGGTGTGTCGCCTCCGACCTGGTGGTTTTGGCTCCTCCAGCAGTTCTCCTAGTTGCCCCTCACCCCAGGGCTCCCTGGGCTCGCCAGACGCCCCCTGAGGACTCACGACAGAGTCCTCAGATACACGACCGGTGGTCTGGCCTGTGGCGCCCCCTTTTGGTGACTGCAGGGAGGCCATTGCTACATCGCTAAGCAAAAGGAAGTCGTTTCTGGGCCTAACCTTCCACCTCCCCAAGGGCTGTTTGAAGTATGAAAACGAAGTCATATGGAGTCCAGGCAGTCCTTTTTCTGGGCCAGGCCATCTTGAGGCCATTTGGGGAGTACCGGTGGGGTACATGAGTGGGGCTTTCACCTGAGCATGGGAAGGGCAGAGAGACCCCCAAAGGAAGAATGATAAATTACGGTTTTGAGGAGAAAAATAAGTACGGGGCGGGGGGGGGGCTCTACCTGGGGGAGGGTTTTGGTGCAGTCCCCAACTCAATGACCAGGTTGTCTCCTTCCCCCTATCTCCTCCCAGAACAGATTTGGTCAGCGTTCCAGCAATATTGGTGAAGGGTTTCAGCCATTTCTCTTAAGAATAGAGACAGCAAGAGGGATTAGAGTTAAATACCAGGCAGAACTTCCCAATTAAGAAGGACATTGGACCTCAACAAAGAAAGCAGAGGGGGACCTTCCGGTCTAGGTGAGCCCCCAGCTGAACTGGAGTCTGGACAAAGAAGTGAGACAGTGCCCTGAAGCTCCCCGTCTGTCCTGAGGGGTTGGAGACTAGGGTGTCGTCCTTGGGTTCCCAGGATGGAAAGACCTCTTGTTGAGGTTCTTGGTGGCTCTGGCCTCACCTGGGAAGGTGAGGATGGACACGGAGAGAAACAAGGTCTAGAGTCATTGCCACCCCCATCCTGCCCTGCTTGGCAAACTCATCTTCCTTCACCTCTCTGGCCTCTCCTCTGATCCCCCGTGAGAGGTCATGCTGCCCTCCATCCCCATGTGCTCCTGTTGCCCACATTCTGTAATGGTGGCTTCATGTCTGTCTTCCCCGCTGTGCTGTCTGTCCTGCATCTTGGTTCTCTCCCCAGCACCAAGCATGCTGTCTGGCACATCCCTGGTGCTCAGTGAATACTTGATGGCTTGAATACCTCGATGGTTTTATAGGTCTTCCTTGGCTTTAGGAAGAATTTAGGCAGGTGGAAAAAGAGGTAGAGCCCGAGGAGGCTTGATCGATGGGTGACCTGGGCAGTCCCTTCTCTCTCTGCAGTGCCCCCTCTCAGACTGTGACTCCCCAGGCAAGGTTTCCCCCTCCCCTCATTTAGACATCTTCCTCACTCTGCTGTAGGCCCGGACACCCTCTTCCTGGCTGGCTCCCTCCTCATCCAGTTCGGCCTCTGATTTCTCACACTGGGCCCATCCCCACGCATGGCCACCCTGCTTACCCTGATGGATCTCTGACACCTGCACCAGCTGTCCCACGTGTGCACGCACCCTCCCCCCATGTGTACTCTGACACCCCAAGCCAGGCTGTCCCTTCTGACAGACACTCTCCTCACCCTGCTGGGGCTTTGCCACCGATGCTGGGCTGCCTTCCTGACATGGAACCCTTGCCACCCAGCTCTGAAATACCGCTCCTGTCACCCACCCCCATGAGGATGTCTCCCTTGTTCGGCTGCACTTAATGGCGTTAGGACTGGGTGGTTCAGGAAGGAGGGAGGAAGAGAAGGGGATCTGCAGAATAGTGTGTCTGAAAAATTATTTTAACAGTAGAAATTTTTGTGCAAGCAAAGTCTTGGAAAGAATATATAAAGAGAGCTACTCTGGCTGAAGAGAGAGCAAGAGAGTGTGAGAGAAATGGAGGGAGAGAGAGAGCCTGGAGCTCTCTGGGACCCACTGGGTCCCACTGTCTTAGAACTATTAAGTCCTAAGGGTTCCTCAGTGTACAATTTGGGCACCACTGGAAATTCTGCCTAGAATAAAATGGATGCCAATTTGCAACCCCTAAGATGTTCTCTCCAAGCTTTTCTGAGAAGCAGCCCATGAGGCAGCCTGCTCACCTTTTCCCCTGAGGTAGCTCTCATGCCAGTGGGATGGAGTCTGGTGACAGCAGTTGCTCCCATCTCTGAGGGGGGCCAGAGGGCTCTGGGCAGATGTTGGGCGCCTGTGGAAAGTGGGTCAGGGTCTGGAGGACACAGGCTACGAATTATAGGACATCCATGTGCTGAGGAGCTGAGTAGACCACCCGTCCCCATCTGTGTCCCTTTGTGACCCTATATGTGCCCATCTCTGGTCCCCACCTCCAGTGACAGAAGCTGGAAATTCTGCTTTGGTGGCTGGAGCAGATGTCATTGACCTCCTAACGCTACTCATCAGACTATGAGCAAATCTTCATGGTTTACAAACCACTTTCACATGCATTCCCTGGTTTGATTTGATCTTTGCAACTGTTGGTAAGATAGTACTGTTACTAATTTCCTCCAGGAGAGAAGAGGAAGTTAAGGACTAGGAGTTGCGTAAATTGCCTTGAGCCGCAGAGATGAGGCAGGAATCCCAGACTCCAACCTCAGCATTGGTTTCCCCTCCCCACTTGTGGCCTTTCCCTAGGCGCTTGCCACCCTGTCTCTTTATCATGCTAAGTGAGGTAATGAGATTTATTAGCCTGAGCCTAGTATGTGGTTAGGGCTCAGGGATAGAACTCAGCAAGGAGCAGAAAACAGATCAAGGGTCAGGCCCTCTCTCAACACCCGGAGGCAAACTCTGAGGCCTCTCACTAGGGTGGGGGATTTGCAGTGGGGTGACCATATAATTAGTCATCTAGATTAAGACACTTTGGAGAATGAAAGAGAACTCCATTAATAATTACCCCATGGCAACAACCAGGAACTAGGAGATGAGGTCATTCTCTTATGGAAACACCTGGCCCACCCTTTCCCCTGTCCCCACAGCCTCAGACCCCCAGACCTGATGCAGAACACGGGGCAGAGTTCATTGGACATTCAGCTGAGCTGGGCACCCCACAGAGCTTGTTTGATTGGATCTTCACAACAACTTGTGGCCGATCCAGTTATTGTTCCCATTTTATTGATGGAGAGACTGAGGCCCAGAAGATTCTTTCCCAAGGACATGCTGCTGGTAAGTGTGGAACTAGGATTTGAACTCAGGGAGGCTGGCTTTCCTTGGAAGGATTATAATAAAATTTTAATGAATTGGTTTGAGCCCCAAGAATTGTGCCAAAGAATAGGCATTCCCTAACCCTCTCCTCAGACCTTCTCCCAATCTCTCTTGGTTGTCTTTAGTTTAAGAACATCTTTAAAAAGGACCTTTGAGCTGTGAGGGGATGTGTAGATGGGGGGTGGGGAGGCAGGTGCACTCAGCAGAGGGGAATGTATTAGGAGCATGGAGTGGAAGGATAGCAGTAGGATCAGATAATAAAAGCTAACATTTATTAAGCACTTACTGCATACCAGGCTCTGCTTTAAGTATTTTCAAGGTATTAGCCTACTTAATCTTCCCGACAACTCTATAAATGAAGTAACATTATTATTCTCATTTTACAGATGAGAAAACTGAGGCCACTTGCCTTTCGTTTCATAGCAGGTAAGTGGTAGAGGCAGAACCACCTAGTTGGTTTAACCATCTTGCAGGTTGTCCTTGAGGAAGAGGATGCTGCTGGCCCCATAGTGGAGTCCCTCTAGGACACCTAGCGGGCCAGTTTTCAAGGAAGAGAGAGTCCATGCATGGCCCAGCCTTCTGGGGGCGCCAGTCAAGAGTGTCCACCAACTCCCCCTTCCACTCAGCTGTCTACCGCGCAGGCGGCCAGCGGCAGAACCGCGATCTCTGCCGCCCTCTGCGGTAGCTCATTTCCATTCATTTCTTTAAATGTTTCTCGCTCTGTTTTTAAATCTAATTTTTCAGCTTCTTTTTTTTATCTTCATTCAAGTTGCTTTAATGAAACGAAAATGTGTCTGTTTCCTCTGCTGGAGCTGCCTGGGGAATTTCAATATAAAACAAACAAGTTAGCTTTTAAAATTAAAATTTTATGGGTGGCATTTCCTCATTTAATGGGAGGTACAAAAGGCTGGAGTAAAACCAATTAACTTGGGGCTGGGACTCAGTATTCAGCAAAATTAAACAACAGGAGGAGCACGGTGTTCTGGGAGCTGGAGGAGGTGAGCAAATAAGGCAGCCGTGAAGGGTGGTGGCCACCCAGTACCTGTGTGCACTGGGGACCGGCACTGGCACATGTGTACATGTGGGCCTTGCCCCCAACTCCTGCCCCCAGAACCACACGCCCAGGTGCTTGTGAGCACGCTTGATCTGCACACTCAGATGGCAGGCGATGGTGGGAGATGAGCAAATAGGGGGATGGCTGCTTTAGATTCCTGGGGTCCTGGATACTGGAGTCCAGAGTACGGCACCACCAGATGACCCCTAGGTATAGAGCTGATTGTGCTGAGGACAGAGGAAGTATGTTTCACACTGATAGTTACAACGACCGAATCTTGTAAATATTGGGCCATAGCACCACAACCCCCACATAGCTCCCAGGGACAGTTTCAGAGAAGGGACCTGGGCCTCCTCTTCTGCTCCCATCACCTCCTTCCTCCCTGCACTGACTCTTTTCGTCCTCCATCTGGGCAGTTTTCTCCCCATCCTTTCTGCCCTCTGACCTGAGTGAGGAAGGCCACTCTGGTTACTAGAATCTCCAGAGTGACAATAAGACTGGGAAGGCCAAGTGTCCCACTTGCTCTGAGTCAGAAAATTCAGTGGGTCACCACAAGCACCCTTTGTCCTTCTCTATAAGGTTTTTGGACTCACAAATGCACTCCTGGGCAGAGTCCTGCTGTCCCCAGATAGACCTCCAGCAGGGGTACATACGGTGGGTACCATGTCAAGCCCTTTTGGGAGTGTCTTTGAGGGAGGCATCTGAGGTGTGAGGATAGGGCTTCTTGTTGCAGGTCTGTGCCCTGAGGCATGCCCATCGAAGGGTCCCTCCAATGTCTGTCTGAGAATCCAAGTGAGGCTCTCTTTGAGACCAGTCTGAGGAGTCTGAGGTTTATTTGTTAAGTCTCTATGAAGTCTGTTTGAAGGCCTAAAGACTGGGTTGGCCTGAGGAGCAGTAGCATAAGATCAATAAAAATGGCCCCAGGCCAAGGCTGACATCGACCCTTCTCCCTTCATACGACAAAGCGAACAAATCTGGCCAAGCCTGAAGTGGATTTTTGTGGTCAGGGGACTGGCAGAACAGCTGGCATCTTTCCTTTGGTAATGGATGAAATTTATCCCAAATCACAAAACAATTGGTCAGAACCTCCAGTCTATTCCAAAAACCAGCTGACTGACCTTGACAAATCTGGCCAGGGCAACATACTTCTTGAGGATCATACCACCTGCCCATCTTTTTGGAAAGACACACTACATGCCCTATCTGAAATGAGTTTTTAAGTATGATGAGGAGTTCACATGGTAAGCAAGGTGAGAAGGAAGGTATTGACTGAGTGACACCAGTGAAGAAATGTGAAACAGTTCTCTGTGGGCCAAGAGAACTACAAGTTTTGTGGGAGGTAAGCATATGAGAATCACACAAAATAAAGTAAGAGAGAGAGCCTTGCAAACTGTAGAGTGCTACACACAATGAGGCATTGTTGTTGCCATCCATCTCTCTTGTTTGTCATGAGAACCAAATGGGTCAAGATGTGTGAAGTTGCATTGTAAACTGGAAAAGTGTTTACAAAAGTGTTAATATATTTAGAGAGTAGGTAGATTAAGTGTGTGAATATGGAGATGGAGTAGACAATTAAAATATCTGCTAATTTCTCTCTTGAATTCACATTTTAGGAAATGTTTATAAACTGAGAATTCTAATTAGATTTGTCCCTCACACCTCTTTTCAGATGAATACACTGTAAGAGAGTTACAGTAGCTATTAATATTGTCAATTTCCTGGTGTATCAGTTGGGACTATATAGCAAGTAATGGAAGACTCACCATAAAAGAAATGTGTAGTTTATGTGATTTGAAAGTCCAAAGGTCGCATGAACTTCAAGAAGGGTTCGATCCAGAGTTTGTTACTTCTGATGCTCAGGCCAGCTTTTCCGTGTTTGGATGCCAATATCTTCTAGCTTCTTTCTCTAAATCCTGGGAGAGAGAGGGGCTTCCCTTTGGCCAACTGTTCAACAAAATTCCTAAAGTTCCCTTCTGATTGGACCAATTGGGTCATGTGGATGGGGAATGCCAGGGCCTTTTGGCATAGGTCTGGATCAAATGCCAATCCCTCAAACAATTACTGTGGTACAGGAGGTCGAATGGGTGCTCCCCCGACCTGGTCACTGGTGGACTGCTGGACTTCAGGTGTGCAGACCTGGATTTGTGTTTGGTTTCTGCCCTCATTGCTGATTCAGCATCTAAACTCTCTTTGTATCTATTCCTTAGCAGGTGTGATATTGGTCCAGGCCTCGTTCCATCATTCCATACTCAAACTACTATGATTGTTTGCTTTTTTTTTTTTTTAGCTGCTTACTGAGTCCCTATCATCTTTGCTCACCAAGAAATTTTTCTCTATAGCTGTTCAAAAGCAAATCAGCAAAGAATGCATATTACAGCTGATGTGATAAGACAGAAAACATAATTATAAAATTTAGCTATGGGAAAATTATCATAATTTGCTGAAGACACAATTTTATCACTAGAAAATCCAATAAAATTACCTCAAAACAATTAATTATGGCAAATAAAAGAGTTTAATAAGATGCTAGAAACAAAATAATAAAAATAAGAAAAAGGTTTTTTTCCCTATAACAGCAATAATCAGTTTTAAAATATTGTAGTAAGTTATCTGGAGAAGAGGGATTTTCCTTTTTTAAAAAACTTAATGAAGACACTCACCTGGGGATAATTGATCTCTAGAAACCATATTGGTTTCTAGATGAGACACACATGACCTTGAATTAGACCCTCTCTCCCTCCCATTTTGGAGAAAATCACCGAGATGGACCCTGTATACAAGTAAGGCAAATACAACCTGTTTTTCTAAAAAGAGGCCTGGAAGAAGAAATTGAAGTGCAGAACAGTAACCTGAGATGGTAAATATTATGTTTTGTAATGACTGCCTTTAAACAGTTGGATATGAATGTGACCTGGTTTTATTGGCTGGGGTAGGAGCAGAGGAGAAAAGGGATTTTCAGGTGTTGAGAGAGGGAGAGAGAGAGAGAGAGAGACAGAGACAGAGAGACAGAGAGAGACAAAGAAACAGAGAGACAGAGAAAGAGGTGGAGGGAGGGGAGGGAAGGGGAGAGAGAGAAAAGGGTTGAGGGGAGAGGAGGGAAGGGAGACCAGGAGAAGGAGCAATGAGTCGGTCAGTAGGGTGACAAGCAGCCCTCCAGGACTGTATGTGGAACACATGAACACCTATCTAGGTTCCCCAGATGCCTAAATATAATTCGCAAAATGTTAAAAACATAATTCTCATGCAATACATAATGAGCACAATCTAAATATTATTTAGCTCAATGAGAGAATCTTTGAACAAAGGTTATTCAAAGGAGGATATGAGAAGCTCATATGAAAAATAATGATGGAATAAGATTACTAAATTAAATGCAAAATTGACCAATAGCCTATAGGGCAACAAAGCCATAACCTTTGGGGTTATTTTCTCTACTGACTGGAAATCATTCGTACCTTATCAGTTTTCTACAAATGAACATCTAACTTTACAGATCTGTGGGCCCTAATCAGTAGTAATTAGAATGTCAAACAAAGCTGCATGCCTTAGAGTCAGCTGACTCTAGATGGGCTTGTTGGCCAATTTACAGGATGTGGAGAATACTCATAGCCCTCTTTTGGCTGATTTCCAAGTTTTGAATAGGATGAGGGGAAAGGAACCTCACAGGGGAATGTGAGTGCTTTGTGCAGTTGGAGTTTTGGGGGCTCAGACTCATTATAGATGGACCTTAGAAAATAAGTGTGAGCCGACCTTGGATCCCAGCATGGTGAAGTGGGGCACATAACAGCAGGGTCTATCAGTGACTCGGTAGGCTCCTTGTGGGGGTGGGAAGATGACCTGGTACCCAACCCCGTGTCATGCTTTGAGGTACCTCTTCTTGGACTCAGAGTCACACAACCTTTTTATTTTCTGGAGGTATTTTTCTGCTTTTTAAAATTTAAAATATTTTTATCGTGGTAAAATGTACATATATATATAACATAAAAATTACCATTTCAATAATTTTACAGCGTACAGTTCAGTGGTATTAAGTATATTCACCTTGTTGTGCAACCAACATCACCCTTTATCTCCAGATTGTCTTCATCATCCCAAACTGAAACTGTATGCCCATTAAACACCAACTCCCCATTGTCTCCCTCCTACTTCCTGGCAACCACTATTACCTTCTTTATCTGTGAATTTGACGACTCTAGGTACCTTATATAAATGGCATCATACAGTATTTGTCCTTTTGTGACTTGCATGTTTCACTTAGTGTAATGTCTTCAAAGTTTATCCATGTTGTAGCATGTATCAGGATTTCATTCCTTTTTAAGGCTGAATAATATTCCACTGTATGTACCATTTTGCTTATTTTTCATCCTTCAATGAGTTACTTCCTTCTTTTGGCTATTGTGAATAATGCTGCTATAAACACTGGTACACAAATATCTGTTAAAATCCCTGCTCTCAATTCTTTTGGATCATATGTGCCGGATCATATGGTAATTCTATGTTCAATTTTTTGAGGAACCATTATACTGTTTTCCATAGCGGCTGTGCCATTTTACAATCCCACTAACAATGCACAAGGGTTCCAATTTCTCCACATCCTTGCCAATAGTTTGTTGTTGCTGTTATTTAAATAATAGCCACCTTAATTGGTGTGAAGTGAAATCTTTTAGTTTTTAAATAATTGCTGAGGTCCTGTGATTATTAGAAGAAAGCTTGACTGAGAATCTCTCCCTGGGTCTCAAATGGCGGCAAATCTCTGAGCATCTGAATGAAGTTAATTCGGCTTCCAGGACCATGCCTAGAAGAAACAAAAAAGCCCATGACTGCTGTTGCTTCTTCCTGCCATGTGGTGTCGCTGTTGAAGACTAGTCCTGCACAGTCTGATGAACACCACTTGTCCATTGCTAGGCTGATGTCTCTGTGGGTTCAGATCCCTTCATGAGCGCCACTAGATCTTCCAGAGGAAATAATATGCTTTGGCTAAGGTTACAGTACATCTTTTAATTAGACAAATATTTACTGAGTGCCTACTATGTGCCAGGCATTGATCTAAGTTCCAGGAAAACATCAGAACAAAATAGACAACAATCCCTCCTTTTCTGGGAGTTAGACAATAAACAGTGACCACAATAAAGAAGTTACAAAGCATGTTAAAAGGGGTTAAGTACAGTAGGAGAATAAAAGAGTAAAATAGAGGAAGGGGTTTGGGGGCGTGTGGTGGAGTGTTGAGTGAAAATTGCATCATTGGGAAGACATTGAATAAAGTCTTGAAGGAGGCGAGCTGTGTCTGGAGGAAGAGTTCCAGACAGCTGGGCCAGCCCCAAGGCAGGAGTATGTTGAGGTCAGAGTCAGTGAGGGGGTGGGTAGCAGGAGAGGAACATGGCCTTGGAGAACAACATAAGGACTTTGGCTTTTCCTCTGCAGGATTCCGAGTAGGGAAATGACATGATCTGATTTATATATATATATTTTAAGTATTTTTGTATTACTTTTTTTTGGACAATTTAAAGATTTTATTTTTCAGAGCAGTTTTAGGTTCATAGCAAAAGTGAGAGGAAGGTACAGTGATTTCCCATATATCTCCTGCCCCACGCATGCAAGCCTCCCCCAATATCAACATCCCCCACCCGGGTGGGACATCTGCTACAACTGATGAATCTATATGGACACATCATTGTCACCCAGAGCCCATAATTTACCTTATGGTTCACTCTTAGTGTTATACATTCTGTGGGTTTGGACAAATGTATAATGGCATATATCCATCATTATAGTATGCAGAGTAGTTTCACTTCCCTAAATATCATCTGTGCTCTGTGACTTATGTTTTAAAAGATTCACTCTGGCTAATGTGTTGAGAATAAATTGAAGGGTGGGAGCAGGGACAGAAGCAGAGAGGCCAGTTGGGAGGCTATTGCAATAATCTTGAGTCACAGGCATCCTGCTTCCCAAAATCATCACAGCCCTGAGTCTGGCGCCCTCCCCAGAGTCCTCAGCAGATCCTCCTGCTCTACCCAGCCATCTTCTGCTTTGGGAGCATTGACGAGAACCCTTGGTGATGGAGGGCCTACTCTGTGCCAGGCATCAGTTTAGGGGCTTCCTGTTGATTATTTCTTTTCATCTTCAAAGGCACTCATAGGGAAGGGGTTGATCCACAGACATCTCAAAGCCTATGCTATGGATTGAATTGTGTCTCTCCCTCCCAATTCATATGTTGAAGCTCTAAGTCCCAATGTGATGGTATTTGGAGATGGGGACTTTAGGAGGTAATTAGATGAGGATGGGACCAGCATGATGCGATTAGTGCCCTCATAGGAAGAGACAATAGAGAGCTTGCTTCCTCTGTCTTCTCCTCTCTCTCCTTCCCCCCTTCCTCATGTGCATGAACCAAGGAAAGGCACACGGCACATGGAGAAGGTGGCTGTCCACAAGCCAGGAGAGGGCTCTGACCAGAATTAAATCTGTTGGCACCTTGGCTTGGATGTCTAAACCTCCAGAAATGTGAGAAATAAATGTCTGTTGTTTAAGCCATCTGGTCTGTGGTATTTTGTTATAGTAGCCTGAGCTGACTAAGACAGCCCATTTTACAGACAATAAAATTGAAACTCTGAGGTTTAGGAGACCAGGTCACTCAGCTGGAGAGTGGTGGAGTTTTGGGCTGAGCTGTGGGGGAGGTTGGAGAGCCAGAGAGAACAGGGCTTGGGGAAGTCCTGCCTGTGGATTTGGGGGGCCCAGCACTGAGGAGTTGCAGAGGTTAAGTCTTGGGGCCACTGGGCCTGGTGGGCTCCTTCCTGGGGAAGGAGCAGTTTCTCATAGGCCTGGCTCCAGCTTTTCTGGGAGTGCAGGGTTTTGCCTGGGGTCCCATAGAGGCCCTTCCTTGCAACCTTCCAGCCTTGCTGGCTCTTGAGCTGTCTAGACTGGTGCTCCTGGAGGTGGCAGGTGGCGGCAGTGGCAGTGGTGGGGGGCACAAAGTGGAAGGGGGGTCACTGGGGTTCAATCATGACTCCCTAAGGGCCTATTCACTGCTCACTCTCAGAGAAGGTGGTGAAGAGGGCAGACTGTTAATGACAGTAATCGCTTTAATTATTTTTTTGGTTTGGAGAGTCATAAAATGCAACAGCTCACTCAGTGCTGATCATGGTAATTAGGAGGGGCTGGGGGCTGTGCTTGGAATGCAGTTGTTAACGAGGGGGAAGTGACAGCCTACAAAGACAAAGGGAGAAACAAATGGTCAGTCTCCCTTTCTTTTCTCTCCTCCCCTTTCCCTCCCACTCCCATGGCCTTTCATCCCCTCTTCCCCCATTTCAGTTCCCTCCTCCCTCTGCCCCACCCCCACAGGAGGGAAGACTCTTTGAAGGTGACAGTGACTAAAGGGATGGGGTGGTGGCCACGCCTGGTCTCAGGGATCAGTCACAGGCCTGGAGGGAGCGGCTGTGCTGGGGAAAGGGGGAATTCAGCCACCAGCGTCAGTCTGTGTCTGCTCTGGGCACACTACTATGCAGCTCCTCCAGGTCTCAGAGGCGTCAGGACAGTCGGCTTTTGGACCAAGCACCTTGACTCTTACAGATGAAGCAGGAGAGGATGCAGAGCTGCATCCTTGAGCGAAGTAGGGGGAAACCTCAAGGAACAGAAATTGGGCCACCTCTCTGCTTCTCTTACCCCTAGCCAGCCAAGCATTCATGCTCAGCCAACATTACCTGAACACCTACTCTGTGACAGGCTGGAAATTCACTGGGGAATCAGGCCCCCAGTCACTGGGGAACTAGAAGTGTAAGAAATAATGATCACCCAAGGGGACATCAGAGGAGCTGTGTTTGGGCTGAAGGTGGCAACTCTTGGACAATCAGGGAAAGCTTCCTGGAGGAGGTGGCAAGGCCATCAGTGAGGACTTCTCAGAGGCAGCAATGTTTGCTGAGTCTTATAAGGTAAGTAGTAGTTGCCTGGACGTGAGAGGTGGGAGGAATGTAGGCTGAGGAGAGGGGAGGTTGAGAGAGAAGCAGCCAGAGAAATTGCATTGGCCTGGACAGTGAGGGGCCTTGAAGATGGCACCACAGAATTTGGACTTGACCTTGTCTTTGAGATCTTATATGTGGGGCTTGGGAAAGGGTTGGAGCCACAAAGCTTATTATTATTTTTTTAATGGGGCATAAATAAATAAATGTAGGTAAAGCACAGCACAAAGTGAGTACTCAGTGGATGACAGCAGTGCTCGTATTGACGATAATAACAAATGTTGAGCTGGGGACAGTGTCCCAGGGACACACAGACACTCATGCAGGCACCTAGAGACACAATTATACACGTTAGCTGCAATTACACAAAGCACAGAGGCACAAAATACAGTTACCACCCCCTCCCCCTGACACATACAGACACGCATAGTCACGCACGATCACGCACAGTCACGCACAGTCACGCACAGTCACACACTCAGGCAAAGAGCCCCTCCGGACACACTTGCCACACCGGATCTACGATAGATGCTGTTTCTTTTTTGAGGGGCTAGCTAAGGCCAAAGGTGTGCCCCAACTCCTCCCTCATGTTACTCTGCTCCCTGGGACTGTGGGCTGCAGGGCTGTGGCTGAGCCAGGGGGGGTGTCCTCTGTGGATCGCCCCAGCAGCCCCTCTGCTCTGCCAGAACATGACCTTTGGCACTGCAGCTGGAGAGCCTGAGGTCAGCTGTCAGGAGGAACCATCCAGCCGAGAAGGCAGCTTTCTGCAGTTAGCGGTGCCACTTACCACCCCAGGCCTGAGAGGCTGGTGAGGAGACAGACCTCGTTGGACAGAAAGCTGTTTCACTCTAAATAGGACTCTTACCCTCTCCCAAGACCAGGGGCTCAGAGTCAATGGGATCCTGCCCTGGCAGGCTTAGGCAGAGGAGCGCATTACACATAGTACACACAAATATCTGCTGTAGATGAAGGGCCTTGCGACAGGAGGGATGGTGGTTAGGGGTACTTCTGGATTGTGAGGGGATGTGAAGAACAACAGAGGAGCAGAGAGGCTTCTGGGGTGTGGTGAGGAGCTGCTATGTGGGATGCTGGATGTGAGAAGGGGCTTGCTGTGTGCCAGGCACTGCTCTAAAGTGTGATATGCGTGTGAGCTCATTTAATTCTTTGGACACCCAGTGAAGCACGTGTTGTTAGTATCCCATTTTACAGACATGAAACTTAAGGACCTCGTGCAGTTCACACAGCTCAGAATGGGTGGAGGCTGATGAAAACCCTGGCAGCTGGGCTTTGGTGTCTTGCTTTATCAAAGCACTCTCCATGCTAGGATTTGATGCTCTGTCCCCGCTGGTTCCCCAGACTGGCCTCCTTGAGGACAATAGTGACCATGTTGTCCTTGTGTTTCTAGTTGCCAGTACAGGCCCAGCACGTGACAGTTGTTTACTGAGTCTGGGTGGAGGGAAAGAATAAAGAGGGGAAGGGAGGAGTGAGGGAGGAAGGATCAGAGACAGGAGCTGGTCCCGAGGGTCTGTGGGTATCTCACAACCATCCTGTCTTTGTACCCATTCCCTGCCTGTTGGGAGCCCTCCTGCTCCTGTCACCACCCCCAGAGCCTCCAGGTCTCTCAAAACTCAGCTGCCTCCTTGTCCAGTTCTATTTTCTTACAGACAAACGAGAGGCTGGATCCGCCCTCCCGTTTACACAGACAGGCTGGTTGTCAGCTGCAGTGGCATCTGTTCTTGTCAGAAAAATTATGAAGGAAGTGAAAGAAGCTACAGCCCTAGAACTGCAGGCAGGAGAGAGAATCTGGGCCTGGCATCTCCTGGGAAGACCCTCCCAGTGTCCCACAGGAGGTGCCTGGGGGGCAGGCCTGGCCAGAGGGCACCTGGGTTCTCCACCAACGTCTCCTTTCTTAAGAGGGGAGTGTGGTGAACAGTGTGGCCTCTGGAGCCGACCCCTGGGCTGAATCCCAGCTCCAGACTGCCCAGCTGTGTGTCTGGGCAAGTTATTTGCCCTCTTTGTGCCTTAGTTTCCCCATCTATAAAATGGGATAATGCATAAAATGAGGATGAAATGAATTAATAGATGTAAAGCACTTGGAACCGAATACTTCTAGCACTTGTTAAATAAGTGTTTTGCTAGTGTTAGGATTCTTATTCTTCTCTTCCTGCT
>CM053502.1:20044170-20180467 GCA_028627145.1 Eidolon dupreanum | reverse complement strand
TTGGGTGGTGTGGGGTTACCTGCTGGTATGTGTGTGGTGGGGCAGACTGTGCTTGTCTGTGTGAGGGTAGGTGGCGTGTACTAGGTTTGTATGTGTTTGTGGCATATTTGATTTTTGCATACACATTGTGCGAGGTGTGGGTCTGGGTGGGGTGTGTGATAGACTGAACATATGATGTCTAGGTGTACTAGAGAATGGGTTTTGAGTGGGTAGTGCTCATCTGCGGGGGGATAGAGGTGGGTGAGTATATAGTGGGTCTTGGCGCTGAATTGGATGGGTCGTGCAGGTGAGGTAGGTACTATGTTTTTGTGTTGTGTGTGCTCTCCATTGCATTGGATTAATTGGGAGTGCCTTTATGTGAGGGGCTGTGTAGTGTACAGTGTGTGTGTGTGTGTGTGTGTGTGTGTGTGTGTGTGTGTGTGTTTATAGATGGGGTTCCTGAGAATAGGTTTAAGTTCTTAGCCCTTCTGATCTAGCTTTGGAGCTGGCCCAGCCTTGGGTAGGCCTCCCCAGGGTCCCTCTCCAGTCTCAGGCTATAGCTAAAGATGGCAGAGTGGGGTGTTCCATCCTGCTGCTGCCAGGACCATAATGCCCTTGAGGGGTCACGAGGGTCCTGTATAAGAGCTTGAAGGAAATAGTCCTTTAGGAAGGAGGAACAGTCGGTGGCAGTTTGAGTAGGAACTTTGCCCTTGCCCAAATCCACCCATCTGGAGTCCTCTCTCTCATCTCCCCCTGCCCCCATCCCAGGCCACCATCATTGGAACTATTGCAATAGCTTCTCGTCTGGCTTTCTTGCCTCCCCATCTCCCCCAATCCATTCCTCACACTGCAGCCAGAATGTATTTTTTCTGAAACTCAAATCTGGGCACATTCCTCCTTACCTGAAACCTTTCGGTGACATCTCACTGCCTATAGGATGAAGGCCAAGTTCCTTAGCCTAGCAGCCCAGGACCCTGACAACTGACCCTTATTTGTCTTTCTACCTTAACCCTCCACCCCTCTATTCCCACCATGCTTTGGACCATTTCCTTGGATACTAATGTAAGGTCAAGACTCTAGATATTCCCTCTCCTGGGCCTCTTGCCCCTCTGTGCAGGTGTCCTCCGCCCCACCCCCCCAGCCTGGCCAAGCTCACCGCTCTCCTCCTCTGAAGCCTCCTCTGCCCTTTTTATGCAGAATTGGCTCCTTATTCAGTGGTAGCTTCAAACACTATCAAGGCTCCCCACTCTGTGTAGTAACAGTCAGCTGGGGTGTATGTCCCCACCAAACCGTGGCCCCCATGGGGCTATCTCAGGGATGTTCCTGGATCAGCCTGGTACCTCAGAGCTGGATTGCAATCCTGGGCAGGATTCCAGTGCCCACTCATACTCTGGTGGGGGTGACGATGGGAGATAGTGACAGTTTCTCTCTCTCTCCTCCGTTCAGGCAGGCAGCTGGCCTGAGCTTCCTTACCTTTGGGAAGGTTTGTGGTTTGTGACATCTGAAAGACACTTCTCTGTTGAGGTCTTGTTTCCCTTGAGCTGGAGCCTCTCCAGGGGATTAAGCTGGGTGTCCTGGTGGGTGAGGGGAGAGAAAATTGAAGAGAGGAAGGAATTCCTTCTGACTAGACTAAAGGGAGACTCTTCACGACAAGAGACTGGGAGGTGAGGTAAGTTTGGGGTCACCCAGGTGAGGGGGATTATGTCTGTTCCCTAGCAGGACCTTGAAGAGGTAGGGCCTCCAGGGGACTGTGTGGCTCCCAGCCTTGCCAAGTGTTGGGGAGCTGAAGGAGCCCTGAGGCTGGGACAGTGGGCATCTCCCCAGCGATCATCATGGAATAACAGTCACAATGAGAGAGCTTTGGCACCACACTACCAATACTTAGACCCTGGATGCAGCAGCAATGGCAGGATAATCAGCAAGTCCTGGTGCCTCCCCTATAAAATGGAGATAAGAATAGTATCTCCCTCTTGATGACAAGATTAAATGAGGTAATAGTAACAACTGTCAACACTTAGCAGAGTCTATCTGCCAAGTACTGCTCCCAGGGCCGTATCCATAATAATAATGACACATTTAATCCTCATAACAACCCTGTGTATTAGATACTATCATCATACCCAGTTTTTAGAAGAGGAAACTGAGTTCTTGACTTGCTCAAGGTCTTAAACTGGGGATTGCAGGTGGTCTGGCACCCGAGCCTGGACTCTTAGTCACTGCCGCTCCTGCAGAAGGATGCCCAGCCTTTGGAATGCAGTAAGTGTGCAGTAAGTGTTAGCGCCACACAAGGACAATGCCCACTTTCAACAGCATTTGCCTAGGAGGAGGCTGTTGTCACTGTGTGACATATGCCAGATCCTTACTGGACCAAGCTGGAGATTTTTCTGGACCTGCGAACCAGTCCTTGGTGGAGTGCTATTTTCACCCTGAAGTAACAGAGCCACCGTCAGCTGCCTCCCCCTTTTCTGGCATAGAAAACTCTGAATTTTTTCTTCAGCAAACTGCTTGGCGAATACGTTCTCTGGTGTACGAACCCTTGCTAGGCACATTAAAACACTCAGGTTTTGTTTTGCTTATTTTTTATTATTTAATTTAGCTCTACTGGTTTTTGTTCTGCTCCTTGACAGTTTTCAATATGTGTTAGCTCTGATATAAGAATCTCAGTCTGCATACTTAAGTGTGCAAGAAATACCACGTTTCCCCCTTTGCAAACCAATTTCACTATCTAACATTGAGGGCACATTTTTTTTCCAACAGGAATCTGAGAAATTCAGCCTCAATCACTTTAGGGCTAAGTTAGAGGTGTGTGTGTGTGTGTGCGCGCGTGCGCGTGCACTGGAGGTGGGAGTTCCTTTACCCAAACTATTGTGAAGCTGTAGACCAAGCAGGGACAACTAGGGGGGCATTAGAGAGGGTGCTCCACTGAGAGGACAGAGTAGACAGGAAGCAGAGCGTTGGTGCCAGCACTGTCACCAAGAAGAAGCCAGCTGCGCTGCCCTACCTGGCATTTCTCCGTGGGGACATGTCCATGCTTCTGACTGACTTATCCATCAGAAGCATCTTGCTCTCTCTGACCTCCCAGAGCACTTTATATGGGTTCTGTGAGGGCACCGACCACAGCATGTCTTGGGCGGTGGTGTCTATTCTATTCAATTCAACATGGCTGAACTCTGTGCCATATGCTAAAGGTAAAAGAGTGAGCAAATTAGACTTGACTTCTACCTGTGGTTTAGTGGGGCTGCGGACAGGCAGACAGATGATGAAATATGTGCTTCCATGAGAATGGGGAATGAGGAGCCTCAAACAAGGGGTTCTGAGGCAGGCTGGAGTTAATGAAGCCTCCCAGAAGGACATGGTGTCAAAGCCAATACTGAGGGAGGAAGAGGAGAAGAATGCAGGTGGAGAGCATGTTTCAGGCAGGGATGGTGTGTGGTAGAGACTGGAGGCCAGAGAGTGGGGCCTCGAGATGACTTTTCTGGGGGCACAGAGACATCTGGAAGGACATGGGAAGATGGTGAGAGTGGATGCCAGAGGGGTGGGCTAGGGCTGGCTCATTCAAAGCTTTACAGTAGGCCTTACATTGAAGAGTTTGGACTCCCATGATGGTTAACGGAGCTGTTAAAGTACAGTGACAGTGATATTTCTGTCTTAAAAGAAAATCCTGTCTACAGTGTGGAAGGTGGATTTGAGGGTGTGCTGATAAATGTTTAACATCTAACTCTCTGGAAAAAAAGCCCCTTTGCCAATTTCTGTAGTGTAAATACTCCCTTAATGACTGAGTTCAAGCTACGAATGTGATGTCACACATTGGATGTGGGATTGGAATGAGATGCTAGTAGTTTGAACTCCTGAGCTTGTGGCAGCTGGCTCCAGCACACCCCTGGTTGGAGGGCTGCAGGGAGGCATCACATCTCGTACTAGAGAGAGTAAGCAAGTGAGCTCGTCTTTCATTTCCCTCTGTCTCCTCTCTAGAGGTAACACCAAGGCCCAGAAATATTCCAGAAGGACAGACAACACAGAAGGAATCTCAAGAGTCCCATTCCATTTCCTGAAAGGGTTCCTAAAAACCAGCTCTTGAAAGGGAGTCAGATGCAAAAAAGGGCACCTTGTGTGATCATATTTCAGGGCCTAGGACGGGAATAGAGCACACTGGGACGGGAGGCTGATGAGATGATGATAATAATTATGACAATTATGCAAAACACACAAATAATAATTACAGAAAATCATGATTATTATTTGTGGGTGTGAGATGTCTCCAGCTTTTTGGAACCACACAGAAGCATCAGATGCCCCTTTTCCTGTGGGTGTGTGAGTGTCACAGCCAAGCTCAGGCAGTGTGATAAGAGATGGGGTTTCCATCCCTCTCTAGATAGCTGTCTCCTGCCCAGACTTTTGGTGGGATACAGCCTACTTCACCCAGTGCCAGGTCAGGAAAGATAAGGTCCCCCTACTGGTTCCCATCTCAGAACCTCACCCTCACTGAAGACACAGCCATTGGTGGGGGTGAACTGGGAGAGGGAAATGATTAATCTAGAAAAATAATTCAAAGGCTTAGGGGCCACGTGTCTCTCCCATGAGCAGGTTTACCAGTTCATGGCTGACTGGATATCTGACCCAAACGGGGTCGATTGGATTCTCTTTTCTGGAAATTTAGAGCTAGGACTGGATAAGGCAGGGTTAGAATCTCTAATTGGGAAGTTGGGAATGGGTAGGTTTTACCTAGTGACTAAATGGGCTGCAGACAGAGAGAGATAAAGGATTGACTGATTCTTGGTGGCCTCATGCCACTGGTCCTCTTCCCTGAAATTCCCTGGATCTTTGTAGTAAAAACCCCAAGCATACCAACTGGAGGTCTTTAATTTCTTAAATTAATTAATTAATTATTTTATTTGCAGCTAAAGTTCTAAGCAGAGCTATATTGCAAAGAGCTTTGAATGTTTTGGTTTTATGAATCAGAGACCCACTCAAGCCAGCTCACACAAGACCCTACTGGCATCATAAGGGCACTCTTATGAAACTCCAAGAGGGGTTGTCATTGGGCTGGGAAACTGGGACAGACTGAATTTAAGGTGGCACCAGGACCTCCACAACAGGAAGGAGTTTATTAAGTCTATTAATGTGACTTAGGTTCAATTCCTTGTGTCTGCTTTTTTTTCTGGCCTTTTATCAATTAGCTAGTTCTTCTCTTTTTTCTTCTAGTTCCAACTCCTGAGAGAAAAAAATCTGATTGGCTCAGCTGATGGTCATTGTTTTTTTGTAGAGTCTTTTGTGTCAGACCATGTGATAGGCTATTAAGTAGCCTATGGATGAGCTGCTCTGGTGTCATGTGATCATTTGTGGTCCAATTAGATGTCAGCTCTGAGCTGGATGCCTTTGACAGAGTAGATTCAAACAGAAGTTGGTTGCATAGTGGCTGACTTGTCCTATGGGAATACAATTCAGTAGGTGATAGTGAGTCCTGGAAGGTTCTTAAGGATGTGATATGATCAAAGCTGGGACTTGGGAGGATTAATCTGGTTGCAGGGAAGAGGATAATTGAAGGTGGAGAAGAGTGGCATGGAGGCCAGGTGATTGGCTTCTGCCTTACCACAGTGAGATGATGAGCTGAGCTGGCCTGATTTAGAGGGTGGGCAAGAGAAGTTCCTGGGGTGTTAGATTTAAGAAGGTGCTCACTCTCAGTGCCAGCACTTGCAGGAACCTGAGAGTGCTCCCTTGAACATTTCCTCACTCACCTCACCCAAGGCCCTGGGTGGGGAGATGGAGAAGGCAGCTGAATTGATAAGGCTTCGTAACTGGTGGGTCGCAGGTGGTGAGGGAGCGGGACCCTCCTTTCTCTGGCGAGTGCTGATGCTTCTGGTGTTGTGAGCTGGAGGATTGGGAGGCCAGACCTGGAGAGGGGGAAGCAGGAGGAAGGAGGGGCAGGTTTATGGAGGGGGTTGAGAAGTTCACTTTGGGGTGTGCTGAGTTTCAGGTGCCTGTGAGACACTGAGGGCAAGATTTCTAGTAGACAGATGGGAATATGGGTCAGAAGCTTGGACAGAAGTCAGAGCTGGAGAGGTGGCCTTCGATGGTGTCAAGTATAGAATTGATCATGAGGTGTTATGTGTGCCAGGCACAGTGACTGGAGCACAGAGCATACCATCAGAAAAGTTCGGTAAGCAATGTTTGAAGTTGTGGGAGTGGACTTGGTACTCCAGGGCATGTTGCAGGAAGGCATGGGTCTCTAATGGTGAAATTTCAAGCAGTTAGCAATAACTTCTGGATTAGGGAGCATTTGTGGATAGGATGAGACGCTCATATCCATGTATTTGCTTTGTCCTCAAGGATTCCTGAAGTACGGATGCCTGGTTGAAGGGTTGAGGACCAGTGGTCATGCGACCTCCTCCTTCTTTTCTGTGAAGGTCCCTGCTCTCTTAAGAAGTGGCTTCTTGATCCCTCAGAGGTCATGCCTGGTCATCAGTGGAACTGAGAACATGGGGTCTTAAAGGTGACTTCACACTCATGATTTCACTCAAGCTCTGTTATTTCCTTGTGAAGGAGAATGTGCAGAGCTCATCATCCCTATTTTACAGATGAAACAGCTGAGGCTCCAAGAAATTACATGATTAGCTGAGAGCCACACAGCTGGTCAAGGAAGGCTAGATTTGAATCCAAGCCTACTTAAAAAAATACAATCTCCTGAACCTAGAAGTTATCAGTATTCTAGGCTTTCCTTAGATATATGATAGCAAAGTGACATCACAGTTATATAAATGACTGATATTTATTAAGGACTTATGTGCTGGACACCATATAATATATTTGAACTTCATTTAAACCTTACAACAGTTCTATGAAGTAGGTGCTATTGTCTATTGGCAAGAATAAGGGACAGATGATGTCCAGATCTGGCCACAGTATGGGAAGAGGGCTCTTGTGTACATCACTGGGACTGAAAATTGCTGTGTTAGGGAGCAAAATCAGCAGTAGCAATTAAAATTTACAATCTGAATACTCTCTGATTCACGAATCCCTCTTTTGGGAATCCATCCTGTGGGAATAAAAGCATCAGAACGTAGACACATGTACAAACACATTCATTACAGCACTGTTTGTAATGATGAAGGTGAAACAACTGAACATTCATCAAGAGGGAAATGGTGAAAGCTCTGGCTTAGCTGTGTTGTGGATGGCTACACAGGCAGTGAGGAGAGGGGGTTATGTCTACATGCACTGACCCGGAGGTTGTCCATGATATATTGAGTGAACAAAGCTTGTTTTGAGTAATGTGAATCCTATTTTTAATAAATAGAAATAAATAAAAGGAAAAAAATGCCCATATATATATTTTTTGTGTTTGTATGGGCCTAGAAAATTATATGAAATGATATGCACCATCTGTTGTGACCTCAGAGAGATGAGATTGAAGGCAGGGAGGGGGAGAAAAGGAACTTTTTAAACACTGCTGTATTACTCAGCTAATATTGCCTGTGAGAGCCATGGGTAGGGCTTCATAGAGGTGGTGATGTTTGAGTTGAGTCTTGAAGGATGAATGGGAGTTTGTCAGACAGTGAGGTTGCAAGGGGATGACATTTTAGGCAAAGGTGCAGAGTTGTGAAAGCTCCTGAGTGTGGAGACGGCAGTAGTCTGGTGGCGCTGCTCACTTACTAGCTGTGTGCCTTGAGCCCTCGTGAACGAAGCAGCTCTGAAGATAAAAATGAGATAATGTTCATGCAGCACCTGGAACACAGTGGACCTCAGCGTCTGCTCCTGTGAACTGGACTAATTCCTGCCATATATCGAGATGTGGACTAAGGATCTTATCTTAGTGTGGCAAATGCATGTTATGTACAAAGGATGGAGCAGGAGTGCGGATGAGGGTGGTGGGTATGTGGACAGGTGGCCTCCTCCTTCTTTGTCACCTTATTTCTTCCTCCTCTCCTTTAACTCCCCCCATTTTTTTTCTCCCCTAATCCTCTCCTCTCAATTCCCTTTCCTTCCTTCCCTCCTCCTAATTCCCTTTGTACCTTCCTGCTCTCATTCTTCCCACAGGCACCTGCAGGGAGAGGGGCACAGGACAGTTGGCTGGACATGCCGTGACCCTCCTTACTCCCTCCTGTACCTCCCTGATCTGGGCAACTCAGGCAAGACCACAGCTTGTGATGCCAGATCAACCTGGGTTCAAATTCCAACTCTTCCACTTGCTAGCTGTGTGACCTCAGGCAAGTGGCTTACTGTCTCTGAGCTTCAGTTTCTTCATCTGTAGACTGTGCATAATGATTTTTATCTAACAGGATTGTTTCATAGATCTAGACACAAAATTATTTTCTTATTTTTAAATCTTCCAGCCTAGTTTTGGCAGGGATTCTGATAAAACCTTGAACCTCTGCTGTTTCTTTTGTTTGGAGGGTTTCCTTCCTTCTTGCACACTACTGGAACATGAATCGTGAAAACAACATTCTGTTTGCCTTCTCTTCCTCTAAAGCATAAAGAAGCAAGTGAATCAAGGCAACAGAGCCTACGTGGGAGAGGAGAGTTCCAGGGTGGGTGGAGCCGTGACTGGCTCCTTGGGATGAATAAAGGGGACAGCTGAAGGTAGCTGGAGGCATACAGCAGAGGATTTAGAGGCTTTCAATCACCCATCAGAGTCCCTCCCTGGCTCTGTGTGAGGGATCCTGGAAAGGGCCCATTAGTGATGATGGAAAGAGCTATGAGTTATTAATGGTATTTGCAGTTGTAAGCTCTGCTAACGACTGTAATCATGGGCATTGTAATAATGTGTGTAATGAAAACTCGAGCTATGAATTAACAGATCAGTTGTGACTTTGATGACCACAGTGAATGAGCTATAGTACGCTTCTATGTTAACAGACCTGGGCACAGCTTGGCAGAGAGAAGGGAGGGAGCATGAGGGCAAGAAAGGGCCTGGGGTTAAGAAGCAGCCCTAGAATAGAAAGACCTGAGTGTGTATCTCTGCTCAGTATCTTCAGACCTGTGTGACTTGGTACTGTCGCATTACCTCTCAGAGCCTCAGTTTTCTCATCTACGAATTGGAGATGATAATAATCCTAGTCTACTGAGTCACAAGGGTTAAGTGAGATGATGCACCTGAAGTAGGCAACACCTCCCTGCTCTCTCTTGCTTCCTTTTCCAGCTGTGCTGGTTGCTTTGCTGCTCTGGTTGCTTTGCTGATCTGAGGAGTGCCACCCATGCCTCTGCTGCAGGCCTTTTGCGTTGGCTGTTCCCTCCGCTTGGCCTGCTTTCCTTCCAAATATTTTCAATGCTTGACCCTCTTTCTGACATGTCTCTGTTCAAATGTCACCTCACCAGGAGGTCTTTTATGATCCCCTTATCTAAAACAGCACCCCATACTCTATCCTCTTCGCTTTGTTTTTATTCACAGTTCTTGACATTTTATGTATGTAGTTGTTTATTAGTTTATTATGTCTCTTCCTCTAGACTATTAAGTGTTACAAGCACAGGGTCTATCTTTGTTCATTGCAGAATCACTAGCACCTAGCCCACAGGAGGCACACAGGAATAGTTAGTGGATAAATGAAGGGAGAGCCTTATGACAGGCATAGGATACATGCTCAATAAATGATGATTGGGTTAAAACTATCAGCAAATGAACAGATACAGATGCAAACAAAACAAAACAAAACAAAACAAAACAAAAAAACAACTCGGTAGTGGTGCTTCTCTCCAGAGGATCCCTCTTCATAGAAAAACTAGACCATCTGGTTTTCTGCCCTCCTCTGCTCACTTGCACATTTCCCCAGTCACGGAGAGGGAGAACCACAAAGCTGATAGTGACCTTGGATGAGGAGTCAGATCACCATTGAGAGTATAAATGCACTAGAACTGGGGTGGCAGTGTGCTAGTGAGGACCAGGGATGAGGTTTCTGTGCCTAAAAGCCATGAGAAGAGGTTTTAGGAGTCCTGCCAGACTCCTGGACTCCAACTAGAAGGTCTCAAAAAGTGGTATGTGCCCATCAGTGTGTTGTGAGGTGTGTGCCTGTGTGTGCCTGTGATAAATCATTGAACGTATGCTGGTGTGTCTGTGTGTGTGAATCTGTATCCTGAGTTCGCTTACTTGCTTGCATGTGTTGGTGAACAATTGTGTATGTGGCTGTCTATGAGTGTGCTGGGTGTTGGCTTGTGCGGAAGGAATGGGAGTGGATGACATTGTGTCAATGTAAGTACGTGTGAATTTGTCGTGTGCCTTTGCTTGGAGTTTATCTGGGGGTGTGCTCATGAAGCTCATGAGATGTGTATGTGTGTGAGTGGGTTTGAACATTTTGTGTATATATTCTAGTCGTGAGGGGGTACGGATGATAAGAGCATGCACACGTGAATTGTGTGTTATTGTGTGAACAAGTCTGTGACTGAAACTTTGTGACTAATTAATCAAAGATTTCTGTAGCTTGGTACAGTTTGTCCTTAAAGCACCCCCCTTGAGACTTGTACTACCAAAAATACCAGTTGTATCATTTTGCTTGTGCTTGTGTGACAAGATATCCTGACACACAGCCATGGAGAGAGAGGTGGGTCTCTTGGGAAGATTTCTGCTGATTGCCACTGTTTCAATAGAAACACAATTATTTTGTAAGGCCAGGCTGACGGTGTTGGAAATAGCCAAGTGCAGAGCTGGAGCGATGGGACCACATCCCATTTGATACTAATTGGTTTGATGATGATAATTGTCGCATTGCAGACAGTGTGACTATCTTCTAATTTAATATAATCAATAAGGTAACAACAGCTCAATGCAAATGAGATGTGGAGAACCATGGGGCCATTTGTAAGTCATGTTCTTAATACATTTTCCCAATTAGCTCTAGCAGGCTCCCTTACCCTGAGATGATACACTTTCTCCAAACCTTCATTTTCAGAGAGGCTCAGGAAGGGCTTATCCTGGGGCTCCCAGGAACCCCAAAGACTTTCTTAGGCTCAGCTGAAATGGAGTCAGGGAGCTGGCAGTTCAACAGGACAGTTCCCTCCAGATTCACGACATTTCCGACTCAAATCCCTGTAGCTTCGCTGCCTCTTCCATCTGACTGGGAGGTGCTGCCGGTCAGGGACTGTGCTTCTCCCATCAGACTTGTCTCACGCCATCACTCAGGACCTACGTCCCTTCCACTGAGTCAAGGCTCAAAATGCCACCTGCTGGTGTTTTATTCATTAGACCAGGGCTTTCACAAGGTCATGGGGGTTCTCTTCTATCAAATCAGAGTCTCCCTTCAGAGCAGAGCTACGATTCCATTCTCAGCCTGGTGCTTGCTCAGGCTCCTTGCTCAGACCTCATGTGTATGTGCACACAGGTGCGCATGTCTATTGCAGTGTGCCCCAGATTGTGAGTCAGGTGTGCAGCATGCCAGCAAGGGTGCTTTGGAAGAGACTTTGGTTCCAGACTGCCTGGGTTCGGTTCTCGGCCCTACCACCTACTAGCTGTGTGACCTTAAACAAATTACTTCACCTCTCTGTGCCTCAGCTGTCTCATTCTATAAATGAGAAAAACAATAATACCTACTCATAGGTCTCTTGTGAGATTTAAATGAGTTAAATACCTTAACTCCTTTTAATATTTATTAAAATAAAATAAATTACTCAGTTCCATTAGTCACATTCAAGTGTTCAATAGCCACGTGTGGCCAGTGGCTAGAGTATTGGACAGAGCATATATCTTATGTCATTTCTACATCATTTCCATTGTCACAGGAAATTTGGCAAACTGCCGTAGACCTTTGATGTTGAGTGAACTGAGCTCCAAGGAGGTCTCAAACTTCTCCAGATTTTGGTAGGGGTACACATGTGTTTTCTCTAAAGTATAATTCTGTTTATTGCACAAACTCCTCTTCTCCTGGCAGAAGAACCCAGCCCTGCAGTGTCTCTTTTCACATCCCCTGTATGCGACACCCAGGCCTGGGAGCCTTGGTGGCTGTTGAACCAGATGGCCTGGGAATTATTAATGAGAAACTCTGTGTGTGAGTGTGTGTGTGTGTGTGTGGGGGGGGTTGGGGGGCTGGGGCCATGTGCTGTGATCATCATTTTGGAGCCCTCTTTGGGGAAGTAACAAATGGTATCCCGACCCAGCAGTCCTCCGGTGGGGTCACCTCATAAATCAGTGTGAATCCCAGTCCTTGATGAGCTGTCCCAAAGTAACCCAAAGGCTGCGGGCTGCCTGCCATGGCTTCACCTCCCACTGTCACCACCCCAGCTGGGCCTCGTGGACAGCATGCTGGCTTGACTGTCAGCAGCTTCAGGCCCCAGTCCTGGCTCTACCATTAACCAGTGGTCTGACTTAGAAGGAATCATCTTTTTCTCTAGGCCTCAGTTTTCAACTGTGTAAAGTTGGGGGAGGGGGGAGGGAAAATTACACAGGAATGTAATATTTGGGCTTTAAAATTGTTTCCAGTTTCCAGCCCAGGGAAAAGGCTGCAGGACTGCGAGTCCAGACACTGAGGCCACTGGAAGCACCTTTGCATTTCCCTTGTAATTCTTATGAACCATAATGTAGGGCAGCCTTCGGCCTAAGGGCACATGTTGTATCTCCAGCACCCCTGCTTGTGGGGAGGAAGTGGCTGGGGCATGGGGTACTGGGAGATTGTCAAGTGAAGAGACTGGGTGCAGGTAGGGTGAGGAAGGCTGTGTCTACCAGGGGACCCTAGGACAAAGCTAAGTTCCAGGCAGTTTGGCCAACCAAGGGTGAGGTCTGGCTCAGAATAGAAGCACAACTCAGAGGTCTGATCTGAGGGGCAGGTGGGATCAGAGGCCTTGAGGTGGGATTGTTTCTCTGGACTTCTGGAAGAAAAGTCTGGTGCTGATGGAAGGATGTGGTTAGAGAAGTATTTAAAATACACCGGTTTTGAAGCCACACAGAACTGGGTTTAAATCCTGGCTTGGTGACACCTAAGCCACATGACCTGGGGAAGTAATTTATCCTCATCTGTAGAATGGTGACTGTACTATCTGCCTCACAGGATTAAATAAGAACATAGAAATATTCTTCACCAACTAGCTCCTAGGATCCTCCTTGACAAGGCTCAGAGTAACATGGAGGCCTGCACAAGATTTGGAGAGTAACAGTATCTGCCCCTTGTACCATGTTCTGTAACCTACAAAGTACTTTCATGTCCATTATCTCATGATGGCCTTGTGACAATCCTGATGGGAAAACTGAGGTTCAGAGAAATTCAGTGACTTGCTCAAGGTCATTTGCTTGGTTGGACATAGGAAAGAGGAGGGGCACACATCTGTCTTAATTTTGACCCACCGTTCCACAATTGGCCACCCGATAACTGCTGGTGACAAAGCTTTCCCAAACTTCTGAAAGAGTGAATTTGTGGGCAAAGTGGGGTGGGGTGGAGCCATCGGGAGACTCCCGGGGAATTCCGCTTGGGCTGGGCTCCCTCTTAGCCAGCTGCTGTGTGGGAATGGGTTTGTGTTGTCAGGGAAGCCTTTCTCTGTCATCTGCTTAGGGTACACTGGTGAGAGTGGGGAGAGGGGAGGGGTGGTTCTGTTGTAGAGGATCTTGTAGCCTGTCTTTCTGGGTGCCAGGCCAAGTCTCATGCCTCTCCCTGTGACTTATTTACCACCTACAGCTGTGTTTTCAGGAATTGGGTGGAGAATGAGGCTGCCAGGTTGGAAAAGGCTGAGGTAAACAAACCACACGCTTAGGCAGCAGTTAAAGTAAGTAGCTGCACGGTTCTGGGAAGGCAGCTGGCTGAAGTGTCAGCGCGGGGCAGTGGAGCTATGAATTAGGGGAGGCTGCAGGGAGTCGTGCTCAGGCAGGAAAGAGCTGGGCAGGCATCTGCCTCTGGAGTTGGCTAAAGTCAGATGGGACATGGCTGACAGCCTCAGGCAGAGGCTGCCAGGACAACTCTGCAGGAGGTCTGATGTGGGACCCCTCTGCAGACTTTTATCCCCAGATTCACTTAACCCCCACCCCCCCCACTGCTCTCAGGTTTGAAAACCCCCTTCTTAGCTTGATCTCTGAGAGGCCCCTCCAACAGCTCTCAAGCTCTGTTTCCAGAGGGATGCCTGTGATATTGACCTGCCTGGGGGTATTCTCTGAAGGTGTTCACATCCTTCAAGGGTCCAGTTTGTTGGTGGGTGATCCTTGTCAACTTCTGGGGCCCCTGTATTTTAGTTCCAGGGCCTGGGCCCAGTCAGGAACTCAGTCTTTACGTGAGAGGCCACCGAAGTTTGCCCTGAGTTGGAGGGACTCTGCTTCTCAGCCAGTCATGCTGCCCACCCCCTCAAGTCCCCAATGTCCTGTACTAACACTTTTTCCCAGCTCCTCTTTTTTCTCTCCTTTTACTTGTGACTGCTTGAGTGAATCAAGGCTGAAGATCAGAAGTCACAAGTCGAGACGCTTTTCCCACTAATGAGCTCTCTGAGGGCCACAGACAGCCCTTTCCTTTGCCCCGCCCTGCCCTGTTCACTTATTTATAACAAATCACAGGAGGAAGAAGGACCAATCAGCTCACAAGACTGGCAGTCGACAACTAGAGGGAGGAAGAGCAGAAGAGGATGACTCACTTAAGAGTCTTTGCATGGGGGCAAATCAAGGGTATTAAACTTTATACTTTTTCTCAGCATAACACCATCTGGTCTAAGCTCCCTGTGGCGGAGATGAGATGTTTGAGGCCCAGAGGGGTCAAATAACTTCCTAAATCCAGGTGGCCAGTGATCCCCAAACCAAGAACTGTAATCTGGGCTTTTTGAGTCTCAGTTCAGCACCATTCCTACTATAGAGCTTCTTTAGAATGCATTTATTCTGAAAACTGAAGTGAGGTCTCTGTTTCAATTGACAGCTTGCATTTTTCTGTCTGTCAACGCTTTGATAAATTTAGAAGAAATGGACTTATTTTGGTACATCTGGGGACTAACAAAAAGATCAAGATTGCCACTGTGATGATGTCTTTACTCTGCTACCTTGAAACAAAATGGCAGTTGACACGAACGTTTTCAAGGAGACATGCTGTCTTTAATTTGTAATGGATTTCAGCATAATTTGGCTCGTGGGTAGGAGTTACTATGGCTATGCCTGCATTGAATGTGACCTGGAGTTCAGAGTCATTATTCATTACATAAGGTGCATTGCTTTTTTTCGCTATTGACAAGACAAGCAGAGGAGGTGGCTAAGGCTGTCTGTATTTTGAGTATTTGTTACCATTATTATTATTATTTATGGTGGTGGGTAGGGAGGCATTTGGTGCTTAGTATTTTGGTGGGACATGAGCCAGGGGAAGCAGAGTATGGGACATTCCATAGAAAGCTTGGTATTCTGAGGTCCCCAAATTTCCTTTCCCATTCACCTAGCTACTTCTCTCTCACCATCAAACCTGAAAAGACCGGAGATACCCAAATGTCCCAGGCCTGAAGAATCCACTGGGGCAGTCTGAAACGGGTCGAATTTCCTTTTCTACATAATCAATCCCAAAGGCCAAAGAGTAAGGTTTTCTAAGAGCCTTGTGGGCTGCCTGCGGCGTCACTCCGGGAGACTCAGGGGTTGGGGAGGGAGCAGCAGAGGGCAGAGTTCAGCAGTCTGTGTGCTGGAGCGTAGAGCACTTGGGTGGGAAGGACTCTGAGCCGGGTTCCTTCTCACGCCATTTTCCTACATCAAAGGGCAGAATTGACTTTCCTCAGGAAATCTGATTGATTGAAATCTCTTTCCTGGCTCCAGGCGCCCCCCCTGGACACTCCCGTGTAGACACCTACAGACAGCTCTAAAAACCAGCACTTCTTCCCCCAACCTTGCTCTTACCCCTGTGTTTCAAAAATTTACTGTTATCCAGCTCTGGTCAGTACCCTTCATGAATTCCTCTAAATCAGGGTGAGCCACTGGCATCTTATAAAATGGCATTGAAGCCACCACCTCCGACTTTTTGCTTTCAATCCCTTGCTACTCTCTGCAATCCTTTGCTTTACACTTAGATTCTCCATATCTGTTTAGCGTTTAAAATTTACTATCTAGTGCTTATGTGTCAGGTACCATTCTAAATGCTTTAGGTGTATTAGCTAATTTAATCTTTATAGTAACTCTATCAGATAGAGATTATTATTATCACTGCTTTACAGATGAGGAAACTGAGGCACAGAGAGCTGAAATATTTTGCCTAAGGTCATACATTAAATAAGCAGCAGAGCTAAGATTCAGACTTGGCACACTAAGTCCAGAGTCTGTTCTCTGAGCTATACTATACCACATTGCCTCCCAAATGCCAAAATGGTGAGGCATTTGATTTAGTTTTGTCTTAGCCCACCTGTTCACTCATCCATTTATCCACTCACCTTTTCGTTCAACAAATATTTTTCAAATACATCTACTACGTGCCTAGCATTCTGCCAGGTGACAGTATGGATCTGATAGACAGACAACACGCTAACATATCAATTACAAGTGGATATAGGTGCTCTGAAGAAAAAAAAGGACACAGCTCCATGCATCACAGGCCATGAGCTAGGGCTGCCACCCCAGGTGCCTGCATCCTATTTCCCAGCCTTGACCCAAACTCCCATCAGAGTCAGTTTCCTAAACCTAATAGTTTCCAGGGGCTTCCACCACCCAAATTCCTAACATAATGTCCAAAGCATCTTCCTAACCTGCCATAGTTTCCTGGGGTGGACAGTGTCATCAAGTGTGGCTAATTCTAGCTGTTCTCCCAATGCAAGTTTGTATGTATGTATGTATGTATGTATGTATGTATGTATGTATGTATTTTCTGGCCCCGCAAACTTCCCTGGTTATTTGACTATAGATAGCATTATTTTCCTTTATCTTGAACCTTTTGTGGGGGCATGGATCTCTTTGAGAGGTCGACAAAAACTAAAGAACTCTTTTGAGAAAAATGTACCTACTTAGAACAATTTGCACATGATTTCGAGGGGTTTACAGTCCTTCTGTAGCTCATCCATGGGTCCCAGATAAAGAATTTCTGACCTTCCTTTTTTTTTTTTTTTTTTTTTTTTGTTAGGGCTTGTACTACCTCTTGACATGACCTCTGAATACTCAAGCATTATTAATGCTCCAGAAGCTGGTCAGTATCTGGGGAATTCTATGGGTTTCCCAGGAGGGGTTTCTAAGGTACCATTCTGGATACTGGAGACCAATCCCAGAGATGGAGATGCTGCCTGGCACTCCTCTAGATGCCACTAACTGGAGGTCCAAAGATCACAGGTTGCCAGCCTCATGGCTTCCCACTATAACTGCCTCCTCCTGGGTACGCCGCTGCTCCCTGTTCACTGGGCTGACCAAGAGAGGCACCCAAGACTCATCTCAATCATTCTTGGCAGGGAATCTTAGTACATAGTGCAGGGAAAACAAGTATGAGACACGTGTACTACCCCTCCCGACCCAGAACCCATGACAGATGTGGCTAATCAATCAGAGCTTTCGTTCCCATTTGGCCCAGATATGGTCTTATATCCTTTTCAAATAGTAATTTAGGTAGACACCACCAATCCATCAGAGCTGGCATGTAGGATGAAATATGTGCTATCCTGGATGCAGGGGAATGTGGGCTGAACACTTTGGCTGTAAGCCTACCTCTTGCCAGTCCAAGGTCTCAGATCCCACATCCCAGCTGGCCTAGAACTCCAGGCCTCTGTTGGTCTTGGGGAATCCTCCTTCATCTGGTGAGGGTGACCCTAGGTATTCCCCTATGTTAATCCTCCCATTCCTCAGCTAAAATGTCTTCAGCATCTTTTGTTTTTCCCTAGTGTCACTTCAGGGACCTCAAGTCAGACTCTCATGACCTCTAATCTAGAAATGTCAAGAATGTCCTCGTTCTTACAATTTTTATATTCTTGAATTTTTACACAGAAGTATAAAAAACAGGAAATCTGTGTGTGTGTGTGTGTGTGTGTGTGTGTGTGTGTGTGTGTTTACCATGGCATATATAGCCATTTACAGCCTGGCCTCAACTTCTTTTCTACTTCTTACCATTCCCCTGCACTAACAAGTTCTTCTAACAAGTTCTTACAACACAACATTTTCTGATGTTCTGGGCTTTCACAAACCCCCAGCCCTTATCTCTGCCTGGCGAATTCCTACTGTTCTTTTAAGACCCCTCTCAAATGCTCTCTGCTCTGTGAAACCCTCTCTGTCCCACACGGGTTTGTGATTCCATTGCCCTCTTCCTATTGAGCTCACTGTGCACGCTATCCTGGTTATCTTTGATTCTGTGTAGTAGTTGCCTGTTTATTTGTGGGACAATGTCTGATGCTCCTCTGTATCCTAGCACCCAACCCAAGACAAGATGCAGAGCAGGGATCTTGTTGACATGTACTGCATGTAACCTGCAGTGGGTGGAGACCCTCAGCCTTCTCTTCTTGTCCCCCAAGGCAGCATTTGCTCTATCATGCTATCTTGCAAAGTACAAGCAGCCTTTGCCTTTTAAATGACGGCTTTTCTTTTCCTCACAGAAAGGGCACCTCATTGAAATTCACGAGGAATGGGCAGTTCCTAACATAAGTCTCCCGGCTGGCCAGAGATCGGGCTGCCAACATCTGGCACTGCTGGAAGCAGAAGGATTTTTGATGATAAACTGCCAGTACACCTTTCACCATTCCCTTGGACCTCCACAGGAAGACAACCCTTCCCTTTCTCCCCTGGCCTCTCCTAGGACCCTCTGGCTTCTCTTTTCTTCGTTTGTAAGGCTGGAGCCCCCCCAGTGATAGTGGAAATGAGGGTGCATGAGAGGCCTGACCAAGGTGGGTTGGGAAAGAGCTGGTTATGTGGGAGGGGGTTGGAGAGACTTCAACTTAGACAGAGATTGTTCAGTGCAGGAGACTCTTGTCTGTATCATTTGTTAAACATAGATGATGGGCTCCTCACTGAGCCCAAGGTAGTCCATGGGCCCATGGAAAGATGGTGTCCTTGGGGATAACAATAAAAATAATATTTCTAAGAAGAATATATCACCATGTAGCCCTGACTCTGTGCTAGGCACTGCTCCAAATGCTTTTCTTGTATTAACTTCTTTAGATCTTTAATGCAACACTTCATGAAAGGTTTTATTATTATGCACATTTTACAGATGAGGAAATGGAGGCCATAGAGAGATTACTTCATGCTAACTATTCTATGGATAAATGGGGAAACTGAGGCTGACCTAGACACCCCTGGAGGAGATAGTAGATGAGACCGTATTAGGAGTAGAAGAATAAAAGGAGTGATGAAGATCCTAAGGAATTTTTGGCTGTAGCCTTGAAAGGGTTATTTTACTTCTCTAAGCCTATCCTTTCTTATCTTAGTAGGAGTATAATAACGTCTTCTTAAAAGCTTCAACCTAAGGATTGGATGAATTCATAAGTAAAATGACTATCACATTATAGATAATCAATAAATACTAGCTGTCATTATTAACTACCTAATTGCTCCCTCCTTTGTGCTCTTTCGGGTTCGTGCACTTCCCTTCCAGAGCCTTATCAGACTACTGTCTTATCATATATCTGTCTTGCTGCTATTCTCTATGCACCCCAAAGGCAACAATCAGCTCTTATCCAGCTTTGGGCTCTCTAGCTGGAAGATGGGAGGTTTTATATGAGGAAACTAAGGCTTTAAAAGGAAGTTATTTGCCCATGTGAACAAGTAGTAAGTGGAAGAGCTGAGGTCCCTCTGCAAGATGTTGGCAGAGTATTTTCTGACCCGCGACCAATGAGATGGATGGTGGATGATCCCATTCCAGGGCCTGTGATTGCCTGGGTGAGAGGCTGCAGGACCATGGGAAAATGGGAATGTGAGTCAATGAGCCCTTTTAGGCCTGAGCTATTAGGTCCAAGGAAGAGGGGACCTACAGGAGGTGGATGGGACAGGGCTTGTTGAGCGATCAGGTGTGAGGGTGAGTGAGAGGGAGGAGTTGAGTTTGACTTTAGGAGACTTTAGGAATTTAAGAGGGATATAAGAGTTTGTGGATAGGAGGGGAAAGATCATAAATTAGACTTTGGAAATGCTCAGGGGAAGGAGTTTGTAGGACAGGCACCTAAGGGTCTCTAGTAGGCACTTGTCTCTAAGGGGATGTAAGCAGGGCACCAGCATCTGCCACTGTGATCCTATGATGTGATTGTGTAATCAGTTGGCAAGAGTGATCCTGCTCTGAGTTGGACTGTAGGACTTAAATCTTGGCTCTACTGCAACTTGCTAGGCGTGTGACTTTGGGCATGTTACTTAACCTTTGAGTCTCATTTTCTGTAAAAGGGGTGATTAAAAATTACCTTCTATCATGTTGTCGTGAAGGTCAAATGAAATAGAACAGGTCAATGAAGGAATATAGGAAGAGCTCAATAAATAATGGCTATTATTATTACCTGTTCCTGCTGCCAGAATGTTGAATCCCCCCTTGTCTTGGCATACTCTTCCCTATTTCAGCCTTTCCCATCCCACTATATATATGCAGCTATCTGTCATAGGTGCTTCAAACCTCTCTGACTTTTATAGATTCTTGTCTCTTAAGTATCCCCTCCATCCCTATTGGGGAAAGAGGAACAGAGAGTTATGTGTTATCCTATTCCTCCAGTGAGATGTCACCTGAGTTTTTAACTGTCCCTTAACAATGCCTTGACCCATAGGTGTGACTAATGGGAATGTTCAAAAGGTGATAGGTCAGGGGAGCAATTTCGTGGGCAGAGATATCTTTCTGGTGCTGGTCATATTAATACATTCAGAAGCTGTCTACTATGGTTTCACATGTGGACATCTGTAATAAGTATAAAGCTCAGACTGAAAGAGGACCTGGAATGTCTCACTTGGGATTAAGTTGAGACAGGTAACTTTGTGTTCTTTTGGTTGGAAGGTCTTTTGGTTAGGCCCCTAGCCTTGGCATTATTCCATCTCTCCCTCTCTTCTTCCCGCAGGTTCCAGGAAGGCAGAGATATAATTGACAACTGCCTGGTCGTTAGTACATGTTCAGTAAATGTGTAGGGGAGAAAGGAAAAAGCCATTACCTGAGGATTAGGAAGCCCATATTCAAGCCCCTACCTTTACTAGGTGTGTGATCTTAGACAAACAACTTCCCTCCTCTGCACCTCATTCGCCTATAATGTGGGGTGCTATATCAGTGCCTATAATGATAATACCTGACTGCTTTAGCAGACAAAACATTTAGACCAATATATTCACTTGGTTGATGTAGAAATTGAAGCCCAGACTACAGCAGGGGCTTGCCCAAGGTCATGAAGCCAGTGTTTGGTGGCAAAATCAGTTCATATGGTAGTGCTTAGTCAAATGGTGCAAGAGGGTAAGGGGCAGTATGGTATTGGTAAGGGAATGTGATGGTCACATCTGCTTATTGACTTAGGTTCTCAGACCCATGGAAGGTAAGGAGAATCCCCCTCTGCTGAATCATTTACTGCTTCCTGTACATTCAAAGCCAGTGAAGATTCCTGGAGGACCCTGTAAGTCTCAGAGACCTTGACAGTGTGTATGTGTCTCAGGGGTCACAAGCCCTGGTCACACATAAATGCAGGCTGCCTTCAAAGCTTTTCTCAGTGACTCTCTGCAAAGTTTTAGGTCTTAACTCAGTTGCAAAATGAATGAACTGCTCATCTCACCAGCACAGAGCACATTTGGGCCACACTCTTCACTCAGTTTTATGGGGCCAATACATCTGCAGAATCACTTACCCATCACTCTGCAGACAAAATGCATTATTTCGGAAAACTTTCTTTTCCCTTTTTTCTCCCTAAACTTTTATTCCCTGGTGGAAATGGTTTATCAATGTCTTTGAAAAACCAATCCGATCTTCTTGGCAACCCCTGATACCATAAAAGAGTGGCAGTGCGAATGCAAATGAATTGGAAGGCATTAAAACACCCTCTTGCTTCCGCAACTGAAGTGGAGAAGGGCTGGATGATGGATAGTGCCTGGCTTTCTGCTGAGCGATTTTACTCTTTTTACAGCTGCCAATGGCTGATGTATTTCATCTTTTGTTTCCTTAACTGCTGCTTAAGCAACCACCCTCAGGCTGGGGGTATGTCCCTTGGCACCCACTTCATCTCTCCCCCTGGGGAGGACTCCAGCCAGCTGTTTTGCACTCACTGCCTGATTCAGGGAAGGCACAGTATGGCCCAGATGGATGGGGCCCCCAGGGAGCGCCCCTCTTATAATTGCTGTGCTTAGTAGCAGAGACTACTGAAGAGGTGGAAATCCTCTTGTCTCTCCTGAGGGGACATGCCCTCTTCTATTCCATTCATGGTTATAGAGGCGTATGGCCCGCCAGGCACTGTGCCAGGCACAGAGAGGATACCGAGAAGTAAAGGACACAGCCCTGCCTTCAGTGTTCTTACCATCGCACTGGGGAGGAAACTCACCCCCAAGCAGTCATGCACATGGACGCGCACACAGCAGAACCTTCCCACAGGCGCCCACGCTTATCTACGTGTACAAGTACACATGCTCACACTCACCAGGAAAAACGCAGGCACATTCGAGTGTGCCCAGCATCATATACTCAACAAAAGCCCACCAACTCTCAGACTTGTGTGCATTTACACACATCCACACACAAACACAATACATGTTCCTGCACGCCCACATGAGGAAGTTAAACAATGAAACAATAAAACCAAACCATGTATGAACCGAAGCCAGAATGAGAGAGTAGATGAGAAAGAATTCAGGGATGTCTCAGTGGAAATGTAGGACATGTGCCTTCTAGACTCAGTTTAATCTCTTACTAGCTGTGTGACCTTGCTCAAGACTCTTAACATCTCCGAGCCTCAGTTTCCCTGTTTGAAAATGAGGCTTTTCTGCATACATTGACTCCACATTTCTGGAAGTCAATGTGGGCTGAAGTAATAACAGTAATAGTAGTAGTAATAGTAATAATTAATCTATATTGAGCACCTACTATGTGCTATGCCCTGTGTTAAGCACTTGATACACATTATCTCTTTTAATCCCCACAACAATCCTAAGAGATGAATATAATTATTGGCTGAGAGAGGTGAAGTTATCAGCTCAGGGTCACACAGCAAATAGAGATGGAGTCTGTATTTGAAACCAGACATATTGGATCCAGGGCCTGCACTTTTGGCTATGTTGACCATGTGCTGAGTTGGGCTTGTGCTGGGCACTGGGGACCAGGAGATGAGGTCATACACTCCCTGTCCTCGAGAAGCCCACAGTCTGGTGGGGACACGGCCCTGTACTGGGCAATTAGAACTTGATGCTGGGGAGCTTGGGCTCCTGGAGAACCACCTCTTTGTGCTTGTGATGGCTTTTGCTTTTGAGTCTTGTGGGTCGAGGCAGGTTGGCCTGACGCTGGGGATGTGCCATTGAATGGGGTGTCTCTGGGTTGAGTGGGGACTGTGTGTCCAGATAATAAGCTTCAAGTCAAGCCTGGGAGGCTAGAGCTTCTCCCGAGTGTGTTGCACGTGCCTTTGTGTCTTGGGTTAGGATACACTGTGATGCTCTCTGTTCTGGCCAGGGCCTTGCTGGGGCCTCCATGGCTCACAATGATGGCTTTGAGCAAACTAGGCAAAGAACTTTTAGCCAGAGGATTACAGCCCTGCGCTGGGGGTTGGGGATGGTTGTGAGGGGCAGGCTTGGCAATGGAGTACGGGCTGGGCTTTGGTTCCCTACTCATCACTTTATGTGGTGACCCTGGGAGGGCCACAGGAGAATGGCATGGAGTGAGGAGATCAAAGTCCTCATAGGGCTCTTTCCTGTAGTGGGAGAAGGAGGGTGGTGGGAGCTTCTGTTAGTCTCCCTCACCCTGGCGTGGAATGGAGGTGTGAAGGAAGGGGATGGGGGATCAGATGGCCAAATCACAATATAACTATAATAACAAGAATAACTATTCAAGACTGCACATCCAGGAGCGAGTGGCAGGGGTGAGATTTGCATGTAGGTCTGATTCTAAAGGTTGGACACCCAGCTGTGACACTGTACTATGTCCTCAAATCTGCCTGGAGCACGTACTAGTGCTTGTGGGATGGGGTGGGGCTGTAGACAGAGGAAGTCAGGGGAATCCAAGACACTTGCTGCTGCAGAATGTGTGAGCTGATTAGGAAACATGTAGCAAACACACATGTGCACACGCATCAGAGTGAAGGAGAAGAGAGTTACCTGATGGTGCTTTGTAGACAGAAATGGCTTCCACTGGAAAGGTTGGTGTGACTTTCAGCTTTGCCTCCCTCGTATGCAGCCTCCCTTCAGTCCATCTCAGGGCTGTGCACTCCACCAAGGCAGGAGGAGCCTGTTCCGGGAGCCTCAAACACTGGGAGCAACATTTATAAAACGTTACTTTCAGTAACATTTATAAAATGAGTAAGTCCTTCTCAGCTGCAGACCTCCCACTTTGGGGTTGTGCAGCATCCCTTCAAGCCGCCCCCTAGTCTTTCTCCCTGTCCCTACAGCATCCTAATTCTTTTCAAGAAGGATGGTCTAGGTCACCTCCTCAGGTCCTTCCCTGATCCTTTTCCCCTTTCTTCCTATAGAAATCTCTTGTGCTCTGGAGGCCCAGGTTCTTCCTGACTGTGTTATGGGCCAGATAAGGGGGCCCAACCATGTGTCACAGGGATCCAGGGGAGAGGACTTGCCTCTCTTCCCTGAGCCATGTGGGTAGATTTATTCTGCCCATCCTGGTGCTTGGGGTGAGGACCCTCAGGGAAGGAAGGCATGGCTGTGATCAGGTTACTGCCCTGGTCTTGGGTAGAGCAGCCAGGTGCTCCTTGGCCAGACTGTGGGGGCTGGGACCTGGCCCTGGAGACTAGCTGAGTCCTGCCTTGTGCTTGTGTGTTTAGGACAAAGCCTACCTAGACAAGTGGATTGTCGGGAGCATCCCCTGATTGCCCTTGAAGTGGCCATCGATACCTCCATATCTCCAGGGCTTTATCCACACTCATTCTCCTTGACCCTCTCTGATGCCAGGCAGAGCTGGCGGTGCCCCTCCTTAGGCTCCATCCCCCTCCCTTAGCTTCCCATCTGAGGATAACGTGGGCTGACCCTCATTATGCTGCCCCTGCATGTCCTTCACCTGCTGTTCCCACAGCCTTCTTGCCTTGTGGTCTCTCTCTTGCTGCGTCTCCACAGCCTGCTGACCACTGCCCAGTCTTCAATACTGATTCCTCCCATTACTACCAGGCCGCCTGCTTTTTTAAAAAAATTATGGAGGTGAGATTCATATAACACAGAACAAACCACTTAAAGCAAACAATTCAGTGGCATTTAGGACACTCACAACGTGGTGAAACCACCACCTCTGTCCAGTACTAAAATATTTCCATTGCCCCAAAGAAAATCCTGTGCTCATTAAGGAGTGTGGTCCCCTTTCCTCCCTCCCCGCTACCCCTGGAGACCCACAGTCTGTGTTCTGTCACTGCGGATTTACCCCTTCAGGATATTTCATATAAATGGAGCCATGTGACTTTTTCGTCTGGCTTATTTCACTTAGCATACTGTTTCAAGGTTCATCCGTGTCGTAGCATGTATCAGCACTTCATTCCTTTTCATGGATGAATATATTCCACTGGATGTGTGTATATATATGTATATATATCCATATCACAATTTGTTTACCCATTTATCTGTTGATGGACATTTGGGTTGTTTCCACCTTATAGCTATTGTGAATAGTGCTGCTATTTTTCTACAAATATTTGTTTGAGTATGTGTTTTCAACCCTTTTGGGCATATACAAAGGAGGGGAATTGCTGAGTCATGTGGTAAATCTATGTTAAATTTTTTAAGGAGCCGCTACGCTGTTTTCCATTTTCCATTCCCACCGGCAATGTACGTGTGCCTTCTTTTCGTATAGATCTGACTTGTCAGTCTCATCCAAAACCCATCTGGAGTTCATCATTACTGGCTGTGGTGGTTTTTAAAAGATGGGATGAAGAATTGGAAATTTAATTTGTAAAACTGTCAAAAGAGTAAAGAGCCAGCTCAGGGTGATGAAGGCACAAGAGGCTACTTACCTCTTGGCTGCCCAGCATTTTTTCACTCTGCGCAGCCACCTTGGAACCTCTGAACTCCTCTGGCATGGCCTGGGCCCCCTTATTCTATGGGAGGGGAAATTGCAGCCAGGAAGGGGGAGGGGCTTGCTGAGGTCAAATAATGAATTAGTGGCAGAGCCAGGATCAAAACCAAAATCTTTTGGCTCCCTATAAAATGCTCATTTTCTTTAAGGAAAAAATTACAAGTGATATTTGCTTGTAATAATAAATGCAAACGCTAAAGGAATATACAGTAAAAAGTGAAAGTTTCTTCATCCCTATCTCTGACCCTATCCTCCAGAGGCAAGGTCAAAAGTTTGACTGAGGCCTTCCAGACATTTTTCTGTGTGTGTGCGTACACATACATACACTCACAGACACATGCACACACCTATGTACACATATACATCTATGTGAGTTTTTCGGTGGTTTATTTATTTTTGCAAAAATGTAATTGTACTAGACATGCTGTTCTGCAATTTGCTTCTTTTTTTTTTTTTCCGTAGTCCTTGAAGTTTGAAAGAACCAAATACTTGCTCTGGAGAGCTTGCAGTTGGAGTGGCATGCCATGAAGAAATGAAAGTCTTTCAGTCACATTTATGTGCCTGAAGAAGGAAACATGGGCTTAGGGACCCTGCAGGCTTGGGTTGGGTTTATACAGGTGTGGGTGGTATTATAGGTGGGAACAAACTGAACAAATCTTTCCCCAAAGGTGACAAGCTGAGCTGGACCAAAGGGCTTGTGTCAGGGAGGTGGGAAGGTAGGTTGGGCTGAGAGAAGAGATGAAGCTGTAAAGGGCCTTGAATGCCAAGGAGAGGCAAGGACAAGTTATCCACCAGGCAGGAAAATGGAAGCGGTACTTCTAGAAAAAAGAAGATCAGTTTCCATTGTGTATGTGTGTGCATGTGATTTTGTGTGCTTGTGCATGCACCTGCTTTAGAGATGGCAGGGTACTGTCTGGAAGTTTAGGTGGCACTAGCAGGAAGGAGCTGGTAGGAGACTGTGACCCCAGTGATGTGATGGATAGGATGGATGGCCTGGGTAGACTATGAGAATAGGTGGAGAGATGACCAGGAGTTAACTTCTGGACCAGTGTCCAGTTGGTGGCAGGGAAGAAGGAGAATCAGAGAGAAGTAAGGACTTGATCTTGTGTAAGTGATGAATGCAGGAGTGGGGCCACTGGGCCACTGAAGGTCAGGATGGGCTATGGTCTTAGGGGTATGGGTGGAGGGAAGGTGGCATTCTAGATTTGTATGCCCCAGATAGAGGTGAAAGCAAGATTTGTTAGCTGCCCCTGGGATACTGAATTGAGTCTCTGGGATTCTCAAAGGGGCAGGGCCAATACTGGCTGACTTGGAGTACCATCAGCCTACCCACTCTCTTTCCCTGGCTTCTGTTTCCACCTCCTCTCAAGGAGAATTCTGAGAGCCAGGATCGAACCAAATAGAGAGGTGGGACTAAAGAGGTGTGGAAGAGCCGGAGGCTCTTGCTGCAGGGTCCGTGTCAGAGTTCTCTTTTGTGGTGGAAAATGGACGGAAGGGGACGGAGAAAGGAGAGAACAAAAAAGCCCAAAGCCTCAAATGTAATGAATTGTAATGAATTACTGAGAAAGAGGTGGGGAGGGGAAGAGACAGGAGAGCTGAGAGAGCTAAGAGTGTAGGGGTAAGAATTTAAAGGTTTGGAGGATGTGAGGCTCTGGGGAAAGGAAGAGAAAAGAGGAAAGGCGTTTTAAAGAGTCTGCAGGGTTTGAACTGGATCCCTTTTACAATGCTTTGAGAGATTCAAGTAAAGATTGGAATTTCTTTTTAATTGCTTTTGGCTGCCAGACTGTATTTCTTTGAATGTAGAACCAAGGCAAGACAGGGCCACATGGGGCAGAAGAATTCATTCTGATTGTATAAGAAATGCTTTCTCCTCCCCTTCTTCATATTTTGTTTCTGAAAACCGATGTATACCTTGTTAGTAAATTAGTGATGGAGTTCAGGATTAATGGTGTCAGAGACAGCTGGAAACATAATAGTTAGTGTCTTGGTGAAAGGAACAGAAGCCCACTCAGACATTCAGGGAAATTTGCTGTAAGGATGTTGAGTTTCTCCTGGAGGGATGGAGCACTCTTGTGCTGGGTCCTGGCAAATGGGCCCCCAGCGCACCCCCCTATGGGAACCTGCTTGGTGCTGAAGCTTGTCTAGGAAGGGCTTTGTCCCTGCCACTCCCTGCCCCTTCTCAGTGAGTGGACAATGAGCCAGAGGTACCAGGGGTCCTGCTGATGCTCCCTCCTCTAGCTCTTTGTAGCCTGGTCCTAGCACCATGCCAGCTGCTGGTCTCAGAGGGTCACGGTGGTGTTGGCAGTGGTGATTACTCCATGGGCAAACCTGAGCATGTGCTTAGGGCAGACGCGGAGGGGGCAGCACTAATGGTAAAACCTGCAGCTCCAGTGAATGTATCCAGAATTTTGCAATCTGAAAACCTGAAAAGCAGATTTTAGTTTTAAAAAGCATGATAATAATAACCTTTGATAGGCTTTCACTCTGTGACAGGTTTAGTTCTAAGTACAGCAGGTCCTCAAACATCAGTATAATGTTGATGAGATGCTGTAGGAACTTAACTCTTGTTTATATCAATGGTAAAATTGATAAAATTTTACGGTAAAATTGGTTTAGTTTTAACATTGCTTAAAGTTGCAGAACCTATCAACAATGTTAAGTGAGGACATGGCGTATGCTATCCCCTTAATCCTCACAACCATTTTAAGAAGAGGTCATCACCTCCATTCAGAAGTGAAGAAATCATAGCACAGAGAATTCAAGTCACTCGTTCAAAGTCAGGATTTAAACCCAGGCTGGCTGGCTCCAGAGCCCATGGCCCTAACCACTACACATATTGCCTTTGCAATTTTTGTAAATTTTGTGTCATTTCTCAAAATCAAAATTTATTTTAAATTTTATAGTGGAAGAGAGGGCTGGTACTAAAATCTTTTTGTTTTCTAGGGCATCTAAAGATTTGGTCTCACCTTGATCTTATTTGTTTTCAGCAGATCTGTTCATTTTGGTTAGAGGGGCTCCATCCATTTAGAGCTTTCCTGTGGGTCCTGGAACAAGGTTCTGGCCAAGACCCCACCCGCTTCTGCCTGAGGCCCAGGACTGGCCTTTTGGTTGGTTATTTCCCCAGTGAGGCTGACTGCTCATCTGTCACTGAGATAGGCACAGGCAACAGGTGGGTAGTAGCATACACATGGGGTCTGAGCCCTTCCTCCTAGCCCTCCCCTACTGGAGAGATAGCTGGCCCTGGCACTGAGGTACACAAGCCCTTTACACCCTGCTCCTCCTGCTCCTGGCTGGCTGTGCTCCCTCCCCACAGCCCTAGACTGGTGGCAGATGGCTCAGCCTCTCCATCACAGAGCCCACTCCTAGGAGGCGCCAACATATCGAAAGCAGATTTAACTCCAGGCTTTGGAGAGGTGTCTGCAGGAGGGGCACTAGCAGGAGCCTCAGCGTGTTTATTAAACACCTCCAGAGCCAGCTGCTTGCAGGGCCTCGAGTAGGGAAGTGCTAACGTACAAGGCCAGGAAGACAGGGCTGGGTCATGACTGCCCCAGTTCAGTTGGACATTTCCGGAAAGCCATTCCTGGCCTTAACTTCTTATCTGAGCAATGGGGACACTTAATCCTTAATGAAGTGGAAAGGGTAAGAATTGTAATAATAATAATGGTGATAAAGATGGTAATAGCTAACCCTTATTGAATGCTGACCGCATACTAAACTTTGAGTGCTAAGAACTGTATATGTATTATCCACTCAAAAACCATTTGAATGTCTACATACTGTCAGGCACCATTTGAGGTATTGGAGCTAATGCTACCACCAAACAACATAGTGCTGACTATATATATGCCAGCACCATTCTAAGCCCTTTGTGTATAATATATCATTTAATTCTCATAACAACCCTGAAGGTAAGTACTATTATTGTCCCCATTTTACAGGTGTCAAAAATGGAGACACAGAGCGGTTAAGTAATTTACTCAAGGTCACACAGCTAGTAGATAGTGGAATTAGGATTTGAACTCAGCAAGTTTAGCTTTGGAGTTTGTACTCTTAAACTTCACAAGTTCTACCTGTGAATAAGGCTGCCCTCTAGGATCTGATAGCCGGTGTGGGAGGAGGTGTGCATTCAGCAATTATGGATATGTGAAGTGTATTTTCAGATTGTTTTAAATGCTGTGAAGGAAATAAATTAATATGCTAGGAAAGAGATTAACCCGGAGAGAGATTATTTGAGAAAACGGGGTCAGAACATCTAGTTTTCATGAGAACCTTATGGCGGGTCAGTTTCCTATTCCATTTTCCAGATGAGTATGGCAGGGCTTGGAGAGATTAAACAGGGAACTGGAGAAGGACTGAACAGGGACCAGAATTCAAGTAACTGGCGTCTAATACCTGTGCTCTCTGCTTTGAGGCTCTCTGAGTTTGTGATTTGGCCAGGGAGGGTTTTTTTTGTTTGTTTTTTCCTGATTATAGGATTTGGGGTAGGTGGAGTCTTCGGGTCTCTCCTGGAGGATCTGATTTTACTCTTTGTTCGGAGGCACTGAGAGGAAATTGTGCCCCTCTCTGACTCCTTTACCGTCAGCCTTCAGGGCATGGTGTGCGTGGCGTGTGTGCCTGTGTTGCCCACACTCCCCCATGTGGGACTGTGTCTGTCTCCCCTCCCTGCAGCCTCTTTCTCACACAGACCATTTTCACTCTTTATTAGGTCACTTCATAATTGATTGAAATGTCCCAGGTACAGTTCTCTTAAATCCAGAGTGATTATGACAATTATGATGATTATCAAGTAAAAAAAATAATAAAGGGAGAGAGAGAGAGAGAGAGAGAGAGAGAGAGAGAGAGAGAAAGGGGGTTGGGGGCTAGGATTCGCTGAGTATGCTGTCATTAAGCGACATTGTGTGAGATTGTTCGCCTTCAAAAGGCAGCTGTGAAAGGAGAGTGTCTTTTAAAAAAAAGGTCCATTATGCAGGCAGTGCGGGGTGCATGGTGCTGGCGGGAGGACCATGGGGTGTAATTAGGGCAGTGACAGGCAGAATTACACAGTGTCTCAGCAGTGTTGCCACCTTTCCTGGGGGAGAAGTGGAGGAGGGGACAGGTAATGGCTGGGAAGTTCTGGACCCTTGCTGGGAGCTACTGGGTCTTTTGGTGAGCCAGGGTGACCTGAGACTGGACAGAAGGGACAGGAAGGGTAGGACTGCCAGAGCTAATTATCTCTATAGTGGGGAGTGGGCCTCTTATTTTTGGAAATCTTTTATGATGGCTTGATGCCCCTTCTAGGCTTTTCGTGCATTCCCACCCCAATAGAGAGTTGGCAAAGGAAAGCCAATTGTGTGGAACAGAGGATGCAGATAAATACTTTCCAGTCTCCTCCACTCAGAAGGTCCCTGGCTATTCTACAAGGAGATAGAGCTGCAGCCTCCTGCTGGCCTGCTCAGTCCCTGGGGGTGGGCAGGTGCTTATCTGCAGGGCTTGCTCCAGTCACAGTCCAAACCCCTGGGGTGGGATTAAGCAGTGTCTGCAGGGCATGTGGAAATGCCTGATGTCCCAAACCCTTCCAACCTACAACACACCCGCAGTCCTTGAGTCACCCAGTCTCTTCTCTTTTTCACTTCAACTAGGGCTCTCCTCTAGAGCATCCTCAGACCTGTGGTCCGTCAGCCTCTGCTTGCACACCCCCAGGCCAGGGAACTTACTCCTTCTTAGAGAGGCTCTGGGGCCTGACTATCTGAGTTTAAATCGTATTTATTACCGATGTGACCTTGGGCAAGTTCTGCCATCTCTTTGTTCCAGTTTTCCCACCTGTGACAATCGTTCCTACGCTGCAGGATTAAATAAGATACTTGATGTAAAGGATTTAGCCTTCATAAATGTTCTTCAGGGACAGCCCAGGATGACTTTCTTGGAAGATAGTCCTGTCTTGTAGAGAGCTAAAATCTGGCAGTTTCTCTGCTGATCCTAGCTCTGCATCCTAGGGCCATGCAGTTGCTCATTCATTTATCCAGTAAATGCATTTGAGTGCTCAGGGTGCCAGGCACTGTGCTGGGTGGGAGACGGGTGCAGAGAGTTAAAGATAGAATTCCTGGCCCCCAGAGCTAATGCTTCTTCAGAGTCTGGCCACCTCCTCTGCACAGACACTGTACATGCCCTGTAGGGAGGGGCTAAACCTGGCTGCAACCCCCAAGTACCACCTGATTTGAGAACAAATAGGGCTGTGTGGGGTGTTTGGGGCAGGAAGGGCAGTCAGGACCCTAGGCCTGGGCTTTGTCCTCCTTCTGAGAGCAGCCAGGAAAGGGGTCCTTGGCATCCCACACATCCCAGGAACCTGGGCAGCCAGAGGTGGGCTGCTGGCCAAGGAAGAGGCCAAACATCCAAGCTCCTGGTTCAATTCTTTTGAGTCTGGGAACAACATTCAGGCTCCAAGCACAGCGCAGCTCGTGAGCAAGGGCCACTGCTGCCCACCAGAAGGGACTTTTATGTCATTATTCCTGTTTTTAACCCTCACGAGCAAAGTCAGAACCTCTGTTTCCTGGAACTCCTTGCGCTGTTGTTTAGATAAGTTTAAATGAGCTGTGATTAAGCTAATTTTGAGGTAATTAACTTGGGGAAGGAATTCTTCACTTCTTAAAATTCTAAGTGACTGTTCATTATAAGAGGGAGCACTCGCGACGGAGCCACGCGGCTTTCAGGAGCCCTGCTTAATTAAAACATAAGGAACTCAGCCACAGAGCAAGAGTTTACCATCATTAATGAAAAATGAATATTCTTTATCTAATTACACAGCATAATTAATTGCAGTCTCCAACCACAGAGGTGGAGGGGGCAGGGGAAGCCACAGGAAGGCAGAGGCTCCTGTTTTCACAGATTCTGGTCAGGGTTCAAGCCTGACTCTGGAATCCTCTTCAGGTCTCCTCAAAGCCCAGCACCTGAGGAGACCCCAGCCTGGGGACACCCCAACCCAGGGTGCAGAAGGGCCAGGCAGAAAGCAGGCTCCTCACAGCAGTGGGAGTCCGTGCCTGCCTGGTTCCAGCGGCTCTCTTTGGTGACAGAGCCCGCATTAGCCATCTTGAGTCCTAGTATTCATTAGATTCAATATATTTATCAAGTACCTACTATGTGGTAGATTGTGAATAAAACAAACAGACCTAAGCCCTGCCCTTAGGAAGCACATAGGTTTGAATCCTGGCTCTGCTGCTTACTAGTTGTGATAATGTTGGGCAAGTGCCTCAGCTTTCTTGTCTGTGAAATGGGATTAACGATAGCATTTATCTCATAGGGTTGTTATGAGGATTCAATGAGTTAATATTTATAAAGCATGTAGAACAGTGCCTGGCATGTATAAGTGCTCTCTAATAAGTGTTCATCACATAAATTAAAACAAGTGAGAATGGGTGCCACGAGGGAAAAAAACAGGATGTAACAAGACAATAACATGGTGGGGACTGCTTTTAGACTTGGTGTCCAGATGGGAGGGTGGGAAAAGGATGTGGCTACTTGGGTCTCCTTCTCCTCCTTCCCCCAGACCCCCAGTTCCACGGTGCCACCAGGTTCTGATGCATGTTCCGGTGTCTCTACCTTCCTGTCAGCTTCTCCCTGGGCGCTTCCTAGGTCACTAGCCCACCCTTTGGTTTGCCCTCTGAGTGCTGCTGGAACATTTTGCTCAGATAGGGAGTTCTGTCAAGACACCAGCTACCTATAGGTGAGGTGATCACAGAGGTGTCTTGTAGATGGTTTCATCCAACTCAATTTACAGATGAGGAGACTGAGGACCAGGAGCGGCTGTGCAGTGGCTGACTGGTGGGGCTGGAAACCCGGCTTCCTGACTGGCAGCCTGAGGCTCTTGTTCCCACTTCAAGGTCAGTTAGCATCTTACCTTCTCTGAGTCTACTGTGAACCTTCAGTCTGTCTGAGTCCAGACCGGTCCTAGGATCCCTTTGTCTGATGCCCTGAGGAATCTGCATTGTCCTTCCATTCAGCTTCTAGTAAGCTCGGGCTCAAGACACTTTACAAGAAGCTCCCTTCCTCCCTGACTCCCTATCTCTTTTCACCTCTTCCTTTCTTCTTCTTACTTGCATAGAGGAATTTCTTGGAGTTACAAAGATGCATAAAGCCCCTTGCGGGTAGGGATACCCAATTTAGTCTTATTCTCTGTATACTTTGAGACTGCCAACCCCACACCTGACTCACCTTTGATTAATCCAGTTTTGGGGAGCTGCTTTTGCCTGTCACAATCGGCTGTAGTCACTCTTTCCAAGTCACCCATATCACAGACCAGCAAAACAGTAGGATTTGCTTGGGGAGGCCAGTCACCGGGGAGGCCACCTGTCACCAGGCAGGACACTTTCTAACTCTGCACACTGGTTGTTCCTCCTTGTCCCAGCTACCCTAAAGAGATAGTGATAGAGGTCTCAGGCTGATGGCCACGCTCTTTGGAGGAGACTATTCCTTGGCCCACTTGTCCCCAACCTCGATGGGAGAGTGTCTGTCATGGAAGCTGTGATGGCAAAAGGAGGGACAGGAGGCTTCCGGCTGAGCTAAGCGGATCACATTCTGGATACAGTTTTTATTTAATCTCTAAAGTGTTTTGACATTGTCTTTGGAACAGAGGGAGAAGTGGCCCTGGGGAGGGGCCAAGTGACAAGAGAAAAAAAAGAGAGAAAGTATGTGTCAGGGGGAATTTAGAGAGATAAACAGATGATAGCTCTGGAGAAGAGGCTGATGGGAAAATATTGTTGGCTGTCCCAGGAACACACTGCTCCAGTAGGAATTTGAAATGACCCCAGCATTTTGGAAAGTTCTTTGTTCCTCCCTTTCTGGGGGGTGCCAGAGCCTTCCCAGGGATGATTCTTTGGGACCAGGTCTCAGATGGGGCAGGAGGGAACAGGAGGAGTGATTATACCAGTGGCTGTTGTGCAGACATGATGTCAGGAAGGGACATTTCCATGGCTCCCATGTTTTCCCTGCAAAAGCAGCCTCCCCAAGGGCTGGGCACCTTCCTGGCACAGACCTGTGCAAAGCCATGGCCACTTTCATGTCCCAGTTACGGCAGGAAATGCATGAATTTATTCCTGCAAAGCTAACCTGCAACAAAAGGCATTGTGTTGTCTGGAAGAAGCCTCTGAGGCAGGAGAGGTGAGAGAGTCCCTGGTTCCTGGTCCCCAGACACCTCACCCTCTTCTGAACTGGCTGCAGCCAGAGATGGGGGCTGAAGCAGCCTCTCTGGTTTCCTGACAGCTCGAGCTTCTACTTAATTTGATGATTCTTGAGATAGCGAGTAGCTCTTAGCACTCTTCTTACAACGGCGGGTTGGAGTGAAACCGAATCGACTTCTAGCGTCGTTTCATCACCTGTCTGAAAGGCTTGATTTAACTTTCTGGTCAGGAAGATGAGATTCAATCAATGTTCATCCAAAAAGAGCAAATTCTTCCTAAAAAATTGCTTTGCATGTTATTAAATCATAGCAACATTGCCCATCTCCCAGGGAACCCCAGGATGCATCTTGAGAAGAGTCACACGACACATTGGAAAGCCGTGATTTATCTTGGAATTTTATTTGGAGCTATTTTGTGGTTCTGTTGGCAGATGGGACAAGTGGCATTTGATTTTCTCCAGAGCAGAAGGAGCAGGTGCTGGTGGCAGGACTGGGGGAGATGTTGGTCAGGCAACAGGTGGCTTTAATGAAACAGGTCCAGTCACTCTGGACTCACCATGGGATCCTCCCCTTGGGAAGCATAGCTTGGCCTTGGAGTTGGTCTGAATGGGGTCTGACTCGTGGCTCTGCTGGTTCCTGGCAGTGTGGCCTAAGACAGGTCACTTTGCCCCCTGATCCTTAGTTTCCTTAATTGTCAAATAGAGAGAATACCACCATTTGGTAAGGCTGTTGTGGGGAATAAATGGGACAACATATGTGAAGTTGTTGGCTCATATAATAGGTGCTAAGCGAATCTGAGTTCCCTTTTTGGGAGGTTGAGGATACACTTTCTTCATTTTTGTATATTGAATGCCTGGTAAAGAGAAGACATTTTCTAATCTGTTGAATAAATGGAATTTTTATATCGAAGAAATTTGTGTAGCTCTGAAATTTTAATTCCTTTCATTAGAGACATGAATTGTGAGTTTAAGTAATTTACATTGTGACACACATACCTTTTTTGGGCCAGGGACCAGGAAACTGCATCCCCAAAGCCAAATCTGCCTGTGTTTTTAAGTAACATTGTATTGGAACACAGCCACACCCATGCCTTTACACATCCTCTGTGGTTGTTTTCACGATACAGTAACAAAGCGAGTACTTGTAGCAGGGACTCTATGGCCCTCCAAGCCTGAAATATTTACTATCTTGTTCCTTACAAAAAAATTTACTGACCTTTGGCTTAGGCTAGTGGTTCTCAAACTTTAGTTTGCAGCAGCAGAATCATCTAAAGAGCTTGTTAAAACAGTTTGCTGGGCCCCATCCCTAGAGATCCTAGTTTAATAGATTTGTGTCAGCGCCAAAGAATATGCATTTCTAATGAGTTCCCAGGGAATGCTGATGCTGCTGGTCCAGGGAACACACTTTGAGAACCACTGGCTTAGGCTGTTTATTATGCCTGGAATGTCTTTTCTCCCATCTGCTTTTCAAATTCCAACTCTCCTTCAAAGGTCAGCTCATATGCAACCTCAATGACACTTTCATTTATTCATTTAATTGTGGGTTGAGCACCTAATAAGTGCCAGTCACTGTGTAAGGCCTCAGGGATACGATCTGGTGAACAAAACAGACTCATTGTCTTTCCTTGTGGAGCTTACTCTCTGGTGTGGATGTGGACAACAAACAATTAAAGAGTCAAATATAACTACAACTTGTGTGGGGTGATGAAAGGCACCATGAAAAATGATATCAGTGGACTCTGGTTGGGAGTTATGAAAGGTTTCTTTAAGGAAGTGGCATTTAGGGGAGAGATTAGAAGGGTAAAAGAAAGCCATTCTGCCAAGAGTGAGGAAGAGACTTAGGCAGAGAGAAGAACTTTGCAAAGGCCCTGGAACAGGAGAGCTTGTTACTTTGAGGGAATAAAAAAAGGTCAGTGTGGTTAGAACAAAGAAAGGGAATGATAAGATACAGGTGAATCTGGAGATGTAGGTAGACAATAGATTGTTGTTTGCATTACTGGCCCCATTCTTAATCCCTCACTTTATCCACACACTTGCCATGGCTCACTGTGGGTGGAGAATTCTTCCTGCCCCTTGCTTTTGGGCTTGGCCATGTGATTTGCTTTGGCCAGTGATATTTGCCCAGAAGTTCCAAGCCTAGGTCTTGAGAAGGTTTGTATATTTCACTTGCTCTCTTGTACCTTGTCATTATCATGACAGAAACATGTTCAGGCTGACCTTCTGGTTCAAAGACACATGGAACAGTCAGCCTAAGTCATCTGAGCCAGCTGACCTACAGATGTGTGATAATACATTACTGTTGTTTCAAGCCCACTCTGCTTTGAGGTGATTTGTTACGTAGTAAGATCTGACTAATACAACCATGTCAAGAAATTTATATTTTATTTTAAGTACAATTGGATGCAGTTTTTAACTAGAAGAGTTACATGATCTGATTTATGATTTTAAATGACCTCCCTGGCTGCCGTGAAGAGGGTGAGGTGTATGGAGGAAGCAGGAGACCGTACTAAGCCATGTGTATAGACTCGGAGCACAGCGCCATGCTTGACACAGAGTGAGTGCTCAGGAACTGTTGTCCAGCTTTCCCCAGAGTGGAATGAGTCTCACCCTTCACTATGCTCCCCACATGCTCTCTTTGGGCCCTTCTTACCTGTGACTTGGCAGTAACTATGCTTACTATACTCCTACTACTAGACTGTGGGATTCTTTGAGGGCAGGGACCTGACCTGATCCTTCTGTATGTCTCCTGGACTCCTGGACTCTATGTAGGCTCAGCTCAGAGCAGAAGTCAATAACTGCCCTAAAATGAATTGATATAGAAGCTCTTTCCATGGCTGCTACAAGTTGGATTTTCACTTCAGTGGTCTCTAATGGATCCACACATTTAATCGACTTCTACCAGGTCATGGGATGGCTTTCCTTAAAACCTCATCAGCAAACAGGAATTGCTTGAGTGGTTCCCCTTGGGTCCCAAGATGTGTGGAAGTAGGCATTGTGGAGGGAGTGCTCTAAGCTTATAGGCAAGGAGTGACTCTCCTAAGGTAAGAAAGAAACTGGCTGGGTCTATTTACAAATCTTTACTAAGAACTCACATGACTGCACCCACCTGTTCTGGGCGGATGTTTGCTAATGTACATTACTTTGAAATTTCTAGGAAAAAAAAAGTAGTCTGTATATACACACTCTGAATAAGAAAATCTGTTTTCTTTGATTAATTCTGACCACCCTGCTACTCACGGCATTTACTCAAGAGGCTCAGAGTATTTAAGCAAAAGGTTTCATGACTTATGCTAGGATTATATCCCAAAGGAGCAGACCAAAAATGGGGATAGACTCTGGATCCTTCTGTCCCTGGAAATTTTACAAAAATACAAAAAGCTCTAATGTGTTAGCTGGTTTGGCTTGAAGGCATAAACTTTCACCAGATAGTCTTTGTTTACCTGCCTGTTTCAGAAAGTGAGTTTAAATGAATTCATTAGTCAACTCCATGTATCAGAATATACTGAGCACCTAATATACACCTCTCCCCAGGCTAACAGCAGTGGGGGAAAAAGATGTTCGAAAGCTGTTCCTGCCTCAACAGTATTAACTTGTGAATGAGATAAGATTATTCTTTAGAGCAATTATTTGATTAAAGTCAGCTTCGCTGGCTAGATTGAGTAGGGACTGGTTTCTGTTTTTTCTACAGAATGGTATTACCAATGCCTAATACAGTGTTTGATAGCACAGAGTACATGCTCCTGAAAATTCATTATGATCGGGGTATTATTTACATACAGTGAAATGCACTTTTGGGTACCTTCTGATGAGTTTTGACAAATGTGTCTTCCCATGGAACCAACACCCTAACTGGGATCTACAGCAGCCCTGTCCCTTAGAAATACAATGCGAGCCACCAGGGTAATTGAACATTTTCTAGTAGCCTTACTAAAAAAATAAAAAGAAACAGGTGAAATTAATTTCAATAATATATTTACTTAACCCAATATATCCAAAATATTATCATTTCACTATGTAATCAATATAGAATTCATTAATGAGAAATTATGCTCATCCCAAGTCTTTGAAAACTAGGGTATATTTTATACTTACAGCACATTTCAATTCAGACAACCATATTTTAAGCACTCAACTGCCACGCGTCATGTGGCTAGTGGCTACTGGGTTGGACAGTACAGGACGTTTTTACCACCTCAGAAAATTCCCGTGTTCTGTTTGCCCTTTCTAGTCAGTGCCCTTGTCCCCAAAAGGCAGCCATGGTTCTGATTTCTATCACCATAGATTGGTTTTGCCTGTTCTAGGACTTTGTATAAAGGGACTCAAATGGTATATGCCCTCGTGTTTGGTTTCTTTTACACAACATACTATTTTTAAGATCCATGTTGTTGTATTACAAGTGATTTTTCCTTTTTATCGCTGAGTGGTATTCCATTGTATGCATTTGCCATGTGTATTTATCCATTCTCAGTAAATATTTGGTTTTGAATGGAAGTAGGTGTCACAGGGCAAGGTATACATGGAAACCCTCAAAAGAACAAAAAAGATTCAGGGTAGCAGGATGGCAACAGTCTGGAAGGAAAGTCTTAGGATAGTGTCCAGGAAAGGGGGCATTTGAGTTGGATTTAGTAGGATACTTACAAGTTTTGATGCGTAACAAGGGAGGAAAGGAGGCCATCCGGGTGGAGGCAGTAGTGGCTGATTTGGGGAATGAAAGCCTATGGGAAGGAAGGTGGTCTGGGACCAGATTTGGAGGATTGTGAAAGCCATTATGAAGGAGTCTTATAGGAACATGGGCAGTGGCTTCTTTGGGAGCAAGAGCACAACCAGAGGCCAGAGAGATCTTCCTGAAAGAGGAGATACTTGGCACAGACCTTGAAGGGTGACCTTTTCTACTTCCCTCATATGCTCTGCACCCCTGAGCATCCTCCACCTTCCTGCACCCACTTGTTTTCTTGTCTTCGTCTGGGCTTTTCCTTCTATTTGGACTCTCCTCAACCCTGTCTGCTTCAGGTACCTCCCAGCAAGAAAGTCTTCCCTGGCCCTCATCCCTACAACATTACTTCCAATCAATGCCCATGTTAATGTTTCTCCATCACGGCTTCGCATTAACCAGCAGCTGCATTTACATGGCCCATATATCAGCCCGAGACTGTCTTCAGTGAAAAGGTGTGCCATGCCAGGGGACCATTCATCACACCTGCCCAGTTGCTGAAGGCTTCCCTGGGTTCTGGGTGCATTAGGCCAGAGCTGTCGCAAACATCCCATTTTCACCCTGTCTCTGTGGGAGGTGGGGGAGAGGGGGCTCCAAGTAGTCTCTGACCTTGGGAAATGGCCTGGATGTTTCCTTGCTCAAGTGATGATGTCTTTGTAACATTACAGGCTATGCAACTTGGGTAGGGAGAAGCTATGGGTCACACTATCAAATCTGATTAAAATTCATCTTCAATCAATCATGTTGATGTGTCAGTTGCTGAACTAGATATCTGTTCTCATTCATTTCTCACACCAACCCAGAGGGATCCAGAGTAGCTGTTCCCACCTCAGGGATGAAGAAAGGGAGCTTTAACTTGCTCAGGATTCCTTACACTTCAGAAGAGTGACAGAACCAGGATCTGGAACCCAGGTCTAACTCAGAGTCTCGTGCTCGCTCCACAAAGCCAGGGGGCCACAGAGTGCCTTACTGGTACGGTACCTACTTTTTCTCTGGCCTTCTTTCCTTTCATATCCCCCTCCCTAGACCTTCCCAGAAGGTGGCTTATTTTTTTAAGCTGCTAGAAGACAAAAAGAAAAAGGGAGATGGGGAAATAAATTTATTTCCAAGTTAGAAACATTGGATTGAAGAATTGATCCCTACGGCTAAGTAATTTCTCTCTTTTGTGCAAAATATAAATAAATCTGTGTGGCTTATGCTGAGCGAAGAGCCTGGGCCACCGGCTGGAGCTCACAACATGAAATGCCCTTCAGGGTCTTGGCTTCCTCTCCTTGACCCCATCAATGAGCTGTTCTAAATAGCCCTTGTGTTTTCCCCAAAGTGGGGGATGTTGGCAGCTCCCGGGTCTTACCCACTACAGTTAGGCGGACTTGGGGACGTCTTGCAGAGTCTTTCCACGCTCAGTTCAACCTTAGCATGTGTGTTTTGGAACTGCTGATTTTCACAACCATAAACAGGCCAGCTTAATTATTATTATTATTATTCATTTCTCTAGGCTAAAGGGGAGGAGTTGGAAGGGGGGTGATGGTGTCTCAGGTGTGCGATTATATAACATGGACTTGCTCCTCTTCCCTAAGGGTTTCATCTAATTTCTGGGAAGAGAAGGGCGGTGTACCGTGTCCTAAATTAATCATGAGGTGGGGGAGGGGGAAGCTGTAGTCATCCTGCTCTCATTGTGGTTTAATTTTAGCATATTTCCCTAGGCTAACCCTTCTTCCAGGCCTCTACCTAGTCTTAGGTAAGAACCTGGGAAGAAAGAGAGGGAACGTTGGCTGGCAGACACTTCTCCTTCCCAGGCTGGCATAGAGACAGAACGTTGGCTTCTGTACCCCGATATTGTCAAGTGGGGTCCTCTGGGCTTGGGATCTCAGGAAAGGATTTTATAAGGTGTAGGCATTTTCCAGAAGACAGATGGTCTGGCCTGTTTGGGTGGTTTTTCCATCTTTGAAGGATGCAGAAGTGAAGACCGATAGACTCTAAGAGGTTAGAAAACTAGAACTTGAGGAAGAGGATGAAGTTGGCCTCATGGTAGCTTCCCATGTCTTGATGTGGGACTAAATGAGTAGGAGCTTCCAGGGCATATGTTGGGGACAGGCAGGGGACAGAGAGTGCCTCTTAGGCTTAGTTTATTCTCTGAGACAAAGTCTTTGCAACTTTTGTCTTCAGCTCCCCTAAGGCTGACCACCTTGGGGGAAGGGAGACAGCTCAGCTTATCACACAGATTCTGCCTGTGGCTTTGACTTTCTGTCTCCACTGGGAGTGAACACTGGGTTTAAACATGGAGGGTCTGCCCAGTGGGGACCCACAGATCCCTTCTTTATGCTGCTAGTAGGAGTTCATGGGGATCTCGGGTCTTATGGATTCTTGGGGTCATAGACCCTAAGGAATTTGTCTGTGTAGTAACCCCCACCCCTCTGTTCTCTGAGCCTCAGAGATGCCTTACAACCCAACCCCTATCACTCCCAGTTTTAGGCTTGCTGCTGCTCAAAACTAAGAGGGACTTGACACAGACAGAAATCGGCACTAGGGGCTGGTTGTGGAAACCACCTGCAGTGGGCCTATGCCGTACCCGTTGGTCTCCCCGCATTAGAACCACCTTCCCACGCTGGAGAATTCTTCCATCTTCTGAGTCTTGGTGGGAACCAGACAGCCTCAGCAGGTGATCTGAAAACTCACTTTCTCATCTTCCCTTGCTGTCAGGACAGAGGCTCAGGACAGGTCAGACACACCCATCTGCAGAATCTGTTCCAGTGAGGGGACAGCAACAGCGAGCATTATGTCTACTTTCTGGAGACATGGGGGGTGGAAGTTCCAGTAGCAGCATCTGGGAAATGTGAAAGAGGGGACTGTGGTGGTGGTGTGGAGTAAAGGGCAACAGGACTCTCCCCTGCGTCCAGGGATGAAGTGATAATAGTTTGTGGTTTGCTGCAGCGAAACATCTACAAAGGTCTCCCTAGGGAACAGATGTGAACCCACCATGTGGCGGCCCTGGAGACTTGGCTGTGCACACTATAGGAAGAGTGGAGTGGGTGGTTACTGTTTTTGACTTTAAGGGAAGTACAGAAGGAAGAGGATGAGCTTTGGTCCCAGTTTTCTGTAGGATAAGGCAAAAAAAAAAAAAAAAAAAAAAAAAAAAGAGGTACAAGTCATGTAAATCTGCTGCAGAAAGCCTCTTCTGCCAGCTGCAGGTTCTCTGAGCTCCCTGAATGCCAGGTCCCAAAATGACTGTAGGTTACCTAATGGCAGCGTTGGTTAAGTTCTTCACTGGGCCATGTTCTCATGGTCAAGGCTCAGAGAATTCCCCCGCCTCCCACCTCTTTGAAGCTCTTCTAATGCATTGTCCCTACTAAACACAGATGAGCTGTCCCTCCACTGTGTGTGTGTGTATGTGTGTCTGTGTGTGTGTGTCTGTGTGTGTCTGTGTGTCTGGGACTTAGCCCAATGTGGGTCCGTGGCCAACATGCAAGAACAGATTAAGGCTGCTTGTTTGTTCTGCAAACTCTATATGACCTATGAGACCCTGCAAGTCTGGCCGCCATTTACTTCTCAAGCCTCAAGTCTGGCCACAACTTGCTTTCTCTCTTTCAGTCATGTTTGCCTTTCCTGCAGTTCCTAAGAAGCAATTAGCTTCTTCACACATATTTTCCTATTTTCTGGAATACTCTTCCCATCCTTTCATTGGCTAAGTCCAGGCCTTTCTCTATTCTTAAGACCAACCTCTCACAAAATTCAATTTGTCTTTCTGAACCCAATGATCTGATTGTGGTTTAACCAGCATAGAGCAGAACAGGTCTGTCACCTCCTTATGTATGGATGTTATACCTCTATTAATGCAACCTCTGTGCACTAAATTATTTTTGGTAGCTGGTTCATGACATTGACTTACCCATCCTTACAGTTCTCTAATGTCCTTGGAACTGTCACCTCTTTCAAGGGCTATAAATTCAACTTTGCTTATGTGGAGCTGGTCCCTAGAAACAGACAGGTCTGGCTTTAAGACTGGTCCCCATCCTGCTAGCTCTTCTCTCAGGCCCCTTCGGCCTTTCAAACGCAAAGCTGCCATACTGAGCTTGTTCACTCTAGCTCTCCTTGAGAATATAATTGAAATTTCACAGTCATCAGTTTTTAAAATGATTTTTGAGCTTTGGAAGGAGGTGGGAGTCACAAAATGTCTTCAGACTATTCTTCTCAAAGCTTCTTGCAGAAGTAAATCTGATTTCTTCCTACTTTGCTGCCAAGCATTTGCTAAACCCCTACTGTGTGTCAGACCCTGGGCTCAGTGCCTGGAGGAGAAGGGGGGTGGGAGGCAAAGGAGGGTTGTGAAGGGCCCCGCCCTTGCTGCAGTCCAGTGGGGGCGGGGTGGAGGAGAGCTCAGACTAGCATGCCTGCCTGCTTCTAGAAACAAAAGCAGCCTGATAAATGCCAGAGGGAGCAAAGTGCAGTGGGAGCACAGAGGCGGGAAGGGGTGGGGGAGGAACGTGGGATGCTCCACTGGCTTGATTTTTTCCATTCTGGAAACCACTGTTCTGAATTTCTAGGATGTAAATGTGGAGATGTTTTCAAGGGACTGGGAAGGTTTCAGAGCCATCTTGCCTGGAGACAGGTGAATGGCTATGATGACCTTTTTGTCATTTTGGTCAGGCCATCTTATTTAGATACTGTCCTGGTGACTTCTCTTGAGGATGCCCACGCCGGTGCCGGTGCCGGTTCCCCGTCTGGAATGGCCCTCACTCCCTGCTGCCTGTATACATCCTCCTAAAAGCTGCCATCCTGGGAAGTCTTTCTAGATGATTCCAGCTGTGGTGAGAATGCCCTCTCCTGAACCTCTAAATGCTGTGCAGGCAGCTGACACTTTGGCCCTGCCTTGGGCAACTCCAGAATCCTTTTGTTCTGGGCTTTGTCCCTCTGAATATCCTGCCTGGTCAGGCACAATTCTTTTCTGGCACCAGTGATGCTGATTGAGAGCATTAAAATGCAAATGCAGAAAAATACTAACTTTGCAGTGGAGAAACCCAGTGATCAATTTTTAACATCACTAGTAACAAGTCATGTCGATATCATGTGCCCCCAATATCATACAAGGAGATGGGCACTGTGCCTCTGTGATAAGCTTCCCTGAATCCATAATCTCAAACTGTTCATGAGAAAACACCAGACAAACCCAAACGGAGAAACATAAAATACCTGACTGCTGCTCTCCAAAAGTGCCAGGGTCACAGATTAGAAGAGAGTAAGGAGACATAATGATTAAATGCAGTGCAGGTTGCTGGATTAGGCCTTGAAACAGAAAACTGGCAATAGTAGAAAAACTGGGGAATTCTGAATAATGTCTATAGTTCAGTTAATTATATTGTACAAATATTAATTTTTAATGTTGATAAATATACCATGGTTATATGAGACATTGATATTCGAGGAGGTGGGGTAAAGGGCGTTTGAGGACTATGCATTATCTTTGCAACTCTTTTATAAATCTAAAATTATTTTTTAAACCCCCCCCCCCAAAAAAAGCAGGTGTCCAGGAAACAAGCATGTGGGCTCAAGCACATCTAGCTCCTCCACTTCCTGGCTGTTTGGCTTTGAACATGAGACACAACTCTCTGAGCCTCTGTTTCCCTATTTGGAAAACAAGGCTGATCACAGTGCCTTCCTCATAGGGTGGTTGTAAGGATTAAGTGGGTTAACGATGAGATACACACCTAGAAAGTGCCTGGCACACAAGAAGCAATCCATAAGGTCTAGCTATTATGATTGTTATTGATGACAGAGGAAGTGTGACTTTTAAAAGCTAGGAGTAATGGAAAGTATGCTGGGTGACTTCAGTCAGTAAGATTTGAATAATTCAATTAAATAAATATCTACGATCTCTTCTGCATGTCAGTCTTTGTACTGGAGGTTGGAGAGAGAAATTGGACCTGGTCCTTGCTCTGGAGGAGCTCAGACATGAGGGAGAGGAGACAGACCTGGTTGCAGAAAATGATCATGTAGGGCAGTGGTCCCCAACCTGTTTTGGCACCAGGGAGCTGTGCTCCTATGAAAATCTAATGACTGATGACCTGAGGTGAAGCTGAGGCAGTGATGTTAGCGCTGGGGAGAGGCTACAAATACAGTGAGCTCTGCTGGCTCACCTGCTGTTCACCTCCTTCTGTGTGGCCCAGTTCTTAACAGACCATGGACTGGTACCAGTCTGTGGCCCAGGGTTTGGAGACCCCTGATGTAGGGGACGTACAGTCAAATAGGAGCATGTTTACCTTGCTGCGAGGTCAGAGGCTGGAGCTCTGTTGGAATCTAGGACCAAGTGGGTAATCAGGAAAGACTTTATGAATGTGCTAACACTTGAATTGGGTTTTGATATATGAATAGGAATTTTTTAGATTTACAGGATGTGGGCATATAGTGTAGTAAGTGCATTATAGGCACCTAGAAGCATTGTGTTTGATGCTTTACTGAAGTTATTTGAAATCCTTTCCATAGCCCTGCAAGGTGGATGGTTTTATTATCAATTTATAGTTGAGGCAACAGAGGCCCAGAGAAGGAATGGTGTTTTTCAAGGTTATGGACTATTAGTTGGCAGAATTCTGATTCAAATCTAGTCTGTTTGACTCCAAAGCTGCCTGCCATGATGTAGTGACAGAGGCACTGCAGGCTGAAAGTGCCAAAGTGTGGCATCATGAGAACAAGAGCTGGGGTGGCCTGATGTCATCTGTGAGGTGTAGAAGAGGGAGATAGGTTGGCAAGAAAGGCTGGGAAGCCTTTCTTGGAAAACCCCACTGCTACTCCCAGGGGCTTGGCCTCTCTCCTATAAGTCAGGACAGCGATGGAAAGGCTTACCCAGGTGCAAGGTGTTATGATCTGTGTCTTCGGCAGCTCCCTCTGGCTTCAGTGTGGGGTGTGAGAGGAGGCAGAGTAGAGGCAAGAAGCCCGGAGAAGAAGAGATGAGAGCAGAATGAGAGGAGCAGATGATGAAACGGTAACATCTTGAAAGACCTAGTCAAGTGAAATGAAGGAAAGTGAGAAAAATGCTGCTTTACAAAAGCAGCCGTGAAAAAACACAGGGGTCTTAGTGTTCCATGAGCTTTATGTGAACCAACCAAATGGCATGGCTGCCACAGGCAAAGGGACTGGGGCTGCATCAACAGAGGAGCAGGGAAGTGCTGGTCTCCACCCTTTTCTCACAGCTGCTCAGAGCACTTGAACTCAGAGGTCTGGTTGAATTCTAGATGCCCTACTCCAAAAGGAACAGAGGCACCCCAGATCTGTTTAATATGGGAACAGCATTCCAGATCACACCCACGAGGGGCAGCTGAAGGATTAAGGATGCTTAAACCAGAAGCAAAACAATTCAGCAGATAACAGAGCAATGTGCCCATGAGGCCCACAGGACCAGTGAGGAGACATTACAGGAAGTTGATCTGGGATTTCCCCAAACTCTGTTCCTTTCTGCTTCTTTCTCAGAAGGCAGGATTTCTTTGCTTCTCTGGTCCACAGGGTGGGTGGAAAAGGTCTCCCCCCACAGTTTCTAAGCTCTGGGTACCCAGTTAGACTTAGTCTCTTCCTTTCTCTTTTCTCAACCTTTCTCTTTCTCTTGACCTCCCTCTTTCTATCAACTTGCATCACTGGTTTCCCACAATCCTAAGGGAAGGGCCTCTGATTGGTCCAGCTTAGCTGAGATGCCCAGTTCTTGTCCAATCAATGGTGGTCATAGGGATGGAGCTATAGGGGTGATGTGGAACGCTACACTTGATGTGGGGGCCCATGGCTATAACCACATGGAGGAAGGAGAGGGAGGGTACTAGAAATGGGGGCTGGGCAGAGAACCCCAAAGATGCAGCACAGCTAACCTATTTGAACCTCTTTGTCCCTGCTCTTCCTGAGTTAATAAAGTCTACACCAACCTGCAGTGATTCTGGAGGAGAAAGTCTGGAAGTAAAAGGGGTGTCTATTCCTGGACTCCTCCTCTCATTCCAGACTAACACGAGGTCCTATTTTCCTATTGTTTGGCTACTTCCTGGAGTGGAAACATTTCTGATTCTGGAACACTGAGACCGCTGTCCTAGGTTGGGGCTGGGCTCCATGTCTGGGGAGAGGTCTCAGCTGCTGGCTGTATGGCTCCTGCATCCCTGGACTCTCTAGGGTGTGGGCTTGTGATGCTAATTGACTATAAAAAGTAGGCTTGGAAATGGAATTTTCTAGGCCTCGAGGTCCCTGGTTGCAGCATCTGATGCTCATTAAAACTACAGGTAGATAAATTGTGCATGCTGACTGTGCAACCTCAGGGAGCAATGGCAGCAGCTGGGATTCCAGCCTGGCGAGGTGCTGACAATACACTGGACAGAGCCTCTGACATGAAGCATTGGCGTGGACTTACTCAGTGGGTCCAAATCTCAATTTCTCTCTCTGTCTTGGACCAGTTCTGTGTAGGAAGTTCCAAAGCCTGCACTATCCAGCCTGCACCATCCAGCCTGCACCAGCTCATGGGTGGGAAGGCAGCCACAATATTGTTAGTCCTTTATTGTAAGAGCTGCAAACTCTGTTTGCTTTTTGTGAGGTCTCCCTTTCCCATGGCAGCTGTGTTGGGTTGCCCAGGGTAGCAGGCCCTCAGATCCATGCCCCTTCTTCAACTCTCCTTCCTGGGGAAGCCCTTCACTCACCATTTGAAGGTGGCAACTGTCCATTGCCACTGCTGCCGATGCCCTTTGTGAGAAGGTCACTTCCTGGTCACTCCGCCTGGTGCAGAGGGCCTGGTTATGCTCTACCATTGCTTCATGTTTCCCTGAATTCTGCCACAGGAAGCCAGAGCTGAGGTGGAGAGAAGCTTCACTTTCCTCCTTCTCCTCCATGTCAAACATGGCCACGTGGGCACCAAAGCAGCCCAGCTTGGACCCATAGTCCACACAGTCAGTCCTTTGTGAAAATAGCTCTTTCATCTTCCAGGCATAATCCCTGTCTCCTGGGTTCAACCTCAGCCCATCAGGTAGAGCAGGGCAATGGAGGCCATCCCTCTATTGTCCTCATTTCAAACTTCTTTCGAATTCAGGGAAATATCAGAAGAGCCTACGCATATTATGTTATAGTGGGGAGGGAGAAAGTAAGCCACCTGAGTTACCCTACTTGCTGGAAGCATCCAATATCCTGTGCCAGCACTGCCAGGTCACTGCCAGTTTCTCCATTTGGTTTCTGTTTGAGTGTTTATGTCAATCAAAATTAACCAACGTTTACTGAGTACTTATTTTGTAGTCAGCATGGGAGAAATTACTTTTTTCTTTAAAAAAAAGTTTTCTGCTCTGTTTTTTTCTTTTTTTCTTTTTTTCTTTTTTTTCTCTCTCAGATTTCTCAGCCTTCTGGAAGGGATGCCTTGAATTATTCAACCTGCAGTACAGATCTCTGGAGAACATTGCCTCGCGGCTACTTTAATCACTAGAAAGGTTCAGAGTCAGTTATAATCAAGCTGGAGTCAACGTGGAAATGCTCATCTCTGGCTTGAAAACAAGATCAAAAGGAAGACCGAGGAGGAGATAGAATCTGAGAGGAGAAATGGATGTTGGTTTCCAGAGGCGCTTACTTCCTTCTATCTCCAAAGAGGTCGCAGACCAGAAGCCCCAGCGCCCCCCGCCCCCCTCCCGCAGGGCACATTGCTGCATGTTTCTTTGACTTTTCCCAATGTCACCGAGAAGTCAGTTACATCTCTCTGCCACTTCAGGAGCAAAATGACCACAGATGGGACCTCTGTCTCATGGAGGTTTTGGGGGAAAGCTGTTACGTTTTAAGAATGTGTGAATATGGGGAGGTGGAGATGCAGATGGGCAGAAGGGCTGTGTTTATCCTGAGCAAACCTGGGGTTAGGCATGGTCAGTCAAGGGATGAGGTGATGGAGGCACCTGGAGGGCTCGCTGAAGGGCATCTGAGGACACAGCCAGGGTGGAAAAGTGTCCTTAGGGAGATGAGAGTGGGTCTACCAGTTTTGTTTTAGGGAAGGGGTAATTTTGTTCTCATCTGGATTTGCGTCTCAGTCCTGGGAAAATGATGAAGGTGGTGGTCTGCAAGGAGGTGTTTTCAGGGTCCAGCTTGTGTCATCTGTGTTAGGCTGTGTGGCACAAATGGAATGGGAGACAATTGTGCCCTGATGAGCATGAGGACTTCAGAGAATACAGAGTGGTCTTTGTGAGTTGAAGGTCGGATGTCCTATTGATGGCTTGCCAGTGACAGGGCCACCACCTGTGGCGGTAATAGAGCATTGAGGCAGCTGAGGTGGGGTTCCCCTCTCCCCTGACCACCCACTATAGTCCTCCTCAAGGATGGGTAAGAGTGAAGGGCAAGAAATTGTGCTCCATCTCCACCTGCCCAAAGGACAAAGGATGCTTACTGCTTAAGTTAAGGACTCCAGGTCACATCTAGGGTTTGTGGGTGTGCTCTTTCTCCTCTTTTCCATCCTCTGAAGGCAGTAGGATGGGACACTGGTTAGGGTTTCTCTGAAATGGGGGAAGGTCGAATTCTCTGCTTCTGTTTCTCCCCTCTTACCTAGCTGGGCAGTCCTAGTAAGGTCTTGTGGAAATGCAGCCTGCTTAGTCTGGGGCCAGGCTTTGGGGCTGTTGCTCTGTCTTAGTGTCAGTCTCTCTGTGTTTTTTTTTCCCCCTCTGGCACTTGGTGGCAGGAATAAGAAGGAGCTGGAGCTAGTCTTGCCTCAGAGCAGTGAGGTCTGAGATTAGGTTGGGGATGGGGGGTGGCTCAGCCTGGTTTAGGAAAGAAAATTTTCCTGGGTCCAGCCCAGTGTGCTGAGTTGGGACTGGAGACCAGCTCATGAGAAAGTTCTAGCCTCTATTATTCCTTGGTGGGGTTTCTTCCCTATGGACCTCTTAGGAGAAGGGATATGGTTGGCGCAAGGCAGAATTAGGAAATTCTGGGACCAGTCCTGATGCTATCCTAAAAATTCGATCTCAGTAGCACTGAAGTCACGGCCCTAGTGATGGTAGAGGGTGCTAGAAACCTTGGAAAGCAGGATCCTTGGCCCCCCTATTGGTGGCCTCCATGATGGATACTGGATGCCACCACAGGGATGTGGCTTATTCCTTTGGCTTGGTGGGTAACAAAGGCCTTGGTGGCAGATATCACTGATGTGACCAGTTCACAAAAGGAGGGAAATGGTAGACACTAATGAGGCAACTGAGAGAATGTGTTTGTGGCACAAGAGAGTCACTCATGGGGTGCCCAGGCTGCCTGCGTTCAAGCCTCAGCTCTGTCACTGACTAGCTGTATAACCTCATCCTCTCAATGCCTCAGTTTCTTCACCTGTAAAATGGACTGAATGTTGTGGTAAGGGTTAACTAAGCTAATACATGCTAAGCACTTGGGGCAGTGCCTGGCATGCAGGAGACACTCAGCCAACAGCTTCTCATGCTTGGTTGTGTCTGTGTGTCCTCTCAGAGACTGGAACCACAGAAACGCCCCTTGTTGCTGTGACTGGAAACTCCTTTGTACCTCAAAGACTTGAGAATCTAGGAAAATGCTGATTTTTTTTTTTTTTAATTTTTTTAGGCGAGGCAACCCTTACTTGACCTCACAGATTGTAAGGACCTTGTCAGTTTACAGTCCCTTATATTTTTATTTTTTATGCCTACAGCACCTGGTCTTCCTAGGTGGTCTCCAATACTTATTGATTTTTTCTTTGACTGAGAAGTGAAGCCACGCAAATGCATAGGACTTGCCTTCAGCATTCCCCCATTTCAGTATAATCAGCAAAAAGTGATTATATCTTATAAACATGTACTACATGAATAAAAAAATGAACACTGCAGAAGAGTATAGGGTTTCTCCACGCTGGGTGGCTGTTGGCAACTTGGTAGGTTTCCTTCTGTGCTTGTGCAAACATACACATCATATATACACACACATACTCCCTCCCTCCCTCCCTAACCTGTCTCTCTGTCTCTCTCCCCCAACTCTCTTCTTTCAGAGGGGAATCATACTATATATATATTATTGACATTGCTTAATAATCTGCTTTTCCTCTGCCTCATTTTTGTGTCAGGTACATCTTCTTCTGTCACTGCATATATTTCTATCAAAATCCTTCACTCTTAGCATATATTGCAGTTCCCATAAGATTTAGGGAATGAAAAGAGATGAAAGATATTCTAATAGCCCCAAGGGAGAATCTAAGGAAGGAGGCACTTTAACAAAAAGACTTGAAAAAATTATTTCCTTTGGTTAAGACATTAATTTATCTTTAAAAAAAAACTTGAAAAAACCATATATACTTTATAATCTTACCACCCAGATATAATTGTTAACATTTTGATATAGTTCTTTCTAGCCTTTTTCTCTATGTCCACAGTTTGCGTGTGTGTGTGTGTGTGTGTGTGTGTGTGTGCGTGTGTGCACACGCGCGCGTGTGTATTTAAATAAAATAAGACTCACACTAGAACATTTTCAATTTATATTTTTTATTTAATATTATTTTATAGATTTTTTTTCTCAACACTATATATTATATGGGCCTAAATACATGGTAGCCAAGAACATAAGGCTCAATTTTCCCAAATGGAAGATTCAATAAAAAGTTTTGGGGCTAACTGGAATAGACACATATTTAGAGAAATCATTGAATATTAATTCATAACATTTAATTTATTAATTTAGGTATTCATAGATATTTAAAAGCACATATAAAAATTTAAATTTAGAAAGGTCAGTTTTCTCCACTCTCAAATTTTATATGAACTGTACTTGTATTTTGGACATCTGTGCTTTTGTTATTCTTGGAGCTACCTTGTGAATTACCAGCCATAGCGTCTTCAGCACATCATTGCAGTTTTTTTGGTCTAACTTGTTTGTGATTGAGATGCAACACTTTTATAATCTGTGTATGATGTTGTCTCTAGAAATTGTATTCCAAGCCACAAGAACCTATTTGCATAACATTGGGACAGTCATTTTATTTGTCCTATAAGTGTTTATTAGTGATCTCTACAACATAACCACTTACTGTACTGCTTTTAAAAGTAATCTTTAAAGGCTTGTTTACAATGACAGAAAGCACTTGCAATTGTGAGGTCGTAACCCTCAGAATAATTACTAATCTCTGTTAAATTTCTTTGTTTCCTCTTTGCCAACTCCTGCAGGTGACCTCTTTAAACTTCCCAAACTAGCATTGATTGAGGTCAGAGAGGGCTAATGTGATTTCCCCAAACAGTACTTTATTGTTTAAAATAAAATAACTAAGAGAGAGTACACTTAATAGGAGACTCTTTATAAGAACTTGAATTTAAAGAGATTTTCTTTTTTCTTAAAGGATAACTGGGGAAAAGTCCTCATGTTATGTGTAGACATGCGATTTTTATTTTTGAACACAAGATTAATGGAAGCATGGTTTTACATTTTTTGGTTGTGCCCTAATTTATTTACTCATTCCTCTATTGTTGGACAGTTAAATTATTTCACCTTTTGATGTTATTATAAATCACAAGCCATATTCTTGTACTTATATCTCTGGGCACATTACAGATTACTTCCTTGGGACAAATTCTCGCAGGGACAAATGGTGTAAATATGTTTAAGGGTCTTGATACATTGTGCGAAAGTGCCCCGCAAAAGTTCATGATAATTTATAATCCCATCAGCAAATGGAGGTGGGTACTTGGCCAAAACTTAACTGGGCATGTTATTATGTGGGTGGCCCTGAATTCAGCATGAGAATACAGAAAGAAATTCGACATTCTTTGTACCCAAGGAGCCCAATATGTCAGTGAATGCTTCTCAAACTTCTGTACCCAAGTACCCGCACAAGACTGAACATTCCCTACAGAGCCCCAAGGCGCTGGGGCAGCCTGTGCATTTGCCGCAAGTGAGAATTTTCTCAGAAGTCTTCACTTAGCTTACAATTGATGTGAATTGAGAGTGTTATTCCATAGCTCCCGTATATATATATACACACACACATATATATGTATATATATGTGTATATATGTGTGTATGTGTGTGTATATATATGTGTGTATATATATGTGTGTATATATGTGTGTATATATATGTGTATATATATATATGTGTATATATATGTATATATATATGGTGGTTTTTATAAAAAAATTCTGTGTTGCTCCCACATCATTTAAAATGGAGAGAAAGTGATGGGAAAAGTACTTCTCCATAAACTTATTAAGCTTTTTGTGCAGTAATAATTTATTGTAGCAATAGGAGTTCTTAGAACTGACCAGCTAGCTAGTCCAGCTGATTTCCCAATGGGGTTGAACCTCTCTCATGATGGGAAATTACTTACCCCCGGAGGAGCCTTTGCTGGGATTGCGTGGCTTTGGTGCTAGCCCTCCTTTAGTCAGACAAAATCTGCTTCCATATCATTTTCACTATTATATAGATATTTTTGTGCTCCTCCATTATGCTTCTGGCCTATCTCTATGTTAGGCACAGCTACCCATTGGAAATGAGGAAAGGGAAATTGAGTGTAATAAGTACCAGCTGTGGTGCCAGGCATCATACCAGGTAGAACTCCATGAAGCTAGGTTTGTTGTCCCATATTTTAAAGACAGAAACATTGAGATTTCTAGAGCTTGAGCAACTTGTGCGAATCATGCAATTGGTAAGTTGAGGGACTGGGATGAAACCCAGGTCTGTCTGACTTTTTAAGGCACCATGCTGCGTTTCTCCGCCTTCGTGTTTAGAGCTACTTAAAAGAAGTTTGTCCTATAGGGAAGAGGCTCCCCCGCCTCCTCACCATGTCTGGAGAACATACCTCCTAGAGTTTTCAGGATAGTCCTGCTTTCAAATCTTCTGCCCTATTACCCCCTTAAGTGCACTGGTTGGGGCTGTTGGCACTGCGTCGACCCGGTTAACCTGGGAGTCCTCTTACCTGTGTGGATCACGATTAAATTTGACCACAGAGGAAGCTGCATGACATTGGGAGGTAGAAGGGACACAGCAGCCAGTACTCTTGGAAGGTCATCATAGTCAGGAGTGAAAGTTGCAGAGGTGCCCAGCGGGTTTCAACTTGTCCTGGCTCTCTTCCCTCTGCACCAGCTCTTCTCTCTGGCTGCCTATCATGGTGACAATGGTGGGCTGCAGCTCACCATGAGACGCTTGGCTGCAAACCATGGAGTTGAAGCCACACAGAGGCACTGGCTCTGCATGGACTTCTCCACCACCTCCCCTTCACTGTCCCATTTTGGATGCGCTTGGCTTCTTCAAGTCACCGATTAGTGGCTCTTCCCAAAGGTGAGCAACATGGAGACAGAAACTGCAAAACCCTAGACAATTGCTGGCCATCTCATTTGGTTGGACAAAGAAGCTTCAATGAGATCTCACATGCTTGGGGTTTCTCCGAGGGGAGAGGGAGTGGCCAGGGAGAACTGCTACCTTGGATCTAATTTTAGCCAAGACAATTGGAACTAGTGAAGTAGAAAAAGCCCAAACCTCAGAAAAACGTGAAGGGGTCATAGTAGCTCCTGGAAGGAGGTAGGTCAGCCTTTCTGGGCTTAGGAGGCATTGGTCAGAAAGTTCAGAGCCAAATCACAGGTGAACTCAAGGCTTGACCATGCAGAGGGAAGATGAGAGGGCAGTGGACAAGAATGGGATTCTGACCATGTGGTGGGGGATGACCTCATGGTGTCAAGAATGCCTGCAGGGAGTGGCCCCAGGCACCTGCCATGTGGCACGTCTTTAGGTGTTACCAATCACTTGTTGGCACTGCTCAGTGGACCATGTGTGCGGTATCCTTCACCATTTGAACCTCTCTGGGCCTCTCTATATCACTTTCCCCACTAACGAAGATGGAGTGGCGAATGGACAATGAGATTCAGGGATAATCCTATTGATCAACAGCTTCTTAATTTGCTCCCGCTTGTCACTAATCTCTAATAATGCAATCTCCTATGTCTAAGTAGATGTTTTGCTCAGGATACTTCGAGACTGACTCCTGTATAGAAAATACATGGTTCTAGCCCTGGCTACTTTGTCAAGCTTTCAGCTACTCAGGTTTGGGTCAACTGGCATTGGAAATGGTGAGATTCAGGCTCTCATAGGCATTTTCTAGATGAAGCACATGTAGCAGGAACAGAGCTGAGGGTTATCCTATTTTCTTCCAGGGTGACTTTCCATAGAGTGTGACACCTACTGTTTCGGAAATGAGGAAAATGCCAGAGTCCAGCCTGTTCCCAAAGCACATGAACTCTGCAGGAGCCTAGCCTTCCCCTCCATATTCTCAGCGGATCCTGCCAGCTGTCAGCAGCTGTGTCCAGCTCTTACTTGATTCCCATCTCCTGCCCCAGATACCTTTATAGAGGGAGGAGGAGCAGGTATTTGTATCCAATTGTCATGTTTATATGGATCTCTTCTCCAGCCCTACGGAAACACAGCCTCCCTTCTATGCTGATCTCCCAATTTTCTTGGGAGCCCTATCAAGCCTGAGGGGAAGGGTAACCAGGCTGCCCATCTGAGTAGATTCTTCATCAGTGGCTCGAAGGACATTTCTTCACTTTCTCCATATTGACTGTGGAATTTTGGGGGCAGGGGTATTGTTTCCCAGGTATCTGATCCTACTCTCTTTAGACTGTGGCTTAGCTTTTGGGGCTGGGCTATCTCTAGTCCCAGAAGCCTTGAGTGCTGTGGATATGGCCATAATTTGCTGGACATGACCCCTGTGCCACGGCCTGAGCCAGGCCCTCACTGCTGACTCTGCAGCTGGTAAGTCTTCTCCAAGCTGTTATGCCACCTCCTTGCCTCCCTCCTTCTCAATTAACTTCATTAGCAGCAATAATTCAGGGGGTCCCTCTAACTATCTGTGCAGGCTGATTATCCACAGCAGTTTTTCATGTAAAAAGCCTCTGTTCTCTCTTGCTCCAGCCTAGACTATTCTGCTAGTCTTTGTTCTAAACACAAGAAGGATGCAGAAGGGTTTCTTTTGCCTTTCGATGCATTTTCAGAAATTTGACTTCTAAGTCTCTGCTACTGTCTGCAGGAAGAGAAAAAAAATGCATTCACGTGCTGGAAAGCAGTTGCAACAGGTAAGGAGGAAGTAGCCTTAGCCCATGGGTGAGCTCTGGTCCAGGGTTCGAGAGAATTTTGCTGTATTCATCGATTCTCAACCTCAGGCACCTCCTTTTATAGCTGGGTGCCTGGTGGAAATGTTCTTTCTCAGGATTATTGCCAACGTCTTTTATGAATACCCTCAGCTTTCATTACTCTGTGGATACAATCGTGGCCCTATTGCTTCTCTCTCCAATGTCTCTTTCTGGAGTCTTCCCACCATCCCAGGGAAAGGAATTCGTATCGCCTTCCATTAATCTGAGCACCTGGCTGCCTCCCTGTCTCAGTGCTCCCCAGGGTCCCTCTGGGATTCATACTTTGCACCTTCATCAGCACCAGTACTCCATCACGCCTGTAGGTACTTCTTTCAGCCATCTGAGATCACATGACTCTTTAAGCTGTCTTACCTTTCCGTCACCCCTCCCCCATCCACATAACGTTTAGCTCTAGTGCCCATGCCTAAATACTCTTTTTAATCTTGTAGTTCATATTCTTTCATATATGACATGGCCAGCTTCTAGGACAACTGGCCAGCCAATAGATGGCCACCTTTGGGTCAGGTATTCCCTTCTCAACAGTTAAGTATGGCCAGGTGGTGATGGGTCACGTGGTACAGAATGTGGCTGGTCCCACTCAGCAGAGGCCATGGGAAGCCAATAATGATGGATATACCGTCAGTAAAGGAACAAAAGCCAGTCTTGCTCTCCAAACCCCACCCAACCCACCCAGTTGGGTCCCATTCCCTTCCTATTCATAGGGACAGGACTTTGACATTTCTGTGTCCTAAGATAGGAGGCTAGTAGAGCTGAGCAACCAGCTACCCATTCAGAAGGATCAGGTCCTCCCCTCCCTGTCAGGGCTCAGAAGGGCAAGCGAAGGAGTGATTTGGGAAACTGAGCGATGTCACCCCTGCGGACAGTGCCCTCCTGATAGGCTCGTGGCTGTGGTCTTTCAGTGCCTATGCAAAACACCTGAAATGGTTCAATGCCTGGTTTAGTGCTGAAAATTGAAGCTGCCTACTGGGAGGCCTGGGCAGAAAAGGGTTGACATCCGGAATGGAATTTAAGAAGTGGCACCTGTCTGATTTGCTGAGTGGGGTTGGGCTGAAGAGCGGGTGACCTACTTGGATCTCTTCTTGCTGGCTTCTCAAGGAGTAGAGATGTAGGATACAAGGCAGAAATGATTCTTCACCACACTCCTTACTTTCTAGCAACCATCTCCTCTTCTCCTCTAGTAGAGGGGCCAAGGCAGATCCCAGCTCTTAGGGCAGCTGCACGGGAACTCTGGGTTGGCTGGTGGAATAGGACATCCCAGCCTTTCCTTGTTCCACACCTCGTTCTGCTGCAGAACTCACATGCTGTTGGAATAGTCTTTATATTTCTGAGATATTCTCAGAATGTGACTCATGTGGGCAGTGCAGAAAGCTTTGTTCTGAGAAACAGGGACATGGGTTCTAGCACCAGCTCTTCTAATTCGCTGTGTAACCTTGGGTAGTCCTCACTCTTGCCAAGTCCCTTCTCCTCTCTGGGCCTCAATTTTCCTATCTGTATAATGGGAGGATGGGATGAGATAATCTGTAAGAACCTGGCTAGCTCTCGAGTGATCATCATCATCACAAAGTCATGAATGTTTATTGAATATTTGTGTGCTCTGTGCTTAACCTGCATTATCTTATTAAATCCTTATAATTGTTTTTAATCTTTTTCAGAGGGGGAAATGAAGGCTCAGAGATGTTAGTAACATGTTGGGCATCACACAGCCAGGAAATGGCTTGTCTGATCCCAGAGCCTTGGTGAGCCCTTCCAGAGGAAGGGGACTGCAGACTGGGGGCTTCTCATTCTTGCAAGCTTTCTAAGCTTTCCAGGCTGCTCTCCGGGCCCCAGCACTGTCCTCTCCACTTAGAGGAATGGAGTCAGCATGTTTAGTAAAACTTGGTAGGTTTCGAATCATCTCACCGTGTCTAAGGTAATGGATAGTCCACAGCTCTAACAGACATCATGCTGTCCCTGGGCTACATTTATGTCCTTTAAATGCCAAAGCTGGATTAGGTCCTATTTCTTTCACGGGGAGGCCCAGCATCCCAGAAACTTCAGTCAGATCAGAATTTTTCCAGGCAGTACTTTCTTCATAACACCTCCAACATATGAAATGGCCCTTTCACCACATGCAGACACCGGGGATTTTTTTCTTAAATTAAGAATTTGATACATTCCTTCAGTTCCCCTCCAGGGGTTACAGAGAGCAAGGAAAGTGATGCCTTGTGCTAATGTGCAGGTGTGGTTATGCATTTTGAAGGAGATCTTGACAATCTCCAGGAAAAAAAAAATGTCCCCAAATGACCCGCAGTTCTTGGTGAGAAATGCTAGATTGTGTTAAGGGGCTGAAGGGCCTCATGTCCCCTGGATATCCAGAGCCTGTCTTTTTGAGGGTCAAATGATGAGGTGGAAGTGTGTGTGTGTGTGTGTGTGTGTGTGTGTGTGCGTGCGTGCATGTGTTGGGGGGCACAGGGGCACTGGGACTGATCTATTTTGAGCGAGTGCTCTACAGGGGAAGGAGCACTGCACAGGGGGCCTGGAGGTCTCTTTGGCTGGATGACCTTGGAGCCTCCCTCACAGGACTATTATGAGCATTCACTAACATGGCTCACATAAAGGGGCCTGGCACACTGTGACCTGCAGGCTTTTCTGGGCTGGGGATGCGGCACCCTGGTGAGGGCAACCATTCATGGAAGGTGGAGGGAGCAGGTCTTGGGGAGGGAAGGCAGTGGGAAGCCTAACAAATGGGAGTTCTGTCCTGGCTTGGGCAAGTTACAAGCCTTTCTGTGCCTTGATGTCCTCATCTGAAAAACAGAATAGTAACAGTATCTACATCATAGAGGGGTGGGAAGATGAAATGAGTGCTAATCAAAGTGTACAGTGCTTGGTAAAATATTATTATTTTTTTCATACACAAATTTTTCTTGAAGCTGTGTGTATATATATATTTAAATTAATAGACTTTATTTTTAGAGAAGTGTTATGTTTACAGGAAAATTGATCAGAAAGTACAGAGTTCCCACACACCCCTCCTCCAGTTTTTCCTATTATTTATATCTTGTATGAGTGAGTGTGGTACATTTGTTACAGTTGATGAACCCATATTGATACATCATTATTAGCTAAAGTCCTTAGTTTATGTTAGGGTTCACTCTTTGTGTTGTACATTCTGTAGTTTTTGACAGACGTCACCATTACAGTATCACTGCCCTAAAAATCCTCTGTGCTCCACTTATTAGTCCCACCTTCCTGAACGACTGGCAATGACTGTTCTCAAAGATTTACCCTTTCCAGAATGTCGTATAGTTGGAATCATATAATATGTAGCCTTTTCAGATTGGGGCCTTTCACTTAGTAATATGCATTTAAGATTCCTCCATGTCTTTTCATGGCTTGATAGCTCATTTCTCTTTACCACTGAATAATATTCCATTGTCTTGGTTGTACCACAGTTTACTTATTTATTCACCTACTGAAGGACATCTTAGTTGCTCCAAGTTTTGACATTATTAATTTTATAAGGTCATGGTTTGAAGGCAAGGACTTTAGAATTAGACCGAATGACTCTAGATTCTGCCGCTAGTTAGTGATCCTGGAAAGTTATTTACTCTCTTTCACCTTCCTCCTCTGAGAAATGGGGATATGAAAGACTATCACACAGGCATCTGCACTGTGATGGCTCACATGGAATAGAAATTTCTCTCTCAGGTCCCCACCTGGGGGATCTAAGTCAGCAGAGGGCCTGCCACACTGGGTAAATTCAGGGACCCAAAATCCACATTTCAACACCGGGCTTCCATAGTCGCTCTGGTGGTCCCAATCTCTGCCCGAGGGCTGGAGGTAGAGAGTGTGGGGAGTTCACCCCTTCCCTTAACCTGGTCTGGAAGTGGCACACATCACCCTTGCTCACATGCTATTGGGCAGAACTTGGTCACATGTCCTTATCTCACTGCAGGGGTATCTGGGAAATGTAGTCTAGTCATGAGTCTGGCTTCAATTTTAGAGGAAAGGGAAAAATAGAGTTTGATGGACAGCTGGCAGTTTCTGCCATGTGATAGAACCTACTTCATAGGTTTATGGTGAGGATTAAATGAGAGGATTTGCATAAAGCCCTTAGCTTAGTGCCTGGTGCATACTTAGTGCTCAATACGTGTTAGTTTGTTTCATGTTTATTCACTAGAAATTAGAAGGCCATAGCATTTTTGAGCTGGGGGCCTTTTGAAATGATATAGTTCAGTGGGTTTCACACTGTGTTCAGCTGACGCCTTCGGACCTCTCAAGGACCCCTGGAATCAGGTGGGTAGTTTCAATGAGAGACACTCCTACCTTACCTAGTTCACACACTGGGTTCTAGATAAGATTTAGCTGAAGAGAAGGAAATGCAGCTTAGAAAAAAACTTAAAAACCAATTCCTTGAAGTCACACAGTGTTCTTCCACCTCCTTAAGAGCCCAAACTTGTCTCAGCCTTGTCACTTGGTTAGGGTGGTTTGGGGCTGGGCTCCAGCTTCATCAGGACCACAGAGGAGACATCAGCAGGGATGGCAATGAGGACAGAAGAGATAGGGAGCCCAACAGTCTCTAGAGGCTATGGACTGAAGTTGCTTGGAGCTCATCCCCAATCAACCAACTGTCTCCTGCCTCTAATAGGTTGAGGGCTTCTTAGCCAGATTCTCCTGGCCCAGGGTGTGGGCAGGCAGGGACTGCTTCTGGGATCAGTAGGATGCATAAGTCCTGGGTTGGACACACATTTCCCACCTGTCCTTGGGTAGGACTTTGCTCCCAAGTCCAAGACTTCTCATCTGCATCTGATATATTCCATCCTGGCATGCTGGCCCTGTGCCCAGGGCACTAGCCTATCCAGACGGTTTGAATACAGCTCTATTGTCCTGAGTATTTGCTGTCTCCTGGCCTCATACCATCTGTGAAAGTGATGAACTTGCCTTCTTGTCATGTGTGCTACCAGGAGGCTGTGGAGTCTAGTATAGTTACCAGTACGAGCGTGGGGTCACCCAGGTTCAAATTCTGCTCATTTGCCTATGGATGTGTGACCTTCAATGTCTCTTACTCTCTCAAGCCTCCAGTTTCTCATCTGGGAAATAGTACTTTCTTAAAAGGTAGTGTAAAGATTAAACAAGATAATATACATACAGCCCTTAGAGTTCTCAATAAATGGCAGCTATTGTCAGTTATTTGTGATCCAAGCAAAAAAGTTTAAAATACAAAACAATATATTATAGTAGTATACAGACTTACTGGAGAAAATCATGAGAGATATAAAGAAAAATCTCTTCCCTGTCTTGTCTTCCTTTCTCCACTCACCCTCATATCTCACTCCAGAGTTACACTTTTAAAAATCATCTTTGATGAACCCCAGGCCCCAAGGTTATACTCAAGAAAGCTTGTCATGCTTTGCCTTATAAACGCCTTCAGTGACTGGCCCTAGTCTAACTTTCCTCTTTCTCCTCCTGCCAATCCTGCCCTCGCCTCTCCCCCTTTCCTCCCTCAAGTTTCAGCCACACCGAACTGCTAGTCCAGGTGTCTCATCTTCGCCAGTGTTCTTTCCTCTGCTCAAAGTGTCTATCCTCCTTTTCTGTTAATCAAACTCCTACTCACACTGTAAAATCCAATCCACATGACTCCTCCTCTTTGTGATACCATCCTCGATTCTTCCCCTCCCTTATGAGCCACACCATCCTGCTGGGAATGGTCTGATACAGGTTTCTCAACCCCAACTTGGCAAGGGCTGCACCAGGGCAGGGGGCTAGATCTCGGCCTCTCCCCTTCCCCAGGGCTCACAGTGGGGGCTGTCCCAGAGCAGGTGATGAGGGAGAGTCTCTGAAGGACTAATTTTCTTGTGGTTTACATTAACATACTAACCAAAACCCTTTTCTTGGGCCCAGCCCTGTGGTTTCTATTTCCCATTTGTTGAAGGGACCACTGAGCGAGGGCCAGCCCCAGTCCTGTGGTTCTCATGGAGCCAGTTTTTTATTTAAAAAAAATCAATAATTTGCTCCTTCTACTTTCCCTACCTCTCCAATCTTGCCTCTCTCCCAAGTAACCCCTGTAAGGGTTTGTAGCGTTCTTTTCATAGTTTTCTTTATGATTTATGCACGCGCGCACACACACACACACACACACATACACATAGTGGCAGACAACTTCTGACATGGATTTCAATGGCCCCTCTTCCTATACTCATGTGTTATATATTCTCCCCTTGAGTGTGAGCTTGACTTAATGACTTGCTTCTAATGACTAGAATATGGCACAATTAATAGGATGTCACTTCCATGACAAAAGACTATAACTTCTACCTTCGTGACACTCTCTCTGGCTCTTGTCAAGTGCTTTCTCTAATAGAGAGGGCCACCTGGCAAACAATTGAACCTCTGACCAACCACTAGTAAGAAACTGAGAACCTCCATCTAAAAGCCTTGGAGAACTGAATTTTGCCAACTCTATGTAAGTGAGCTTGAAACACGATTCTTCCACAATCAAGCCTTCGGATGACTGCAGCCCCAGTGGACACCTTGATTGCAGCCTGTGGGAGACTCTGAGCCCAAGGAGCTGTCTACATAGTGCATGGACTCCTGACCCACAGAAACTGTGAGATAATACATGTGCATTGTTTCAAGCTGCTAAGCTTTGGGGCAATTGGTTACAAAGCAATAGATAATTAACACATCTTATATGTTGGTCCTTTTATTTCTATAGGATAAATTCATAATGGTGATATTAAAGAGTTGCCAGGCACACACATTCTAACTGTTAGCAGATGGAGCTATAGTTCTTTTTAAAAAAATGTAGCAATGCCCTTCCTACCAGCCCATGCCCTCACACCATCATCAGAACTGAATGTTATCAATTTTTTACAATTTTTGCTACTCCAATGGGTGAAGATGACATCTCATTTTATTTTTGGTACAGTTTGCATTTCCCTTATTACTAGAAGTTTGAATATTTTTTCTTATATTCATTGTCTCTCTATATTTTATTAGACAAACAGTTTTTAAACCCCTCCTGTGGGCCAGGTACTCTTGTATTATTAAGATCTTGATAAGACATAAATCTTGCCCTCAAAGAGCCCACAGCTTAGTGGTGAAGATGAATACATAAAAATAGACAAAATAGCATGATAAATACTGAAATAAACATTCGTATCCGATGTTCTGGAAACACAAATAATTCTGGAGGTTGCTTGAAAAGGCAGTTGGAGAAGTAGACATTTGAACAGGTGTCAAAGGAAGTATAGAAACTTGTCAAATACAGAAGGGTATACAGTGTGGGTACAAAGACCCAGAGGCATGAATAAGGTAGTGTTCATTCAGCAAAGCTGGAGTAGAGGAGGCAGAGTGATAGAAAGGAGGAGGAACAGGCCAGAGTTGAGATGGAGCAGGTCGGTTATAGCTGATTTGGATAGGATTTGGATGCTATGGTCAGGCCTTTTGACACCATCATGCAGGCAAGAGGGATCCTCTGAAGACTTTTCGGCAGAAGAGTGACAAGACAGATTGAAATGACTTGGGTTTATCTATTTGTGCACCTGCCATATCTCATGACTAGAAGACATGAGGGTCTGTGTCAATTTCATCTTTGTGTCTCCCTAGCACACAACAAGCATCCACACAAATTCATGGACTGAATAAAAAAATGGGTCCTGACTCATGGGTGGGACTGGCCAATGTGGGCTGAAAACATTGGTGTGGCTATGAGTTGGGAGCTAGCGGTTGGGACATGTGAGATTCAGGAAGCAAGCAGGAGGTCCTGGTACCAAAAGATGATCCAGGACCACAAAGGGCCCCTAGATGTCTGGGACCCATCTGGGTTCCCCACAGCTGACTCCTGGCAGGAATGCTCTTGCTGCTTCTCACACACATGGGCTTCTCTCCCTGCAGCTCCTTAGAGACATCCTGAGACCTCGGCCCCCACAGACAGATGGCTTCCTTCCTTCCTCAATTTTGCCTTTGTGTCTTCTGCTTTCCAACTAGCCATGATGGAGGTGGGAACCATGCTCTTCATTGTATTTTTAATAAGGCTAGATAGTCTCAAGGAGGAAAGAGGATGAGCTGAAAGGAGCCCTTCATATTTCTCTTTCTTGTGCAACAATCCTCCCTTGACAAATGTGGTTCTTTCCCCTGCGTGTGAACCCCAATCGATTTTCCCTCCATCAGAATCCCTCAGGCGTTGCCAACCTCCTAATGGTAACCGATGAGGACACATTAGGTTCCTGTTGTGAGCAGGACTGCCAATGGCCCTGGCATGTCTTTGACCTACCTGCTGCGGGATTAGAACAATGCTACCAACAATAATAAAAGCTATTATCTATTGAGTGCCTACTGTGTGCCAGGCACTGTACCAAGTGCTTTGTGTTTGTGATCTGGCTTAGTCTTCTCACTAGTTCTGTGACATCTGTATTATTATTATCCCTACTTTACAGGTAGTGAAACAGAGGGACGGGGGAGTTAAGTAACCAGGTCAATGCAATGCTGACACTAGGGAGAGGGGCTAGGACCCGCAGCCTCTGTATGGAAGCCTAGTGCCCTGTGGAGTCACATCTAGGCTTTAACCAATTCAAACTCCCCGTCGTGGGTTCCTATCATGTGCCTTAAAGGAATGCATCTTCAGATAGTTTCAAGCTGGCCATTGTCTCTGCTTGAGTCTCTCCTTGTGGGTACTGGGGTAAGGGTCTGGGTTCCTGCCCTGGTGTTTTGTTTAGAGTAAGATAAACAAAAGGGGTTGGTCTGAGCCAATGGTCTCGATGAGTTACCCAACCCCTCGGCCAAAGGCCAGACAGAGCTGTAACCAGGAGGTGGAGCAGAGCGTAGACACATTAGGAACCAGGTTCCTGGAGGACTGGGTTGGAGGCAGGAGGTTAGGGCTCGGGTGAGTGCAGAATCACAACCAGGATGTCTTTCTTCTGCAGTGGGCACCTCATGTGGGTTGGGAGAAGTTCAGAGGTCTTCAGGGGGCCATTATCATTGTCTTCATCTGTTTCTAATTTAGCTTTTCTTCCTCCTCTCTGCCTTCTTCCTTGTCCTCTTTCAATATAGAAATAGCATTATTGTTTTTTTGGAACATAAAAATTCATGCTCTTTGCAAAAAAAAAAAAAAAGTCAGATAGTATAAACATTTAAAGACAAATGTAAAAAGAATCCATAATCGCCACCAACCAGAAATAGACCCACAACATTTGGTGTGTAGCCATTCAGACATTTTCTGTATTTGCTAGAATAGAGTCAGATTATACAAACCGGATTCTATTTGAACCTCACTTTACAATAGACCACGGTCATTACTCAGCACTACCTATAGATCTACCTTGCTATCTTATGCGCTATATAGGCTTTCCATTTTAGACAGATCATCACTTAGTTAGATTTCATCATTTGTACTTTTCTCCCAAAACACTGATATGTATGTCTCAAGCAACTAGTTATGGTAACTTCTCATATTCTTTTACTACACCTCTTTCATCTTGTTCTTCTCTCACCTGTCCCTGGACTGAGGACTCTAGGGTTTAAGGTAGACCAAGGAGAGGAAAAGCTCAATGTCTTCACAGACCAGGGTGGGTGGTTTCAGAGAGAGTGAGGGCAAGGGGCGGGGGAGAGAGAGAGAGAGAGAGAGAGAGAGAGAGAGATGGTATTTTGGGCACCACACTGGCAGGATGCCTGGTTGTGGGCGAAGGGGACATTGAGAGGTATTGCTTATGCGAGCAGCCATACTCTGGGTGATGGACAGAGCTTTCTAGGGTAACCTGACATTCTAGACAAAAACAAATTTCTGGCCCACAAGAGAATGAGATGTCAAACTTCCATTCATCCTTCAAATATGTATCTACGTCCATTCCATATGTCAGGCTCTGTGCCAGGCACTGGAGATATGGAATGGAATAAATCATGACCTGCACAAAGTTCCATGAAAAGATTCATGGGAATGGAGAGAAGAGAAGGATTGCAACCTCTTTTGGAGGAAGGCATTTGAAACAGGTGAGGGTGGAAAGTAGAGAGAAGGGGAAGGCTGGAAAGTCCAGATGAAAAGAATAGAATATACTGGCAGTTAGGAGAAGGAGGAGAGTGGTAGGTGGGAATTAATTGATTAGGGATGATTAGGACTAGATTTTGAGGATTTTTAATGTTAAATGTCATGCTAAGGGATTTGTCCTGTAGGCCTAGGGAGTGGTTGAAGGTTTTGGAGCATGCAAACTATCTGATCCAACAAAGATCTCTCTGGCCACTCTCATGGAAGAAACTGGGGCCGGGGGACTGGGCATAAGACTCTGCATGGCCTGTGGGGAAGATGGAGAGAGTTTGAGCTAAGGCACATGTGTTGGGAGTGGAAATAGTGGGGGCCTGTGTAAGAGGAGATAATGAGACAGAGGGCTCTGCGTTTGGTGCAGAGCAGACGTGGTGGGCAGGGAGAGGGGAAGGAAGGGGCAAACATGAGGGCAGATCTCTCATTGTCCAGGGTGGGAGACTTTATGAGCAGAGGAGGTGGGTGGGTCAGGGTGAGATCAGGACACAGACATGGCAGCGGGGATTTTACTGCTCTTTCTACTGTGCTGCTTAAGGCAGGAAGAGTCAGCAAAAGACCAGTCTTGCTCTGTGTTTTACTTTCTGATTCTCATAGACCCAGAGGGTTATTGTCAAAGGGGCCTTGGAGATTATCCCACCCAACTTCTCATTTTATGGATGAGGAAACGTGATGGGCCCAAGGTCACGCAGCAGGTCACTGGAAAAGCTGGCTACATCCTAGGTGCTGTGATTCCTAGGACAGGCTGGTCCTACCACACCAGGAGTCATGACCAGGTGCAGTAGCAGCTGTGGGCTGTGGAGCCAGACACACCTGGCTGAGGATCTGGGCTCTGCTACTAACTGGCGACCTTGGGCAGGTCCATCATTTTCCTCATCTTGAATGATTAACAGCCCTTGTCCTGCAGAGTAATCACGAGGATTGAACAAGACTGGAGAGACGTGCCTTGTCTTGTGCCTCAACAAATGTTGCTTCTCACCTTCCTCCTCTCTTCCAAGCTTGGCTTCATTATTTCCAATCTCCCATCTCGGCTAATCTTTTCACTCTTAACAAAGATCTCACAAATTTTCTGGCCAGGATTCAAAGTAATGTAAACATACTACCTTTAGCAAGTTTCTTAACTTCTCCAGGACTCAGCATTCTTATTTGTAAATGGGGAAAACAATCCCTAAATTTCTGGGAGTTAAAGATGAGGCGGGTAAAGCATCTAGCACAGCCTGGGGCACATGCTTCACCTCGTCTCAGCCATCTCTAGATAGCGATCATCTGAATCCCAGGAGACATCAGAGGACCTGGGGATGCCCTTGGCAGGGCCATGCCTGCATCGCAAACACCAGCCAGCGTGAGCCTGGCGTTTCATGGGCCCCTCGAGGGCGCCCCAGAGCGGTTTGAAAAAGCTGATTTAGGAGGAACCAGCTCCTCTTTGCTGTGTCTCTTTTTAACTTATTTTGCTTTGATTTTTCCATTTGCTACGAAGCATGTTAGATACCTGCCTCTGTGATCTCTGCATTAAATACGACTGACTGTTCAGTGTGAGGAGGAGGCTGTGTTCATTCATGTTCTTTCTTTTTTTTCCTGTTAATGAAAACAGGGTTTTTAATATGCATTAAGCTACTAGGTAGTCTATTGTTTTTTTGGGTCTTGATCAAATTGGAAGGGACTGCAGAATGGTGAGTGACCTTGAACAAGGTGGGTAAGCCCTCTGGATTCCTGGATCAGCATGTTTGAATTTAATAGGCATGATCACCATATACCATTTTGTCTATGCTAAAGAGCAATCTACCTTCTCACACTGAGAATGAAAGCCAAACTCCTTAAATAAAAGCTTGCTCCGTCCTCAGGGTCTTTGCACGTGCTGTTTCTTCTACCAGGAACGTTCTTTACTCAGCAGATTCTATAGTTTGCTTCTTTGTTAAGTAAATATTGTTTCTAATATTATAATATTATAAATATAATTTTTAAGGTTCTAATGTGTTTTCATTGATTAGAATTGTGTGCAGTTGTAATCCTTCCATCAATACATGCGATATATACAGTAACATTCAAATATCTGATGCTAAAATATCTTACTGGTAAATTCTAATTCTGAAAACAGTAGAAAACAAAACCACTGAGTTTATCTTGGAAAATCTAAATCCAGGCCATTATTTCACAGTTTAGAAAGCTGAGTAATCCAAATCCAACTTTAAGATGATTTTCTTTTTTTTCTTTTTCTTTTTTTTCTTTTTTTTTGGTGAGGCAACCCTTGGTTGACTTCACAGATTGCAAGGACCTTGTCAGCTTATGATCCCTTATTTTTTATTTTTTATGTCTACAGCACCTGGTCTTCCTAAGTGGTCTCCCATCCAAGTACTAACCAGACCCGATCCTGCTTAGCTTCCAAGATCAGATGAGATCGGGTTTGTTCAGGGTGGCATGGCTGTAGACGATTTTCTCATTTTTGAAATTTGCTGTGTTGATGTGTGATTTGGCACTTCCTCTAGTCTCAAGCTGTTCTGATGCACCTTTGAGATGGGACCTTGCAATTGTCCTTGTACTGTGTCCCCATGCGTACTCTGGACCTAGTCTACCAAGTCCAGCTTTTTACCTTCAACCTGAGTGTACATGCAGAATACTATCCCTAGAATCTTTCTCAAAATTTCATAATCCACCATAGCTGTGTGTCCCCTTCTGCCATACTCAAATCTTTCTCACCTTCCACACAGGCTTCCAGGATCACATAGGTGGCTGCCACACCAGTGATCCCCTAGCCAAGGAAACCACCATGCTTAGAAGCTTATCATGGCCAAATATTATTTACAAATGATAAGTACATTTTTGCCTCTTTATCAGAGAGGCCTTCCTGTACCACCTTATCTAAAACACCTCCCCTATCACTGTCCTCTTCTCTGGTTTATTTTCCTTAGTAATTACCACTACCTGTCATTTCTTTGTGGATTATTTATTGTGTGTCTTTTAGGCACACAGGGACTGTGTCTGGATTAGTTCGCCATAGTCTCCCCCTTCCCCCAGCCCATGCCTGGCCCAGAGTAGATGCTCAATGAATAGTCGTCTAAGGAATGGTAGCCATGGGACTCATGGATGAGCATCTGGGGCATGATGGGAAAGGCACCTGGGAAGGGCCCTGGAAATTTCTCATAAAAGCTTTTGCCACCCAAGCCTTGGGACCTGAAAAAACAAGGAAGTGGCAGATGACTCCCACTTTGCCACCAGTTGTGAACAAATTACAGGGCAACTGTTTAAGTCTGACATAGCAGGAGTCAAGAAAAACACTGGGCATTGAGGAAGAGGCCAGGATCACCTGTGTCCCCAAATGTCTGCCCCTTGTCTTTTGGGTCTTAGCAGAAAAAAAAAAAAAAACAAAAAAAAAAACAAAAAGCAAAACTGGAGGCACAATCCCAGACTCCTTGCCCACAATCTCTGAGGCTGGGGGTCCAGGGTTGACAGTGGCTTATCTGGGTGACATCAGAATTGTAGCCACCTGGGTCTAATCTCCCCAGGTTGAAGCATCTGTTTGCCTCTCAGTTTTGAAGGCACTGCTCATGGTGGAGGACTTTATAGAATCACAAACATCCTCCTCAACCCTGGGCCCACCACTCCCTCTCTCTAAGGCCTTTTGTCCCCAGTGGCTCAAGGCACCTGGAAGCACCTTGGTGTGGAATAGGGACTGGGCTTGTAGTTAAAATATCTGAACAGTGTTTAGGCCCTGACACTTGTGAGTTGAGGCAAGTGACTCAGCATCCCTGGGTCTCCATTCCGCCATCTGTAAAACTGTCTTGATTTTTAGAGAGCTATTGTGGGATTTCGAGTGATAAAGTCAGTCAGAGCATCTCAAACGTTTCCACCAAAGCAAAACTAATAGCAAGAGAGAGTAAACAGCCACCCTGGAGGTTTGAGGGTGTAGCTTAAAGCAGCCCTTCACAAGCTTGCAATTTATTTGAAGTCTTACCGTAGCTTAAAAATTTATGTGCATTTTGCATTCTCCTCCATACTATATCCATGTTGTTTCTTTTAACACGAAGACAGTGTTTTAAGATATTTACCATTCATTGGGTAATTTTAATGCCAGCAGGATGGGCTGTGTTTGTCACATGGCTCTGCAAGCTCCCTGGCCCGTGGCTGGGAGCCGCTAAGGGTGTGTGTATCCCAGTTTAAGAATCATTCGTGTAAGAAAAAGTACTCTGGAAAGAGCAAAGGATGTTACATAAAGGTCAGAGAGTTTTAATGTGACTGTTGGCAGTAATGGGAAGAGGAACAGTGGGCAAGATGGATGAAGTGAAGAGACAAAAGATAAGGGCAGGCAGAGAAGGAGGAATAAGAATGGGGGGGGGGCGGTGGTCCGGCCGGGAATGCAAATCCCAAATGAGCCAGGTTCCAGTCCTTATTCCTAGACATTCCCACTGCCCAGCTGGGCCCTCTCCCTTCCTTGATTTAGGGGACCTCAGCAAGGTGGAACATCTCAAACCTCTGTGATCAGTAAGTTACAGAGGATTCCTGCAGAAACTGGAGTGGACTGGGGCCCAGTCCATGGGGACTGGTCAGCAGGCACAGGGTTAGACTCTGCCCTGGCGTTTCTGGAGTTCGATCTCTTCTCCTGCTGACAACCAGAGCTCTAGATACCACTGAGAAGGCTGCTGTCTACTTACTGTCACAATGAGCCATATGCTCGTTGACTCCTCTGGCTTAGGGTGGTTTCTTGCAACTTTCATCCTCCCCAGAGTGCCCTCTTCAGCACTGTGGGTCGGCTCTCCATATTTCTTTCACGGCCATGGGGCATAGTGTTTGAGATCCCTCCAGTAAGCACTCCAGATCTTCCTTGCGGGCCCTTCATATAAGTGTTCCCAGGAGAGCCATGGCAATGTCCCAGAATTCCTCAGTTGGGTGGGTATACAGATTAGGTTTCACTGTGACCTAAGCTATGGGTGCAAACCTCCTTTAGTTTCCTTTCTTTTCCTTTTAGTATCTTTTTAAAATTGCAAAGTTCCCATGCAGAAATACGCATACTTCACAATATTACAAAATGTCTGAAAGCAAATATTTCCAAAGAATTGTGGGAACACAAGCAAACACCTTCCTTTCTTCCGCTGTTATTCTGGGCAAAAGCAGATAATGAGTTACCCTTTTCACAATCACTGTTCAGTGGATTTTTGGCTACATTATTCGGAGCAAATATAAACAGGGTAAGTTAAAGGCATGGATTATTGCAAAATAAAATTGGGATACATGAAGCTTAAAACTCTTAATTTTAAACTACTCCTCACAATAGGCCAGAACTTGATCCTCTGTAATTCTTTGCAAACAGCGCTTGCATTTTATTATCGACCGTGTTTTATAGTGGCGTAGGATGAGATTTGGCTCATGTTTTTGCATAAATATAATAAAAGGAGGCTTCCCAGTGAACATAGATTTGGGAAATAGTGTTTACTTTTTTCTCTCAATTCAAAAGAGTGTGAACTGGAAATTTTTTGTTTCAGTAATTTTTCTTTTAAACACAAAGGCTGTGTATTGTTTCTTTTCACAAAGAACACAAGCCAATCTGGGGACAATTATGGTTTTGTCTCTCTCTCTGGGGAGCATAGGTCCATACTGAGAACTTGCCAGTCAGCAAACAAGGCTCCATGTTGCCCAGATGGGCTGTGGACTTGGCATGGAGATGGCACCGGGGACAGGGGGGAAGGAGGGGGCTTCAGGCTCAGAACAGGAAGTCGGTCCCCCCTGGGGCAGACAGGGCCCAGGGGCATCTGAGGAGGGTGACAGTGTTGTGGAACAGAGCCTGATGAGGAGGGTATAGAATGGAGGTATGAGCGGTGCAGGTTTATCTAGTTCTTCCAGAGACCCACTGAGATTACAGGGAGGGGAGATGCTTATTTTAGGTGGGCCCTGGAATCTCAAAGGGGTCACTTTTGGTCTAGAGTAGGCAGAAGACTGTAAAGAAATGGCCAAAGTGGGATCAGCCAGGCCTAAGCCAGATCTGAATTCGTTCTCTGTCACTCACAAGCTCTTTGACTGTGGGCATGTGACATCATCTCTTTGAGCCTCAGTTTCCTCATCTGCAGAATGGGATAATAATAGGATTTACTTCAAGATTGTTGTAAAGATATACTAGAGATAAAATATAGAGAAAGCCATTTGCTGATGCTTAGCTCATACTACCTGCTATTGTGATTAATTCAAGCTGAGCTGCAATGCCCACATTCAGAGGATTTGACAGTTCTGCACTTGAGCCTCAGTTGGCCTTGCATTAGAATTAGTTATTGATGTCTGTGCTGATTATAGTTAAGACCTTCCAGAGCGTTGGGGCAGATTTAGCCGGACCAGGAGAGCTTAAATACTCAGTGATTGTGATTTGAATTACACTAAATTTAATTTCTCTTTTAAACTGGTCATTTCTGCTCTACTTTGTGCCTTCCCTTTGTCAAAGTTATTTCTGCCTAGGAGCGGGGTTGGGAGTGAGGTCTTCTTGAAGATTTCTGTTTTGCTCTGGCAGTTTTTTGTTTTGTTTTGTTTTGTTTTGTTTTGTTTTGCTTTGTTTTGTTTTGCTTTGTTTTGTTTTGTTTTGTTTTGTTTTTAGAATGCTCTTCCTGCAATATGCACCTATTACCACTAGGTGGCAGTAGCACCCCAGGTCAGTTTTTGGAGCCCGGACACAGCAAAGAGGATTTCCATCCTTGGGAGATATTTAAAAATGGATTTCTATTTATTAAACCAGTTCAATGAGATTAACCTACTCACCATCCCCAACTTTAAGCATGGCAAGCATCACAGGAGCTAATGAGACAAAATACAAAGTATTTGGTACACTCAATTTTCTTTTCTTAACTAATCGCTAAAGAGTGTAACATCCTTTAGGGAAGCCTTTCTCTTCTCCTAACACCCAGGTTCGCTCCACTTGATATCACTATTTCCCATAGATTCCTTCTGCTCTGGCTTATATTCACTCATTCAGCCACACCTATTGTTCCTGAGCTCTGTGCCAGGCCCCAGGCAGGGTATGCTCTGACCTCAGAACGCTCCATGTCTGGAAATGGGGCAGGGTTATGGAAACAGCAGGAGGTCACAAACCCAAATGCCTACAGTGTTGGGGCAGATAAGGAGATGAGTGAAGCAGCTCTGGGTAAGAAGAACAGGGAGTTGGGGGAGGCTTTGGCAGTCTGGACCCTTGGATGCCACTAGCTCCACCCAATTGTTGCTAGGTGGGAAAGTGGCTTTGCTTGGCTAGACCTTCCTATTCTTCAGGAGAAATTAACATATTGATTTTTAAAGAATATATATATATAAACTTATTTACTTTAAATTGATTACTGGGCCAAATTCGGCTCTTGGGTTCTGAGTCTGAGACTGTGAAAGAGAGACCACTGGCACAGCGTGATAAGTGCGGTTGAGGAAACTGTCCAGGGGACTGAGCCTGGAAGAGGGAGCCCAGATTCTGCCTGGAGAAGTCATTCATTCATTCAGCAAGTATTTATGGCTTCTATAAGGCACAGAGTTCTGTGCTGAATGCTGGGGATTTGTTAGGCGAACGAGATAAGCCCCACTTCGTGGAGCACATAGCCTAGCAGGGGAGACAAACATCCTGCTGCATTATGCTATTTATGGTTTGGTTGCAAATCTGAGGGAAAGGTGTACAATGCCATGAGAGTCTGGGATGGGTCAGGGAGGAAGTGATGTTCAGTCTGAGATCCGAGAGATAAATAGGAATTTCTCTTATCCATCTAACTGGCCAGCTACGTATTCCTCCAGAGGTGAACTAAATGCCCAATGAGGAGGGCTTAGCTCAGGTAGGGTCATCATCTGGAGAAGGGGCCATTTCTCAAGGGGGAGTCCCATACAATTAGTATTGGATCCTTTTCCTGCTGTGGAATGAGCTGGACAGAGCAGGAATCCACTGGGGGTGAGACGAGGGAGGAGAAGGGTTTCTCCTTCTCTGACCTGGGTTACAGCCGTGGGAGCAGTAGGGGCCCAGGCTGGCAGAGGATAGGCCCTGGAAATAAACTAGAAGGAGCAAACAACTCATTCAGAGAGCATTGAGAGGATCCCAGGCCAGTGTTTTGGGAAGGAGGACTGGAAGAGAGAATGGAGCACGGGCTCCTGGCTCCAGGGGTGAAGAATGTCCAGGTTCCATCTTTGAAGCCTCAGATTGAGTAGCACTCATAGTGGAGCTGAAAGCTGAGGACATGGAGGGCGAGGATGCTCAGGGCTCATGGTTACTCTAAGAGGGCTCAAAAGTGGGGGGAACAGTTGCCTCGTATTTGATGTGTGAGGGAAAGAACCCACCAGATCTGGCTTCATATCCTGTCCCTCCACTGGTAAGTTGTGTAAACTTGATCAAATCGCTTAAACTCCCTGAGCTTCAGCATCCTTACCTGTAGGAGGGACGTTGTGTGCTCTGCATTTTGGAGTGGGGTGGTTATCTGGGGTCATCAGCATAAGGCTCAGCACTGTGCCTGGCCCACAGTGGGCATTCCATACATCTAGGCTCTGTTCTTCACTCCTTACAGCGCTGCAACTACTGTCAGGAAACCCCTGTCTTCCGCTGTCCTCACGTTCACCAACTCAGAGCCCATGCTCTCCGCATTTCTCAAGGTCGCAGGTAACATCCTCAAGGTCAAAGAGCCCTACACATGCCTGCACCTCCTCTCCACCCTTAGCCTCATCTGGCCTTCATTCTGACTACTCTTTTTGCACACATGTCTCTAAAAAATAGGCTAAACATTCAATAGAAGACAACCATACATTTTCCAGTATGTATATCCTTTTAGGAACTGAGAAAAATAAGTCCACTCTCATCCCCAGCTGAGGATCCCTGGGAGAGTAAGTGGTAGCAGGGGGCTTGGCCTGCATCCTGTCTCTACATTCCCTTGCTGCATGACCTTGGGCAAGATACTACATATGAAAGTGAAACACTTTACGGATGCCACTGTTTGTACATTATGGACTGCCTAATGACCAGAAGGATTTCCTTGGCTCTTCCCTATTTTTTTCTGCTCAACTAGATGACTTGAGCAGTTTCCGCCAGTCTGTTTGATGAATTTAGCACAGTCTCCATCAGTCAGTCAAGTTCACCTTAAGCTTCACCTTTCACTTGACCAGTGGGAGGCTCCAGGGTGAGAGGCGGGAAGGAGAATTGTTCTTGCTGAAAACTTCCCTCAAGGAGGCTTCTTGAAGATGGGCTCTGTGAAGATGGGTTCAGTGGTGGGTCCTCTGCTTGTTGGTTGTGGGGCCTGGGGCACTCTGCCCTGTTCCTCGCCTGCCTCAGTGAGATCTGGCATGAAGGGGGTCAACAAGCCATAATTATCACTATAAATCGCTATTTACAAATGAGATCATGTATGTGATGCATATTCATGTACCTGACATAGAGTAACTATTTATAATTGTCATGTTTATAACATCGTAAGTAACACACGCAGTATGCTTAGGGGAGCACAGAGTCAGTCCTCAGCGAAGATATTTTTAGACTGTCCAGGGGGGATTCTGATTGTAAACCAGTGTCACAGGGCCTGCTGCATGCTAAAGGCTGAGTGCATAGTAGCGTCAATACTGATGACGATGACACAGTGGTTATGGGATCAGGCACACAAGGGATATTCAGTTCATGTTTCCTTCTGTTGTCACCCTCCAACACCAGGGGCACATTCCTTAGATCAGAAAACGGGTGCCTCAGGCTGTGGGGGCCCTTCAGTTGCTCCTGGGCAGGAAGTTCCTTTCCACTATCCACACTCCCTCCGGTCTAGCTCTTCTGAGTCTGGAGTCTGGGCTGAGTGAGAGGCTCTGGCATCGCCAGCGTCCACTCTGAGCTGTCCTCAGAGCCTCCTTGCTCCTCATCTGTGGCCACAAGTGGACACAACTCTAATAGTCTCTAGTTTCAACTTGGAGCTGAGTGCCACCTTCTCAGATGGTCCCCATCCTGAGGCTCTGACTCTGCACTCAGAATCTCGGCTAGAAGAGGGCACCTCTGGCTTCTGAACCTCCTGTCTCCAATCCCTGGCTCAGGGGGAATCCAGCCTCCCAGGCACCTCCTAGGTGCTGGGACAAACTTGGTGTGAACTATGAGGACCTAAGGGCCTGTGCTCAGGGTCCCTACCCATATTTCTAGGAGGCCTGGGGAAGCTGGTTATGCAGTTAATTCCTACTCTGCCTGCTCCTCTTCAGGTGTACACATAAATCCTCGTGCGCGCACGCACACACATGCACACACACACACACACATACACTACATATATGCTCTCCATCATGTGCATACACAAGTCTTTACCCAGACACACCTACCCACACCCAGACCCTCATGCAGGCTCCTCACACAGGCACACAGCACATAGCTACTGTCGCACAGCACTGCACACTTGTGCAGGCTCTAGGGATCCCGAGACACATATCTGAATACACATCCCTGGCACTTATCTTTTCTTACTCGTTGCAGATATTTCACTCCCTCCTGCCTTCACTTATGGACATGGATTTGCACTCACACACACACACACATTTGTACTCACATACGGGCACACACCAAGGACAGGCGTCCTCTCAGGCACATACACCCCACACCCTCCCTGAGCACAGACACATGAAGATGCTTTCCAAACGCCCGTGCGACACCCCCACTCACCCTAGACTGCGGCAGATCCCCCCTCCTAAAGTGACTCTGGGCCCCGCGTCCCCGTCAGTGCGAAGACATCCTGACACGCACTGCCACACGCCCCTCACTAAGGCGCCCTCGAAGAGCAGCTTATAAAAACATTCTCTCCATGATGGAACGCTTCCTTCGGGCCTCTTCGGCTTGTAACAGATTAAAGGCGAACAGGCATTTGTCATGGGGAAGTGTACCCAGTTGTGCTGGAAAATGGACTTCTCGATGAGCGTGAGAGCTTGAACCTGTCACAGAGGGGAGAGCCCGTGTTGTTGCAGCCTGCCGGGCTGCGGTGGCTGTCGCCAGCGTTATCGGCTATGGCAGGCGTCACCTCCTACTGAAAGGATCCCATTACGGTAAGTAATGGCTTAATCACAGCCAGTTTGTAATGGAGATGACCTCGCTGAGTCCCACTGGCCTCCCCGATGGATTGCGCCTCTCCACGCCGTGACTAACAGCACTCCGTTCTGCTCTCCTGCAGAAGGGCCACCGGGTGCAGCTGAGGCGAGCATCAGGCAGAGCCGGGGGAGGCAAGGGCAGGGAGAGGAGGAAAGATGCTGGAGACCTGTGGCCAACGGTCTGGTACAGGTGGGGAAACTGGGGCTCAGACAGGACGCCCCGCAGGGCCCTTGTCTTGACTTCGTTTATTTTTACTCCCTGACTTTTCACAGAGCCTCACATTTAAAGCAGGATATTAATGACAGTAAGAACTTTCATTCGATAGATGTCAGGGTCTGTTCTGGCACTTTCCATGCTTCCTTTTGCTCCAGCCCTGGAAAGTACAGTTGATTATCGTTCCTACTTTACAGATAAGGAAACTGAGGCTGAGAAAAAACATGTGACTAGCCCAGGGTCATGGAGTAAGTAAATGACAAGACTATGACCCTCCCTTGGGGCAGTGTGCCTCTGAAGCCAACCTTTTTGGACATTGTGCCCAGAGAGATTCCCAACAGGCTTTGGGTGGCCTCATGACTTCGGGGGTCCTAGTGCCATTCTCCTTCTTAAGCTGAGTCTTCCTCACCCGTATGTTCACGTGCCAGGGAAACTTTTGATTTCTGCCTGGAGGCTGTATGTGCCAGATCTTTGACCATCCATCCATAGCCAGCCATTGTGGGGTCCTGAAGATCACTTTAGCCTCAAGTCCAAGGTCAAGAGTTCCCTAGTGAGTGCAGGAAGCCTGGTCATGCTACTGCCTGGACTCTATGTCTTTGAGGTCGACTGGGGGAAATTCTGAGGCTCAGGATCCCGAGGCACCACCCTCTTTTTTCCTCCAGGTCCTGTTCATGCTACTCGGCCAATTGTCTAGCAGGACCCAGGACAGAACATCTGGAGACTCAAGTGAGAGAATCAAAGGACTCTTCTCACCCTGCCTTTGCTCATGGCTTCAGGGTTAGATTTAGTGCCTGGGGAAGAGCTTGGAGCTTAGAAAGATTTGAGGTTGAGCCCTGGTTCCACCACTTGCTGGCAGCATGACCTTGGACAAGTCCCACGCCTCCCTGAGCCTCAGTTTCCCCAGCTGTACAATGCCTAAATCTGCCTCATAGAAGGCTTACATGATATCACGTGTGTGGAGTACCAGAAAATGAGCCTGCTACCTGGTAGGGCCTGGCGAAGATGTGAAATACCTTCAGCAAAGCTTCCTGGGGGGAGGGCAGGCAGAGGCAGAGTCGGGTCCCAAGAGCGTGGTCTTGATTATTCATAACAGGAGTGATGATAATGATGGCAGTTAACATTTGTCGAAATCTTACCGTGTGTCAGGTACTAGTGCCTCCCATGGATTTCTCATTTAATTCTCCCCAAAATCTAGGCCTGAAGTAATAATTATTGTTCCCATTTTACAGATGGGTCAAATAAGGTTAGTGCTCTTGTCGGTGTCACTTGGCTAGAAAATGGAGCTCCTGGGTACAAACCAAGGCCATCTAAGTGGGAGTGCCTAAACCCCTGTACTCTATTGCGTTTGTAACATTTGGAAAGCCCCAAAGCCTGTTCTCTCTGCCTTTGGAACACAATGCAAACACTTCCTCATTGCTATTGAACACCAGAGTCCTCGATATTCCAGTTCAAGGCAGGGTTGGGGGACTGTGGTCTGCCAGAGGGACAAGGAGTAAACTTGAGCCATGTTCAGGAAGGCTCTGAGGGGGAGACATGGGTGGGAGGCCCTGACTCTGAGGAGCTTGCTGAGGAGACTGCAAGAGAGCCAGTCTGGGAGAGGCCAGAAAGGGGTCTGTTAAGGGTGCACTTTTTTGCAGGCTGGCTTCTGGAACGATGCTTATCTGCAAGGATGCTGAGACAGAAGCAGCCACCTAGTTTCAGTTATTTAGCACCATCGATTAGAGGAATATTTATTAAGTGCCTACTATGTATCAGGCACCAAGCAGCCATTGAGTTTCATTTGCCATTGAGCGTCAGAGTATCTTTAAGTGCCTACTATGTACCAGTTAGGTGCTGAGATTTAGTGGTGAGCAAGACTGACATGATTCCTTCCTTCCTGGAGGAGAGCCAAGGAGGTGCAGAGGCTTCCCAGCTCAGTGCCCTCAGAAGTGGTTACTGAGGTGCCAGGGACCTTTGCATCTCTTCCTGTCATCCTCATCACAACTCCTTGAAGAGGTAATAGAGTGGTGCTCGTTTTTTTCAAATGAGGAAGACACATCTCAGAGACCTCAAGTGACTTGTCCAAGGTTGCACAGCTGGTAAGTGATGGAGCTATGCCCTGAGCCCAGATCTGCCAAAAGTCTGTGGTTTTAAAGACCACCAATGTGGCCCCACTCTCTTGCCTACTTGCACCATCCCTGCAGGTCTGGGCCACCTGCGAAAGTGGAGTTGAGGGTGGGGGTCACCCTGCCCTCTCCACCTGGAGGGCTGCTTTCTTCTCTGCTACCTCCCCCTCGCCAGCTTCCCCCAACCCCCTCTTCTGGGCCTTGCCTTCTCTGCAGTTGGGGAGAGCTTATTCTCATGCTAATTGCAAAACTAATTGTTCTTATTGCAAAATCCATTATATAGTATATTTATATTGCAGATAATGAGCTGTTTGGATTAAATAGCTCACTAAAAGTCAATAAAAAGAAATTTGCTTCACTGTTCCTCCCCTCATTTTTCACCAGCACCGTTAACGCAGCCGATCTTCTCCCTGAAGGCTAGAATTCATTAAAACGCCTGGAGCAGCGAGGGGGTGTTGCTGTGTGTGTTTTTTTCCCTTTCCCTTTGAAAAGGCTTCAGGAGGAGAGGGTTGGAAGACATGAAGCAGGTTTTTCTCTGGTTTTAGGGATGTGGGGGTCACTAATCAAGGATACAGCAGCATACCTTAATTTCTAGCAGAATCGAAGAGCATCGCTCTCTATGTGTTGGGGGTGTGGGTGGGGACCAAAGATTGAGCTGATGGCACTGCCACCAGTTCGTGGGGTAGGGGAATTAGTCAAAGGCCCCAGTATACTGGGCTCTGCAGAGTGAAGGCAGTCTATGCAGGCTGGCCTGGGGACAGAAACCAGGGAGCGAGAAGACAGCCCAGGTCGTGATTTGGGAGAGTGAACACTGGGTTTGGAGTCAAGGATCTGGATTTCCAGCTTCTGGTTCCTTCTTATATTACAACATGTTTTGTGGCTTCCAGAATTTTCCTGGTCTACTTATTTCTCTGGACTTGGTCCTAAACCCAAAGGTGGCTTGTGTAAGCTGAATCCTACCAGGAGGAGGGCTAGTCTGTGAAGTTCAGGAGTTATTAGTTCAGGCCCTTCTACAATCACTGTGTTTCATTTCATAAAGTGTGGATTTCTCAGGAAGGGCTGGTGTTAAGTCTTGAACCCAGGTCCAGGCACTCACCATACTATGGCACTGCTCTGAGCAATCAAAATTGGGGCTGACAGGAAGGGCCTGTTTCTTATTTCTTCCTAGGAGCCCATGTCGTATTTGGTCTGATAAAATGGAATGATCTGGGGTGAGATGGTCTGGATGGGGGCTGCCAGCTCCCACAGCAATTAGCCTCTTCTCATTCATTCATTCAATCGATAAGTATGTATTGAGTGCCCATGATGGTCAAGACATTGTGTTAGGCCTTGGCGAAGACTCTGAATAAAAACTTACAGTCTTTATTCTCACGAAGCTTATAGTCTAATGGGAGTGCAGAGACAGATCTGAGTCAAATAATCACATAGATGAGTGATTAGTTAAAACCAAGGCAAGTGCTTAGAAGGAAAGGAAATTCTAAGAAAGTAATTCTTGGAGGACCTAGCCTGAATGGTGGGGACAGAGAAGACCTGGAAGATATGACACGTGAGCTGAGCTCTGCACGGTGAATGAATTAGACAAAGAAGGGGAGAGGGAAGTGCCGACAAAGGCCTGCCCCAGGGAGGGGGCACCAGGCAGTAGTGGGACAGCAGAAAGACCAGTAAGATGAGGCTGGGATGGTGGGTTGGGCCTTGCATGTCAAGAAGTTAAGGAGTTTATTTTTTTTTATTGTAGGAACAATGGGAAGCCACTGAGGGGTTTATAGCAGTGGGGTGACAATGACATGTGTTTTGAAAAGTTCACTCTGGCTGCCAGCGACAGAGGTAGCACTGAAAGCTTTGAGCTTCACAGAAAGGAGGTGGAGCTGGTAGAGAGAAGAACAGAATAGGATCCCAAACCTTGGAAAGGATGGGGGAGAGAAAACTTGCCCAAAGGAAATCAAAGTTGTACTAGCAAGGGAGGAGAGATGCTGGCTATCTTCCCATTCAGTGCAGTGCTGAGAGGAACATAATTTGGGGGGCAGATTATAAACTCTCAGATGACTGTGGTGTGGGACCTGGCTCCAGCACCATGGAGAGTTCCCCAAGCCATTCTTGAGAGTGTTGGGGGCCTTGGTGGCATTGCCAGGGGTGCTCAGCTCAGGGCTTGCAGGGCGGGTAAATTCTCCTGGTAGCATGGTAGACAAAGAGATGCTAGATGCTAGGTCACTCCTTCATGAGTGCCCAGGGCTTGTGGGAGGGAGAAGCTCTGGCATCGACTAGCCTGGAGCAGGAGCTACAGCCCCCAGCCCCCTTCCCCGAGCAAACAGGCTAATAACAAAAAGATGGCAGCCTGAGAACATCCTGCTATGGGCAGCTGAAAGGACTGTAATTTATGGCTACCTTTACTTAATGACTTCGAAGGCAGATGGAAAGACAGGGAGGCAACTTGGCGGTGGGAGCAACTTGGGTGTAACTGAAATCAAAGGCAATAGAATGTGGTGCCACCCCTTTCCCTCATTCTAGGCCTCAGCATCTACAGAGACACTAGAATGGAAGGGCTTTCCCTGGAGGATGCAGAGGCTCCAGTAAGCTGGGCCCAGCAGAAGGGGCACAAGAAGCCTCTTGCAGGCCAGCCTAGCCCAGTCCAGCCCCTTGTGGGTTAGGGTCTCAGGAGCTCAAGGTCTCTGCATTATGATGCCCCTAATGCCCCCTCTTAAGGGCCTCCTAGGAGGAAATAGTGAGCCTCAGTGGCACCCTCTGTGTGGGTCTGTGTGTGTCCTGGGTTCGCATCCAGTCCTTCAGAAAGTTATGAAGTTGGCATGTGGTATGTAAGTGGGGAGCTAACAGACATGGTCAGCAAGGGTTGGTTCTTTCTGCTGCATCTCCGAAGTTGCTTAAGAGTTGGATATGGACCCCTTTTGCTGGGCAGGTTCGAGATTGCCATGCAATCTCAGGAACAGGGGCATGGACAAGTTGGCTTTCTTGTTGCAAGCTCTTCCTCATAAGTCTCAGTGGGGACCCTGGATTTGGGCAGAGGTCATTGCCTAATGACTTGCAGCCAGTAGTGTCCACTCCTGCTTTGAGCTATTTTGCTGCCCTTGGATTTGGTTCTTCCATGAGTGTCTAGATCTCCACTGATGGCCAGTTCCATGGGGGGAGGCTTCTGCCCATCCTTTTGGGCACAGTTCAGAGCAAGCAGTAATAAGTGTTTTCTTAGTAAACAAATGAGTGAACAAGTGGATGAATAATGACTGACATTCTTAGAGGCCTGTGACTGGTGCAATGAAGGAGCAGCTCCCACTAGGAGGAGGAAGAGGCCTGGTTGCCTAGGTCCTTGGGCTTTGGGAAGGGGTGGGACATTTAAGGGGTTTTATTTCCAATAACCAGAAGTGAGAATGGGAGCTTCAAGAAGCGCCAAGGGCTGTTTTCCTGGCATACAGGGAATAAGCTTAGTGTTTATGCAAATGACCAGGTTGGAGAGTGTGGGGGTACCTATGGGTCAAGAAGACCTCAGAGAGTAACCAGGGCATAGCTGAGAGTTTTGAAGTGCTACTGAGGAAGAGGGAGCCCCAGGATGACTCCATAGACTTCAGGGAACACAGTGCACTGATATGCCTGGTGAGTCTGGAGACAGGAGGAGTGTGTGTATGTGGTGCGTGTGTGTGTGTGTGTATGTGTGGATGTGTGGTGAGCATGTGTGCGTACGTGTGTGATTATGGCTCTACAGTTTGAAGAAATGCCTGAAGACTCTGTGTCTGGAACTCCAGGAAGCATTTGGGTTTTTTTGGGGGGGTGGAAGTGTTTGGGTAGAGGGTATGGGCCTGCGAGGTGAGAAGGTGTCCTGGGACCCTGGGGTGCCAGGGAAGACAGACGGGGCCTCTGGGAGGGCAGGTGCAAGTCTATAAGATGTTGAGTGAGAGATGTTCCTTTAACCCTTATCTTTCCAGTACTGAACAGAGTGGCTGGTCAAGGAGAGAGGCTAGGGTTGAGAGTTCTTTCCCCTTCAGTTGGGATAAAAAGATAATTTCTTCCTGAGCAGCTCTGCATAAGACAGGAAGCAACTCATGGAACACACATGAAATCAAGTGTACCCAATGGCACAGCAAGTGGAGGTGACTAGGAGGCTTCACCCTGAGCCCCCAGCCTTCCCCTCTGCCTTTCACCTGTGATATGGAGGATTCAACACATGAAACATGGGGCACAGCACTGGACTCACTGGAGTAGGAGGGGGCTTCCAGAGAGGAGAAGCTTAAGGGCTGGGAGAGCTGGGCCTTGGGCCTGAGAGACGCTGTTTGGGTTCTGTCCTAGAGAGAAAGGAGTGAGAGCTCAGTGCCCTGGTGTCAGGCTCACAGCTGGAAGGGAGACAGATGGGAGCTTGGGAAGGAGAGGAAACCAGCAAAGGCAATGAGAGAAGATTTGTGAGTATGAGTGTGCCAGGTAAATGTTTACCTCTCTGTGTGTCAGGGTAACATGCACTTCTCTGTGTGTAAGAGTCTGTACTTCTCTCTGTGTGTAACAGCAAGTGTACACTTTTCTGTGTATGTCAGAGTAAGTGTGCACATCTCTGTTTGTGCAAGAGTAAATGCGCTGTACTTCGTGTGAGTTTATTCTAAGTGGTAGAGAAGCTGTCGATTAAGATCCGATGCAGAGTATGTGTCTGAATTTGTGTGTTTGAGGGTTTCTGGGATGTGTAAACTTTCATAAAGTGTCTCTCTGAGTGTGTATGTGTCGTTGTGTATGAGTGTTGTGAGTGTGTGTGCCTCTGTGGCATGGTCCAAGGGCAGTATGAGTTGTGCTTCTTCAGAGGAGCGGGGAGATCCAAGTAGAGAAGGAGTGTGTGTGTGCGTGAGTGTGCCGAGTGGCAGGAATGACAAATGATTAATCTATAGAAATCTATATTCTATTCTTCCATGCGTCCACTTCGCCCTTCTCACGCTCTCATGCATCACCTCCGGAAATTCATCACCCAACTCCCCGCCAAGGACAGGCTGTGAGCAGCGAGTGCTCGCCTTATTGATGGACTTGCCTGTGTTTTTTATACATTTGGATATACAGAGGAGAGCCTCATCGTTCATTTTCTCATTCATTTGTTCCTTCATTCAATCACTGGTCCAGCAAATGGTTCTCGAGTGCCTACTGTGTGCCAGGAATGGTCCTGGGTGCTCAGGGTACAATGATGAATAAGATAGATGTAATCCTTATTTCCTCTGAGTTACTGGCCGGTGGGTATTCCAGATGCTACACAGGCAGTTTCAGTGGAATGCCATACAGGAGGTAAGGGGGATCCAGAAGAAGAGAGGAGGGTGGGAAATTAACTTGAGTGGGTGTCACAGAAGGCTCCAGAAGGAGGTTACACCTCAGGGGAGCCCTAAAGGGTGATAGAACCAAATGAGAGGGAGAGGGTTGGTTGCACTAGGCAGAGGGAACAGCATATGCAAAGAGCCAGGAGCAAAAACTTGCCTGTTGGGGAAAACTAAGAGTGATTTAGATGGCTAGAGACGGAATGTGAAAAAGAAAGTGGCAAGAGATGAGGGCACAGAGGTGGGCAGGGACTGTGGAGAGTTTCCAGTGTCCTGTTAAGGAGGCTGGATTTCACCCTGAAGGCAATGGGGAGCCATCGAAGGGTTTAGGTGGGGGTAATATAATATTGCACTTTATAAAGCAATCTCTGGTTGGTGGTGAGGAGTCTAGACTGGAAGCAGGAAGGCCAGCAAGGAGGCTGCTCTAGCAGGTTCAGGAAGGGATGGTGGTGGCTCGAATTAGGGTCGTGGTGGTAGGAATGGAAAGCTGTGGGCTAAGTCCAGAGATATTTTGGAGATGGAACTAAGAGCTTGGTGATGGATTGGGGTGAGAGAGTGGCAAGCATGATCCCAGGTTTCTGGCAAGTTATTCTGCTTCTCTCAGCCTCAGTTTCCCTATCTCTAAAATGAGGATGCTTCATAGGGTTGGCGTGAGGCCATTCGTCTCAATCTCCATTTCTGACCACCACTGGAGTCCTCTCTATCAACGGTATGTCTGTTCTTCTTCTCCCACTGGTTGAACGAGCTACCTCCCCCAATCTGCTCTTTTCTAGAATGTTTTGGGCTCCTAGGTGGGTGTTCCTTAACCTACATCCCAAGCAAACCCTGATGTCAGTCCTAAAATCCTGCTGCTTTTAGCCCCTACAGTCATTCAGGCGCATCTCTTGTCCACAGATTGGCACATAGGTCTTCAGAGAGGAGAGAATCTGTCATCTACACTTGCTGGTGTCCAAGAGGCCACAGACACATGCTAGACAGCCTGACTCTCTATAGGTTACCATATCCCACTCTCAGCAGACGACTTCTTGTTCTTAGAGATTATCAGGGAGACAAGCTTCCTCAACCAAAGCATGAGGTTCCAGGCTCTCCTCCGGGGGAAAGAGCACTGGGCAGGCCCCAAGAAGGCCTGCCAATGTTTCATCCGGCCCTTGTGTGGTATGGCAAAACATTCAGAGATGAGCATTTACTCTGCTCCCCCTGGGACAGCCAAACAACTTCTGATCACGGAAACCTTGTTTCAATTTATTGCTTCTGTACATTTGAATAATGTTCCATTTTGCAGAACAACAATCCTTCTTAGACACAGTCAGAGTTGACACTTATCACAGCAAAAGTATTTTTTTCCCCTTTTCCTCCTTCTCCCTTCCAAGCGTGCATTGTAATAAAACTGTAAAGTCCGCAGTGCAAAAGCCTCTCCTCTGGGGTGTGGCAATGAGAAACGCTGTCGTGCGGGGGATCTAGCTGTGCAATGAGGGGGAGGCAGGAGGGCTTCTTGGCCAGCCATTCTGCCTGGGTCTTTGATGCATTACTGCATTTGTGCAGGAAATAAGGCTGTGGACAAAGGGGATCAGAGTCTCATCAGGAAGAGCCAAAAGGTGCCAAGGAGAAGGCCCTGCACACTTAGAATATTTTCAAATTTAGTAGGTGATGGCGGGCACGACGTGATGGGGGTGGGGCAGAAGACGGCTTGTGTTTTTTTTTGGAGCGTTCAGTCACAATTTATCATTATTCAATTTTTTTTTTCCCTTGGGTTTTCTCTCACACACATTTTTTATTCCGATCTGACAGCTAAATGAGGAATCACACTGCCTACGTTATCTGTTTTGTTCGGGAATTAATCCGGTCGTCAAACACGGACTGCCAAGTGGTTAGCGTGAGCAGAGACTGGCTGTGCCATCTCCCAGACAGCCCCAGTGTCAGGGGGCCCCCTTCCAGCTGGCCACCCTCAGGACCCTCCTGGAAAAGGTGATCTTAGGAAGCTATGAAGGTCCCCGAGCACTGGCCACAGGCTCCTTGGCAAGAAAAACTCTCTGGGGTGGTTCTGGCCCAGTTCCTCGTCAAGTGCATGGAGTCATTAGAAGTCAATAATTGGAGGTCATGCTGTCCCTCCTCTGCCTCTGGCAGCTTTGAGAAGAGAGGCACGGACCCCTGACTTCTGTGAAGGGGTTAATCCAGCTGGCAGTTGTCCTCTTGGGAAGTCCTTGAAATGCTTAACTCTTTCCTACTGCAGCTGGTCTCCTTGCGTTAGCACCTCAGCAAGTTTCTGAAAACCAGGTCAGACTTCAGCCCAGAAAGAAAGGAAAGCACAGGGCCTTGGGGAATGCTTGCGGTCTTTTGAAATGGCCCAAGTTTCTTGCCTTTCTCCCTCCTTCTCCCCTTGTTCTTTCCTCCTCCTCTTATTTCACTTTCTTCCCCTTCTTTCCCTCTCCTATCCTTTCTCCCTCTCTCTTTTTCTCCCTTCCTTCTTTCCTCCTCCTCAATTTTTATTCTCTACTACAGCAATGAACAAGATCCAATGTTGAAACAGACTGTCCTGGCCTCCGCAATCAAATAATTGCAAATGAGGCGAATTCTGGGAAGGAGAGGCACAGGGCAATCCCAGACTGAAGAATGAGCTACAGGAAGCCAGGTGACAGAGAGCAAGGCTGAGGGATGGGAAGACAATGCCAGGCAGAGTCATGCTGTCTTGGGACCCTGGGCTCCTGATTTGCAGGCATACCTCCACAGTTTTATTGTTTGACTGATGTCAGCCTTGCTCTTAAGACCATCAGTGTGTGAGAGAGGGACCATGCCTGGTCTTGTTCATTAATGCAGCCAAGCTCTGAGCACAGAGCAGGTGGAGGTGTTCACAGGTATGTTAGGCATGAGTCCATGAAGAGGTGGAGAAGAGGGGTGGTGGCCATGAGCTGATGCCCAGACCTCACCCAAAGTCCCCAGGTTCTTCTGTAGCTGGCAATTTCCAGCCAGTAACTAGTGTTCTCAAAATATTCTTGTCTCTAGATGTCACCTTAAATGGCCCCCAGCTTGTGTAGAGGAGGAGAGGACTATTGCACAATAGAGGGAGGTAGCACAGCAGCTAAACCCCGGGAGCACAGACTCCATAGCCACACATCCTGGCCCAAAGCCAGGGTTGCTACTTCCTGTTTTTGAGACCACTGGGCCTCAGTTTCTTTCTTGATAAAAAGCGGGTCATCAGAATATGCTGTCTCTTAGAGATTCAATGAGGATGGATGAGATGCCATGTAGCTGGGGCCTGACACATGCCTGCCCGTTTATGACTGTTCCAGCCCTGTTTTAACAGGTGGGCTGAGAAACTGATCCCAGCCTCCTCTCTTCGGCTGCAGGCCCCAGAGTGTTCTTGTCCTTGTCCTTCTCTGGCCAGCTCGGCGACCTACAGGTCCACGTGTCCTTTCCTTCCTTCCAGCTTGGCTAAGTGGGGATTCTGGTGAAGAAGCAGATGGCAGCTGGGGCTGAGTGTGACAGTGATTACGCTGCAAAAGGGTGATAATTTATTCTGCTCAGCCTTGATTCGGAGTTGTAAGGGGAAATCTATTACTTCTGGAAGGCAAGGCTGAAGGTGACCTCCCTTCCCTGACCTCTAACAGGCAGCTTGCACTTGTTTTCCTGGGTCTTAGCTGGGGAAGGGTGGGGAGCAAGTTTGGAAGGGACCCAGGGAGGTTCCCTGGGCAAGGGCCACCTGGAGGTTTTGGGGATGAGGGGTGGGCGGCAGGCTTGGGCTGAGAGAGAGAGAAAGCTGAAAGGCGGCAGGACAGCAGGGCCCAGGCAGAAGGGATGGCAGGCCCGGGAGTGATGCTCTCAGTTTCTCTGACTTGGCTGGGGTACCTCGCCTGGGCCTTTCCCTCATTAATCTACCCGTCTTCCATGTGAGTGTCGGATGTCTTCTAAGCAGTGGGGAGAAAGATGTAAAACTAATCCCCACTCTAATATAAACAGCCTCCCGATTAAATATGTATGAACACATATTGATTTGGGGATTAAATAGAAAAGAAAATTGAGCCTGTAATTGAGCTGGGGAACATGTTCAGGGTGAAGCTTGGGATGTACTTCTCCAAACACACCTGCTGGGCCCAGGCCTGGGCTGCCAGGAACAGGGTGTGCGACCGTCCAGAGGCACCCTGGGTACTTCTCAGCAGGAGGTACTAGGCCAACCTCCATCAACTTTTGGAGGGGCCTCTGCTCTCTTCCCAATTTTGGGAAATTCCAGGGGAGGACTATGCTGTTCGGATAGATGTTTGAGCATGAGGCTTTTGCTTCAGGGCAGCTGGAGAGGCAGGCATCCATCTGGCCCTAAGGGAAGATGGTTTATTGTTCATCTGTTATATGCAGGTTCTGAGACAATGGAAGAAGCTGAGCTGGGATTCAGCCCACAGCCTCTGACTCCAATTCAAAGGTCGTGTTTACTATAGGCCAGATTTGGGCAGTCAGATTACATCTGAGCTTGCAGAGCTGTAGAATCATGAATCTTCAAAGCTGGAAGGGCTTTTGAGTTTGAGTCCAGCTCCTTGCCCCATACTGATGCAAGGTCATCTAACTTCTCCTTGGATGTTTCTAGGGATGGAGAGCTCACTATCTTTAAATGAGAGCTGAGAACTCTTGGAAGGAACCAAAGCCCATCTTGCTATCATGTCCATCTCTGCTCTTTGGGTCAGGAGGAGGAGGACAGGGAAGAATGGACTCGTAATTGTTGAGCACTTGTACACCAGGCCCTATGCTTGGCAGTCTCACATAGACTACGACCATCTAACTTCCCAAGGACACTGTGACATCTATCTGATTATTTCTACTAAACAGCCTAGAAAACAAATTCAGAGATTTTAAGTAATTTGCTAATCATCATCACCACTATCCAATGGAAACCATTTATTGAATATGTACTTTACGTCAGCCACATTAGACACATGCCGATCCTCATAACAGCACCGAAAAGCAGATATATTTTCTTGACTGTACAGAGAGGAGACCGAGGCTCAGAGGCTGGAGACGTGGCCATTTCAGTGCACAGCCAGCAACAGCTTGCCTGACCCTGGCCATTTCTTGCTCTGTCCTGGGACGTGTGGTCTTCTGGCTTCTTACTGTTAATGGCTCAGGATTCTCCCAGCCCCAACCCCGTGTAGTCCAACCAGGACGCCCTCTCTTTCCCTGAGCCTGACTCGGACTCCTTAGGTCTCTGTGTGCTCCTCTCTCCTGAAATCTCATGGGGCTCCTTCATCTTCCCCGGCCTACATTCCCAGCCCTCTACTCTTCTCCGCTGCTCTCCGGCCCCTGCTCTGCTGGGATCTGCCTTTTCCCCACAGCTCTCGGCCCCCACCTCCTCAAGGTGCATCACACTTTATGGTTTCCAGAGCAATTTCACACTTGTTATCTCATTCAAGGTTCACAATGACCCGATATCCCATATGACAGGTGAAGAATTTGAGGCATAGACAAGTGAGGCAATTTGCTCCCAATCACCAAGCTAGTGAGTGATTGCAAGGTATGTCTGCCAGGTGATGTCGTCCTTGTCCCAGCAACAGGTAGGTGCTGTTTCGGGGCCCGTACAATACACACTGAGGCTGTGTGACAGAGTGGAAAGAGTATGTGGACTTGGGCTCAAGACCCTGAGCTTCCTTCCTCTAGCTGGCTCTGTGACCTTGGGCAAATACATAACCTCTCTGAGCTGTATTTTTTCAGGCTTACCTTGACCCCATTTCTGGTACTGGAGCCAGAACCCATATTTTTGAGAAGTACCCTAGGACTCAGGGTTTGCCCACATGGCTGTTGGAGATGCACTTGCCAGGACAGCTGTCCGCTTGGTGTGACCTGGGAGAGAGGAGAGACAAAGGCATTAGATGTGGAGTAGAGAGACAGGAGTGTCCTAGTGCCCCGTGGCAGTACCCTGCTCATCAAGCCCCATGGGGACGAATGAGAGCTCACAGGCCCCTAGCTGCAGCTGCCTCCACCTTGTGGTTATTAAAGCAATGACTTAATTTTAACGAGTCTGAAGAGTTCTTCAGGAAGCTGCTGCCGCCACTCTGTCCCTGATTAAAAGAATGAATCAGACAGGATCCGGCTTCCACCTAGTGAGGCTGGGAACAGGAGCATTGGGCAGCACTTTCTCCAGAGACTCTAGCATCTGCAGAGGGAACCCAGGCTTTGGGGCCGTGTACTTTCTCCCTGTAGATGGGAGGGCTGGTGGCAGGGGTCCTAGGCTTTCACCATTGGAGACCTGGGCCTGCCTCCCAGCTCTGCTGCTGACCAGCTGCAGGACCGGAGGACAGGAACTTAGTCTCTCAGAGCCTCAGTTTCTTCTTCCGTGAGATGAGCATAATAATAGTTGGCTCAGATTCTTGTGAGATAATGTGAAAAAGGACATAGCGGACAGAAGCAGAGCCAGTGCCTGGTTCACGTGTGGGTAGGATGAGAACCCATGACATGTTATCCTAGACGTCAGCATTTTCTTTCTTGCCTTGCAAACTTGTTTCTGTGCATCTGTTATATGCGGGCAATGATTCAAACTCTGGGCTTCTGAGCGTGAGTCTAGAGATTTTCATGACCTCAACATTTGGGCTACGGAAAATTTAGCCCCTAGATCCTTCCAGTTCTGTAGAATATTGGAATTGTAAACTCAAGACACACAGGGAACCCTCAAGGGGTCATTCTGTTCATAGTTTACTCCCCTGTCTCACACCTCAATCACTCCCGCAGACAGAGAACACAAACGTGTGACTCTCTTATTTCATCGACAACTCCTTCTTAATTTTCATGATGTTTGGAGAAAGAAATGCGTGGGCAGTCTTTCAAAACCAGCTCTCCCATTTCTCAGCCTGGCAGATGTGGGTCTAGGGAGGGGTTCTGCTTCCTCCTCAGGCCCTCTTCTGTAGTCCTGCAGGAGTCTCTCAACAAGAACCTTGGGCATTTTTTGATTTCTCAGGGCTGCCAACCCACCAGTTGGAAACCAAATTCCATTATATTCAGGATGGTCCTGTGTACTGAACATGTGGGTTTGTCTCCTGCATGCTGGAGCTCCCTGGGGTTCTTGAGCTGGTCTGTCTGCCACAGGTGGCTTAGTTCCCAGGACATGCTGTTAGCTTCCTCCTGCCACCAACCCCCATCACAAAATGTTTGTGAGGGTGCTTGGTACAGGCCGTCATGAGCCCATTCCATCACCTCCCTGTGGATTGAGGTAAAAGGCCCAAGTGAGATTCTATCACACTCATTCCCAATGTTTTCCCACTGTGCTTAGGCTGAAATCTAAACCTCTTGCTGTGACTTTCAAGGCAAGAGGGCTGGGTATTTCCCATTTGTCTCCAGGCTTCACTCTTCTCCACTGTGTTCTAGGTCTTAGGACGGTGACTCCTAAGAATGTTCTCTGGCTCTGCGGTGGTGTTGGCCAGTGGGTGTTAGCAGCAGGGGACTAGGGAGAGGGAGGATAGCAACGTTGGGTGTTGACTCCACTGGTGGTTTCCCTTTGGGGCCACTGCAGCTTGGTGTGTCCCTCGACTAAAGGTCCCAGCTTCTTTCGAGGCAGCCCTCCTCTCTGTATAGCTTCGCTTGTAGTAACTTCTGTCTCCCTCCACTCTGTTGCTTGGGGTTGTTATAGTCCCAGAGATTCCCATTGCTCTTGTGATTTCCCTGCCCACACCTGTATAAAGAGCCCCTTTATTAAACTGTCTCCACATAACCCAGCTTGCACGTGCCATTGTTGTCCTTCTGGGCCCCTGGCTGATACACCCCTGCCCACCTGCCTGATTATCCAAGATGCTCGTCCGGCAGGTGTGACGGTCCTTTGTAGCTGGGGATCCCTTCTGTGTACATGGTGCCTGCACCAAGTTGTTAAAGATTTTGAATTTCACCCCTGACTTCATCTCTTTCCACCTCCACTCCCTCAGTACATTCCAGCTACATTGACCATTTTTCTGTTCTTTGAACAACCTAGGCTTGAACTTGCTTCCCCACCCACCCCCTGCCTCCCAGCACCTTCTATCACATCTGCCTGTATCAGTCAGGGGCCCAGCAGGAAGTACAGGGCATGCTCAGCTGGGAATCTGAAGAGATAGGAGGATAAGGAAACCCAGCAACCAGGAAGCTGTTAGCACCCATGGGCCTGGGGGAACCTGAAGGAAAGGGTGCTTTCAGAGCCTGGAGACAACTGGAACTGGCATAATAGAAGGATCAGCCCCTGCCAGAATGAGGCAACAAGGCATGGGGGCAGCAGAGAAGAAATACCTGGACCTTTCTCCTATGGTGCTCTCATTTCTTACTGGGTTTCCTGTCGTCTGAGCCCAGCTAGAAGCGGGCAGTAGAGAACCTTGGATGCAACCCTCAGGGCTTGGCCCCTCAGAGCACAGAGCAGAGCAGGGTGGGAAGAATGGAATTGAGGTGGAGGAAGAAACAGAACAAATAGCACGCCTGTGTTGCCTTTGTCGTGTGTATCGCCATCTGAAATAGTCTTATTTCTCTGGTTGGCTGGTTGGTTACTGGCTTTCTTCTCTACTAGAATGTCAGCTCCACAATGGCAGGGACCTTTCAGCTTGGCCACTGTAGTACCCCCCAGTGCTGAGCAAGGTGCCTGGCACAGGGCAGGTCCTCAATAATTCTGCTGAATGAAAGAACTAGGAAAGAATGAGAATCTCCATTGGGCTCAGGGTTCAGCCCAGCTCTGCTCAAGGCTCCCTGGGCCAATCTTGGTCCTCCCTGGTTGGGGGTTGGGGGTGGGCACCCAGGACAGGAAGGAAGTATGTGTGAATTCTACCAGATTAGCATTTGACATTGGCCCCAGCAGGCTCCATGGCCACTGTGGCCATGTAGGTATTAGGCCTGGTGGGTGGGGTGGGAGCCCAAAATTTCACTTTTCCCCATGTTGTGGATGCTGAGCTACTGGCCTCACTTTGGAAGGATAAGGGAGAATGGACAGACAGCCTGCATGCTGGGAAATTCCAGCTCGGTGGGAGGGCCCTGACATAGATGAAGGGACTCTTCTTCGTTCTCATTCCAGCCATAAAACAAGATACTTAAAAAAGAAGAGAGAGAGAACAAGAAGAGGGTTTGGTTCCTCTGTCTGAGGCCTATCACTCAGTGCATCTGGGTTCCACGTTATTCACGAGGCTCTTCCGTTTGTTTGCTTAGCAGCTATTCAGTGAGCACCTATTGTTTGCTAAGCCCTAGAGATAACTGTGAACACAGCATGGGCCTGCCCTATCTGCACGTTACTCACGTTTCCAGGGCCCCCAGCCTTTCTCACACAGCATGCACTGTGGGCATTTTTCCACATTATAGAATCATAGCAGCTCCACATGAAAACCTAGCTGGCAGTGTCTGCATTACTCGGCGAACTCCACGGCTGACGCTTACATTACTCAATATACCCTCCCATGGCTCTTGTGCTCATTGCTCAGGTTGCCCTTTCAGACGCATCCCTTACGCTCCTGCTCCACCTTTGCTGGGTGCGTCTCCCAGGACCTGGACACACACATCTTTACATTATCAAGCCCATCAGGAGGAAGTGACTGAGTTCACTTCAACCTGGATCTCCCAAACTAACAGGAAAACAATGTCTGGTTGCTGGTGGCAGTGGAAAGGGCCAGAGTAAAGGGCCCTTTACTAGCTAGATCAGAAAAGACAGAAAGAAAGCTCAAATACTCTTGGATCAGGAAGAGACTTTGCAAAGTGGCTGCAGCTCTTTGCAAATGATGTACGAAATGAAGAGCATATGCTGCAAGTAATTTGTTCCCAGGAGCTTGGCTTGGCTGCCCAGTCTCTCCTGGCGGACCTATTTGCTGTGGCCCCGTGGTTGACACCCCTGGCATTCTGGAAACCCTCTGAAGGTAGGCTCCAGGCCCCTCAGCAGATCATGGCAAGCCCACAGTCCCTCCCTCCTCTGGGCTTTTCCCAAGAGAAAGTGCTGCACTTAGTAGGTGCTCAACCTGTGTGTCAGGCTGATTGCTTCTGCCTACCCTGGTCCTCTGAAGCCTGAACAGCAGGAATGAGAGCCATAATGAGTCGGGAGATTATTAAACCCAATCTTGGCAGTTCCCAGATGGGGAAGGTAAGCATGGAGCAGGAGGTGAGTTCACCCCAGGTCATGTGGAAAGCGACTACAGAGCCAGGGCTGGACCTCAAGTCTCATCACCTCTAGCCTAGGGGCTCTTAATGACACCTGGGGGCGAAGGACTTCATTTCTCCTGAGCGGCTCCCAAATCTTTATTTCTAATTTTGTGGTTTTGGGCAAGGCCCATAACTTCTCTGAATCTGTTTCCTCATGTGTAAAATGGAGACAGGTGTGCAAAGCTGATAGAGTTTGTACACAGCGAACCTGGCCTGGGCTTGACTGACTGAAGTCGCACAACAAAGGGTAACTCCGATTTATCTTCACCCCTGATAAATTGCCAAAGCTCCAACCACATGGTTTCAGCAGCTGCTGCCTAAAACTCAAGATGTTAAAGGGGAAAAGTCATACACTCGTTTGAGCCTGTACATCCCATGAATGAGGCTGCCACACTCCTAAGCACCTGGGGTGGAGACCCCAGAGTCCTCTTCATTCTGTCCTGAGACCCCATTTTCCTGCTACACTCGAGCAGGCACCTTCCTTTGTCTCCCTCATCTGTCCCCTTCTCCACATTCCCTACCCTACCAACTCTGGCCTGTTAGTCTCTGAATTAATCAAGATTTTTTTTTAAAGATTCCAAATGATAAAACTCCAATTCAAATGGGCTGAAGCATAAAGGCAATTTATTGGTTCATGGCAACTCCATGCTTCCAGTTGTTCAGGCCAAAATTCTTGGCATTGTCCCCGACTCCTCGCTTTCTCGTATCCTACATTTGATCCATTAGCAAACCTGTTGGCTCCATCTTCAGAATGCATCGGAATTCATTCTCTTCTTCCCACCTCCATTGCCACTCTTCTAGTCTAAGCCACCATCATCTCTCACCCGGACTGTTGCCACAGCCTCCTAACGGGTCTCCATGATCCTGTCCTCAATCCCCACAATTGGTCTCCAAACAGCACCCAGAGCCGTCCTTTGAGAATTGAAGTCAGATCATGTCACTCCTCTGCCTATAACCCTTCACTGGGCTCTCCACTTGCCTGACTTCCTCCTCCACTGCCCCCTCCCTCCTGTCTCTGGGAATATGGTAAGTGCATGTCAGCCTAAGGGCATCAGAAGTTGCTGCCCCTGTGGCATGGAACACTGTTCCTTTAAGTATTGGTGTTGCTCATTCGAGGCTCTGCTCAAACATCACCTTCTCCAAGAGGATTCCTGAATATCATATCTAAACTTAGTACATACGCCCTGCTCTATTTTTCTTCTCACGCTCGTTACACTCGACATATTTTAGCTTATTGTATAGATTCCTTTACTAGAGTGATGCCTTCATGAGAGCAGGCATGCTGTCAGTGTCTGGCACATAGTAGGTGCTCGATAAAAATTTTTGAATGAATGAATGAATAAATGTCAGGTACTGTGCTAGGTGCTGGGGAATACAATGATAAAAAAAAGCAAAGTGGTTCCAGAACTTTATAGCTTGCCACCTCATGGAGGTGATGCATGTTAAAAAATAACACAAATTATTTAATTGCTTTTGCGAAATGTGCTACAGGGAACCAGCAAGGGTGATATGACAGTAAATTAACCAAAGATCTCAAAGCAGAGGAGAGGGTATAGGGAGAAAGTATATCTGGGAGGGCTTCTTTGAGGAGGGGATATTTTGGGTAGGAATAGAAGGTGGGGGAGTTGCACCAGTGAACAGCGAAGAGAGGAAGGCCTTCCAGGAAAAAGCAAGAGAATGTTCAAGGTACTTTCAGTACTTTTATGACACAATAGGAAGCCAGGGTGATCAGAGTAGAGAAGGAGGATGTTGGAAGAAGTTGCTCAGAATGGGAGTGAGGCTGTGAGCTCTCTGAGGACAGGAGCCACTGTTTCTGCTTCCTATCCTCCAGCTCAAGCTCAGTCCTGGCACATTACTGGCAATGGGGAGCAATGCAAAGAGCACTTGACAAGGAGTCCGGCTGACTCGGAGTCTAATCCTTACTTCCATATGCCCTTGCACAAGTTTCATTGCTTCTCTGAACCTATTTGTCCCTCATCCACTGACACAGGGACCAATGATAGTACCACTCCCTTCCAGGAACCTGCTCTATATCCTGTGGTGCTCATGCAGCTAGACAGGTGGCCAGCAGTGAGGGTTGGAGGCTGGTTCTTGAGGCTGTCACTGTTGCTGCAACCCCATGATCAGAGGGTCTTGGAGATATTTGGAACTTAGGAAATGTCCTTTCTCGGACGTCTTCTAGGACAAGAGTTATGATCTTTTGACAGGGCTGAGGCTTCCCCATCATAGTCAGAACAAAACACCCTTCAGCTCAAGTCACCTCAGATTCATTCTCGTTCTCCATGACTTGGAAAATCAGGGAACCGTGTCACATTTGGTCCCTTCCTGTTTTCCCTAGAGGGATTTGCCCAAGTGTGCAGCCTGTCTCGGACACGGTTTGCGTCTCCTGCCGAAAGCATGATGCTTACAGTGAAATGAGATACTCACATCTTGCAAGGCTCGATCATAAAGGATGGTGATGACAGGCTCAAAGCAATAGGTCATATTGATATTTTCACATTAGTTTTCTATTCTTATTACATTTTGATGGATGGAGAGAGTGGGGATTTTATCGTAATCTCATTCCTGTCTTAAACTGCTAATTCATGCCTGAGTTCTCTCTTCCATTTTGTTTCTACAGATTCAGCCAAGTGCTGATGGGATGAAGATTTAATATGCAGCTGCAAGAAGAGGCACGCTGATAGGAAAATGTTAGCTGGGGAGCAGCGTTTTTAAGAGAACAGTCTAATAAAGTCATTTCGTTATGAAAGTGCCTTGTTACCCTGGGAGGTTGGGCTCCCGGTATATAATAGTAATAATGATATAACAATAAAACAATATCTTACATTCATATGGCGCCTTTCATTTTTCAAAATGATCTAGTCAAATATTTTTTTTTCTTCTTCTTCAATCCTCCCAACAGCCCTATGTGACCGGGAGGGTATTATTATTCCTATTTTATAGATGAAGAAACTGAGACTCAAGAGAACAGAAGTGACTTAGACCAGTGTCTCTCAGACCTGAATGCTGAGAGGAATGCCAGGAGGTCTGGGCAGAGTCTGCATATCTCACAAGCTCCCAGGCGATGTAGCAAAGGTTTGATGATATTGCACATGTGCATGTGCTGTTACGGTTTTTCCCCTGTATTCTGTGGCTTCCTTTCAACTGCCCTCCCCCTGACTACACACTTTGGCAGCTAAAACCTCCTACTCACTCCTTCTCCAGGTTCCTAGAGTATTCACAGTCTTCCCCTTCCCTCGGTCTCCTGGCATATCTCATTTTGTCTTGCCTACCTCTTCCTCTTTTGTCTTTGGTTTTTGTTTTCCCCTGGGGAAACAAACCCTGTTGACAAACCAACACTGGTCCCTGACTCTCCTGCTGGCCCTCTGCTTAGCCCCACAGAGCTCTTAGCAGGGCCTCCTGCTCCACCCCTTGGCATTTGGGGCCATGCACATGTGCAGCCTGGGGTTGGATCCTATAGCTGCAGCAGACCAGGGAGCTGTGTGATGGGTGGAAGGAGGCCTTCAAATCAGGGAACAAGATGGAGACATAGATGTAGGAATCCTGGGGCCTGCAGGGTCTGCTGGGCGCGCAGCCCTCTGCAGTTACAAAGTGCCTTGGCAGCCATGCACATCAGGTCCTCACAACTACCCTGGGAGGTCCCTTTTGGGGCAGATGAAGAAACTGAGGCTCGAAAAATGTCGGTGCCCTTGTCCAAGGTCATAAGCCACTCCAAGCAGGGCCTGAAATCAAAGCCAGATCTTCTAACCCCAAGTCCAGTGCTATTGGTTGAGACCATCAGGGCTGTCTTGAAGTACACCTGGTGCAGCTCTTTCTAGGGCATTTACACCTTATCCTGTATTTTGGATCAGTAGTGGAAGTCATACTGTAAAAATCCTTTCCGGCTGCTTCCTGCCAGCCTTTGGCATGCAGTACGATTTCCGTAAATGTTAGCTGGGTATGTGGTTGGCTGGCCACGAGGCATGTGGGGCATGAAACCCTTCGATTCCTTAGCTCTCTCTGCCCCTCTTCCGGTCTGCTCCAGAGTTCTCGCTTCCTTTCAATAGCTTTCCTTTTCTTACTGCTTTCTCTGTTTCTGTTTTTCTTTCTCCTTCTCTCTCTCTCTCTTCTCTTTCTCTCTTTTTGGAGAATAAAAATTACTGGACTTGGCATTATCTGCTGGTTTCCATGGTAATAAAATCTGTTTCGGATAATGGCCCTTCCCTGGCTGTGGTTAGTTTTGGTAATTTTAGCAACACTGTTGCACAGGCCACCTGCATTTCAATACGATGCAAGCTGGATTCGACTGCCGCTTTCAGGTTGAATAGAAATAAGGGAAAGTGCTTGCTCTAAAATTTCTAAGCTGGATAAATGCTCAAGAAGAAAAGGAAAAGTTATGTAAACCCTGCAGCCTTGAACGTGCAGACTCTTAAGACTTGAGTGTGATCATGTCACTCTCCTGCTTAAAATCCTTCTTATGCCAGGTCTTTGGCTTTTGAAGGGTGAGTCCAACCTGCTCTCCTGCAGTGCTGGGGCCTTCAGAAACCTGACCCACAATCACTTGTTCTTCCCCATCTCCAGGGCCACTCGTTCTCTAAGGTTCTGGCCGTGAATCGCTGTTTCTTGCCTTCGAATCTTTGCCTATATTGTTCCATCTGCCAACAATGCCTTTCCTATCTTGACTGCCTAGTGAGCTCCTATTCAGCCTTTAAGAGTCTGTCCAAGCATGCTGCATCCTTTTGTTGAGGTCTTCCTTTTTTAAGTCTCACTGTAACTTGTACATTTTTCTATTTGGCAAACATATCCCACCGTATTGGCATTTTTGTTTACTCGTCTTTCTCTTTCGTGTCCTAGTAGCTCTTCAAGAACATGGATGCCAGCTGGGTTCATCTGCTGTGTGGCTCTAGGGCTTGGCACATACTATGTACTCAGTGAATTAAAAAAATATATACATATATATATATATACACACACACATAGTAGTAGCTACTAGTAATGGTTCACTTCCTCTATGTGCCAGATCCTCAGCTAAACACTTTAAGTGCATCTTCTCATTGTTCCTCACTCACCCTATAAAGTAGGTATTATTATTCTCTCCATTTTATGGATTGGGAAACTGAGGTGGGAAGAGGTCAAGTTCCTGGTTCCAGATGACAAAGTTGGTTAATGGAATGAATATTAGTTCGATGAATGCATAGATGAATGAATTCAAATAGAAAATTTGAGTGACTGACACTGAGCTCAGAGCTTCCTTTTGAATCTGTGGGAAGATTTTCTTGGAAATCTTTAGGGGGAGCTGTGAGGGCTTTGGTTGCAGGCGGAAGTGGTTCTTGTTTACATTGGCACAGTGGGGAGAAGGGGCTTGTGGGAGGGCCGGAAGGAGGGAGAATGTGGGGAGAGCACAGATGTGAGGGAGCTGCATACGCAGATTTTGCTGATGCTGTGAGCTTCTGGGAAAGAGTGTCAGGAAGACCTGGGGAAGGATGGTCGGAGCCTCGAGCAGCCCAGCCTGAAAATGGGGTTGCATCTTAGCCCTTGAACCAGCCTTGACTCCTCTGGAGGCGCTGGAGAAGGTCTGATGTGGGCTGGAATTCCATGAAAGATTTAAGACTGGCAAGCATTTTCAAGCTGTAAAATGCTTAGGAAGGTGAGGAAGAGAAAGAGTCAAGGAGAGTTGGAAAGATGGCTTAGCTTCTGTCTGCTGACAGCCATTGTGCCCTGGACTAGCTGTGCTCTGATTCATGTGTGCAAGCCCAGCCCACGGTTCCCCCAGGACCAGCTCTGTAGTGTTTGTACTTGGAGTTGAAACGGTTTTAGAGAAGCTCTTAGTTGGGCCTGAGCCCATGAGGTATGCAGTGGGGATGCTCAGAACCTTGGATTTTCTTAAGCAAGTTGCTGCCCCCTCCATCTAACCCCTCCCAGTCCTGTGGGCTTGTGGCTGGAGTTTTCTGCAAAGCACAGAGCCCAGGGCCAGGCAGGGCCCTAAACTTGATTTAGGAGGTTCAGAACACCCAGGATGGGGCCTGCAGGGACTTTCCATAGATCAAGGTCTGGGGCAGGCTGAGGCAGTAGAGGTGACTCCCACTCAGCTTCTGGCTTCATAAAGACCAGTGTAGAACCAGACCCCCTCCCTAACCTTTCTCACGACAGTAACGGAGGACATCGAGCATTGTAAAATAGAGCAGCCTGATGTTCCTCCTTCATTTGCCTTCATGTGAAATTGAGTAAATTGCCTTCAGAGACTCTGGGAAGAGGGACAACAGGAGGTGGTTATTAATAATAGCCAACTCATATAGCACTTACAATATGACAGTGAAGTCCATTCTAATATCATTCCCATCTTACAGGTTAGAAAACCGAGACACAGAGAAGTTAAGTAATTTGCCCAAGGTCTCACAGACATAGGGTGGAGCTGGAATTTGATTCCAGATATAACCTCTTTTAACGACCAGGCAAGAAGAGACTGGTGGAAACATACCCGGGACATTGAAGAGCATCCCTTCCTTCCTGCATCTGATCAATAAACACTTGTGAACATCTTCCATGGGCCAGCCTGAGTTCCACTGAGATGCTGGGAGGGTAGGATCATAGGGGAGGAAAGGCCAGGCCTACCCTCCAACGATGCCCGCTAGGCTCTCGTGACCCTTGAAAAAGTTGCAGGCCGATGGGACTGGGAGCCCAGTGATAATCCACAGCAGGATTTTGGGATCAGAGACCAAGGCTTGACTCCCTACTTGACTACTTTCTACTTGCATGGTCTTGGGCAAGAGACCTGGACTCTCCCTAGCTCAGGTTTTGCTTTTGCCAAATGGGAAGCACATATTTCACACCAGCTGTCCTCCAGACTGACCTGTGTTCCCAAGAGATGATAAATGACTTAGTGTTTTGCAAATGTACAGATCTCCCCAAAGGAGGGGGTTTTTAGAAAATATATATTCTAGAAAGAATAACCCACTTTTCCTCTGTGTGGGGACCTTGTCCTGGGACCTCTCAGAGGTACACTTTCTCTTCCAGATGCTGCTCCTCTCCCTCCATCAAGCCTTCTTCCTGGCTGTGCATCGGGAATTGCTTCTCTGCTTTGCACATAACAATGTCTATCACTATTTCAATTTAGTGATTCAATTTAGATTGACTTTTAATTCTGGCATTAAGAAGAACTGCATAAACTTTTTCGTCATTTCTCCCATTTTGCAGAAAGTAAAACTGAGGTACCTGAAAGGCTTGCCCAGCTGGTGGGAGGTCTGGAAAGTCTCACTTGCAACATGGAACACACCTTAGGTCTCACTCAAGATTTTGCTTCAGGCCAGGGTCTTCCCTAGGACAGAACCCAAGTCACCCTAGGGATCCACAGGAGGTAGTTGCTACCCATCCCAGGCCCATCTCCTCTGAGCGGGGCTTTCCCTCTGTGGGTCCATGATCCTCATGTGGCAAATGCTCTGAAATAGTCTGCCTGCCCTCCTCTTACAGTGACACCTCCATATCACATAGGTCAGAGGTAGAAGGGCATCCTAGTACAAGAAGGGAAACTGAGGCCCAAAGAGGCGAAGAGACTCTGCCCAAGGTCATTCTCCTAGCGTCCTCAGTGAGTCCACATCTCTTGCTGATTTCTAAGCTGATCTTTACGAAAAGACCACTGCATCCTAATTCCTCTTCCCATCAGGTAGAAACTGTCTTGTTTAAACTGTCTCTAGGATTAGTCAAACAATCAGAGATCACAGCCAACAGCCACCCTGTGCTCTCATTACAGGGTGCCTATAATTAATATTTATAAACTGAGAGGGTGCTTGTCTTTCTTTGCTGAAAAGGAATTCAGTATTTCCAGTTGGTGGCTGCAAACATACAGCCTCTTGTTACCCATCGCAAAAAAGGAGCTGGACTACTTCAGCAGACACACTAGTAACTGCAGCTGGCAGAGAACAGAGCCTAGGAAGTGGGAGGCAGTGGACAGAACCTGGGGTGGGGATGCAGGGGGAGAGGAACTGGGAGACAGGTTGGGAGGGAGAGATAGTTACAGAGTGTTAGAGTCACAGAGACATAGAGATGCGGAGAAAGAAGAAAATGAAAAACGTGAGCAAGAGAGAAAAACTATACAACCCTAGAGAGAGAAGGGAATTCACTCGGAGACCCAGGTGGAAGTGGGTAGAGAAAGGAAGGAAAGAGGAAGGGAGAGGGATACATAGACAGAAGGAGACAGAGAGAGGTTCAGAGGCAGAGAAAAGATTGAAAAAAAGCAAAAAATAATGAGGCAGAGAAAAGAAGAAAGTGAGAGAACAAGAGAGAGAAAGAGTGCAGAAACCCGCTGAGAGCAAGAAGAGGAAGACAAAACATCCACAGAAAGACAGAGACGGCAACGTGACAGGGAGGGAGGAGCACACAGACAGCAAAGGAACTGGCGGGGAGGCAGAGGTGGTCATACTCCTGGGTCATCTGTAACTGGGTAGGTGGTACATCTAATAGATTGCTCCTCCCCTCACCACCCCAGCACAGATCTGGCCAATGGTACGTGTCCCTTGCCAGGGGGTATGCTGGGCATGGTGTTGAATGAATCCACAAAGAAGTAAATTCCAGCCTGCAAACCTTGGCCTGTGCTTTCCCACCTGTGACCAGCAGGGGGCAGTGGAAGGAGCACTGGGCTGAGAGTCAGGAAATCTGGTTCCTGACTCTGCCACAGAGTCATTGACCTGGGCAAGTCTTTATTTATTTCCTTGTGCTTCAATTGTCTCATATGTTAGTTGAGCTGTGCCTTAGTCTCCCCATATGATAGATGAGGGTTGGTTCCCTCCAGGCCTACAATTCCGAGACTTCAAATCCCAACTCTCTTCTGTCTCACACCTGGCTCAGATGGGTCCCTCAGATTCCAAATTCAGCCCAGCCATCCGCCCCCCCCCCCCCTATGGGCGTGGGGCCAGCTGTCCTGACAAGGACAGCTCTTCCTGAGGCTGCCTGAGGGCCTCTGATTTGCACATCAGAACTTAGGGAGGGATTTTAGCCGTTCATGCCTCCAGGCCTTGGTGAAGCCACTAGAGAAGAAGCAGCAGCAGCAAAGAGGCAGCCTTGAAAGTGGAGCTCTCAGGAGCCATGAACTTGGCCCCACGGAAGTGGATGCTGCATGGTTATTCATGAGGGCTAAGGTTGAGGCAGCGTGGGTGAGAAGAAGCCGTTCTCCAGGAACGGTGGAGAGGGCAGGACTGGCAAGCAGGGGGCTGCCATGGTTAAAGAAAAACCGGAGACCTTGGAGAGAGATGCTTAAACCATCTCTGGCAGCCCCTTTACTTTACAGATAGAGAAAAATGCTCTGTAATAAACCATCCCCAAAACTCAGTGGCTTAAAACAACAGCTATTTATTGTCAGACACTTGTGGGTCAGCTGACCTGGGTCAAGCTTGGTGGAGGGTCGCTCTGCTTTACGTGTCTCTCTTCCTCTTGAGATCAGTTGCGCTAGCCTGGGCCTACCCTTTTCATGGCCGTAGCTGAGACATAAGAGAGCAAGCAGAAATACCCAAGATCTCTTGAGGCCCAGGCTTGGAGCTAGCAGACTCCAACTTCTACCTTACTTGACCAGCCGAACCAAGTGGCATGGCCTTACTCAGATGAAGAGGTTGGCAAATACGCCCCATCCATGGTGACAGAGTTCATGGGGGAAACCATGAATATAGGAAGAGGCAAGAAATAGAGGCTAATGATATAATCTATTAAAAGCAGCTATTACATGCCAGGCATTGTGTCCAGATCCTGGGATTCACAGTCAATAGGATAGTTGAGGTGACTGTTCTTACATAGCTTACAGTAAACACATGAACAAATGAAGAAACAATAAAGTCACAGATCATAAAATTACAATAAAAGAAATCACAGTGTGATGTGTTGGGGTGGGGGGAACTGAGGCATCCACTTTGATACGATGGTTTGGGACAGCCTCACTGAGGAGGTGGTGTTTGGATAGAACCAAAGGGTAAGAATAAAAAGATGGAGGAAGAGCATCTCAGACCGAGGATACAGCAGGTGTGGGCTCTGAACTCAGTGTTCAGCTGCCCTGTGCCTCTTGGGGAAGAGAGCCCTGAGGGTCTTTAGGGTGAACCTTTTCCTCTATCATCATGGCCACTGCTCTCATCACCTCTGTCTGGGTGACTAATTGTCCTCCATCTGGGCTCCTACCTCCTGCCTCTCTCCTTCTAATTGGTACATCCCCCATTGCAGAGCCTGCTTTGTAAACCATGAATCTGACTGTGTCACGCCCTTGCTCAAGTCCTTTAAAGGCTTCTTGAGAGTCTACAGGATGCAGCCCAAGGCCCTGAACCTCAGATTTTAGGCTCTGTACAAACCAGCTTAGCCTCCTCTCCAGCTTTATCTCCTGCCCCTTCCTCTTTGCTATTGTCTCTCCAGCCAGATCACAATTATTTCTAAAACCTTCCCTGCACTCGCTTGCCTCTGTGACTTCTGCCTATATTACCTGTTTGGCTAAATCTTGAATTTCCTTCAAGATCCAACTCAAATGTCAGCCCCTATACAGGGTCTTCCCTGATCCCCTTTGGGAGTAAGTTACTCTCTTATCTGGGATCCTACAGTGCCCTGTACGACCTCTACTGTAGCTCTTGCCACACTGTTGAAGTTGCTCGAGGGAAGTGCCAGAGGCAGCATTAGGGCCCGGGTCTCCTGTCTTTGAGTTCAGTGCTCTTTCTACCACCCCAGTGGCATCTAGGCTGGGGGGACCCAGGATGGTTTTGGATACTCCATTCCTGATACCACAGTCTATGTTTGCAACCAGATGCTGAGCTCTTTGAGGTCTGGGGCCACATCTCAACCATGTCTGTGTCCCTATCCCAGAGGATGGGTCGGCCAGTGTTTGCTGTGACTGAGTAAAGGCATCGTCATGTGCTGAGGAAGTGCCGTGGGCAACCCAGAGGAGACTCTTCAACCAGGAAAATCAACACTCTGCCTCTATGCTCTAGTTCAGGTGGCAGACAGCATCTTGGGGTACATGGTGGGGGACAGAGGTGGAGCTCATTTAGGAACCGAAGAGGCCTGCCAGGCCCCAAGCAGGCACTGACTGGCTGAGGGAGATCTCCACTTGCCTTCAAGTCTGAGGCAAGAAGAGGATTTTGGGACATGGCCATAGATGGGAGAGAAGCTGAGTCTCTGCCAGCTTTAGGGACAAAACTTCCAGCAAGAAGCAGAGTGCCTAGCACAGAATGAGGCTCCATAGTTCATTGAATGGACTGCAGACATATCTGTGAATACTTCTGAGCCTAGAGCTTGGTTCTCAACCCTGACATTAGAATTACCTGGGGAGCTTTTAAAACATACCAGAGCCTGGCTCCACCCTAGACAACTAAGTCAGAATTTGGGGCTGAGGCTTAAGTGTGCCGTTTTTCAAAAAGTCCTATATTAATTAAAGTTCCTTAGTGGCTATAACAGACAAAACTGTAAATTTTAATGGCCTAATGTAGGAAAAGGATTTCTTGCTTATGTAAAGTCCACTCTGTGTGGTGTTGGTTATGCTCCATGCAGTCATTCAGGATCCAGCTGATGGAGGCTCTGTCATCATCAACTCATGGCTTCCAAGGTTACCTGGACTTCAGTATCTAGTCAGCAGATGGAGGATTGCTTGGGAGGATTTTTATGAGCCAGCTATAGAAGCGATGTACGTGACTTCTACTCATATTCGATTGGCTAGAACTCAGTCAATGGTCTCATCTCTATGCAAGGGAAATTGGGAAATCTAGTCCTTGGCAGGGAGGCCCTTCCTGGCCACACTAGGAGGGAATCATAAATCATAAATGGTGACCAGCTGGCTACTCTGTCACAGCTTCCCTGGCAATTCTAATGTGTAGACAGAGTTGAGAACCACAGGTCCAGAGCTTCACGGCTTGATTAAAGTGTTGTTCCAACTCCTGCTGTCCAATATCTTGGTGCAGTGGAGTTGCAGGTGGACCTCTCCTGGGTTGCCATGCCTTCTATTATCATGATGTTTCTCACAGCCTGGCCAGGATGGGTAGGAACCACAGAGAGTCTCAGGATGAAGCCCTCTTCCCCTGGGGAGGTCTGCACAAGGAGGTCATGGGAGATGAGGCTGGAACAGATAGAGTAAGACCCTGGCAGATCATACAAGCCAGACTGGGTGGCTTAGCTTCTACTCTGAAGCCATCAGAGGTTTGGAAGCAGGCAAGTGACAGGCTGAGAATGAGTTTTAGGAGGCTTAATCTGGTGGAAGGAGGTGTGCAAAAGCCTGGAGGAGGTGAGACAGCTGGTCTGCTGTGTTCAGATCAGGCTCACTGTACAGTCCTGCCTGGTCTACGGTCTTCCCAGCGCCCAAGAGGAAAGATGGCACCTGCATCCTACGTCACCTCCAACTCCCCCTTCCAGGAGGTGGTCCTTCTATGCTTCCTGATTGGTCACCCTGAGACTGTTCAGAGGAATATATTATAGTCTCTGGAAGCAACTCTATAAAAGAATTTTTTAATGTTTTATACCATGGGAATGCTGTTGTAAGAACTATTTATAATCTCCCAAGGGGATGTCTTTGTGGCGGAAACGCTCCTTTGTATATACAAGGTCTGGTCTATTTGTAAGAGAAAATCAGTACTTTATAGTTAAATTTATTCACTTATTCATCTAACAAATATTTATGGAGCTCAGGTCCTAGGCCGGACATTGGGGACATAATAGCGAACAGGACAGGCACAGAGGTCCCTACCACCATGAAGCTTGTGGTCTTTCTCTCCTTTGCCTAGAATCAGAAATGTGACTATTTGTAGATGAGTCTCCACCTGTTCCTAGATGCTCCATTACTGAGGCCCATTTAGGCCTTTTCAAATTTGAGCAGTACGCTGTCATCCTTTGATAGAGACCCAATCGGAACATAGACACAAAGGTACCTTTGCAGCATGTGGAGTAAACAAAACAATTTCCTTGTGAGAAAATGTTTTTCAGGTATTCAGGCTTAGAAAATTGTGCCCAAAGATGGTGAAAGTCACAGGACTAGTTTCTGTGCAGGTAATTGTTTGTTCATAATACTCAATTTCAGTCAGACATAACAGTCTTAGCAGTTTAAAAAATAATGTTTATTGTGTTTCGGATTATAAAAATAATATCTACTCATTGTCGAACATTGAGAAATAACCAGCAGTAACACTTTGGTGTTTTCCCTTCCAGTTTTTCTTTTAATGTTTACATTAAGAAAAGTCACTATTAAAATATTATATTATAAGCATTTCCTCATTTTAGTAACATGTATTATAAGTATCTTTTTAAATGAGTACTTAATATTGGAATATATGCTTGTATCATAATTTACTTACCTAATTCTCTATGTGAAGCATTTAAGTTGTTTCTTATTCTTTGATATTATAAATAATGCTGTGACTACTTCTTCATGCATCAAGTTTTGTCTGCTTCTCTGATTATTTCCTCGATACTGATTCCTTTAGAAATTAAGGTGCCCAATTAAAAAAGGAGGAAACAATTTGAAGAGGTACTTCACAGGACAAGATATGCAGATGGCCATAAGCTCATGAAAAGCTGTTCAATATCATTACTCATCATAGAAATGCACATTAAAGCCACAATGAGATTGTACGATACACCAAGTATGTAAAATTTTTTAAAATAACAGTATCAGGCATTGGCAAAGATATAAAGGAACTGGTCCACTTATACATTGCTGGTGCCATGGAAAATGGTACAACTGTTTTGGAAAATGGTTTCTACCGAAGTTAAACACGCCTACACTATGACCCAGACATTTCATTTCTAAACATACTCAAGAGAAATGAGTGTTTGTAGCAATAAAAAGACATATACAAGAATATTCATAGTAGCTCTATTCATCATAGCTCCAAAGTAGAAATAATCTAAATACACATCAGTAGTTAAATGGATACATAAATTGTGGTACTTTCATACAATGGAATATTTTACAGCAACCAAAAAGAACAAATGACTGGTGCATGCAACCATATGGATGAATCTCACAGGTGTTATGTTGAGTGAAAAAAAAAAAAAAACAGAAAAAATATTCTGCACGATCTTATTTATATGAAGTTCAAGAACAAGCAAAATAAATTGATGTTTATTAAAATCAGAATGGTGATTCTTTCTGGGGGGAGATACAGACTGGAAAAGTATATGACGGAAGCTATGAGGTGCTAGAACTATTCCTTATCTTGATCTTGGTGAAGATTACAGGGGTGTAGAGAAAAGTAAAAAAATTATCAAGCTGTATAATGAAAACAATTACACTTTATATGCCTTACTGTGTGCAGGTTATCTTTAAATTAAAAAAAAATTGGGATGGGCTTTTGATGACGTTAGAAGGTATTACTGCCAAGAATTCAGAAATGCCAGAACCCAGATTTCCCAGTCACCACTTTTGAAGATTTAAGGAAGGAATAAACCAGGAACAACAGCAGAACTAGAATCAAGTATCACTTTGCTTAAGGCCATGCAAGTCTCCAAAGTACCAAAATCAGAGCTCTAGTGCAAAGCTGAGTCAGGGTTCTCTAGAGAAACAGAACATATCCACATGAAGAGATTTATTATAAAAAATTGGTTTATGTAATTATGGAGACTGAGAAGTTCCATGATCTACCATCTGCAAGCTGGAGACCCAGGAGAACTGATGGCATGATTCCGTCCAAGTCCTAAGGGCTGAGAAGCAAGAGCACCAAGAGCAGGAGAAGATTGATGTCCCAGCTCAAACAATCAGGCAGGGAGGGCTCAATTCTTTCTTCCCTCCTCCATCTTTTGTTCTGTTCGGGCCTTCAACGTGTTGGATGATGCTCACCTACACTGGAGGGCAAACCATTTTACTGAGCCCACCAATTAAGGTGCTAATTTCATCTATACGCACCTGTGCAAATACACCCCAAAATAACGTTTAGCTAAATATCTGGGCACCCTGTGATCCAATCAAGTCGACACATAAAATTAACCATCTCAGGGTACATGGCTTAGGCTTAAGGCTCAAGTGGGGCCAAGTACTCCCTTTCTCCTTAGATCTAGGCTTTGAGAGCAACATCCTCAGGTGTGCTCACTAACTTCTTCCACAGGTAGATGCAAGAAGTACCATCAAGAGCATGTCACAGAAATGCCGGCTTTCATGGACAGTGACTCCCATCTGCTAATGGACACGAACTGATTGACACCTCATACTCTGATCAATAAGATGGTGACTTCTTCTTTGTTGAGTGCAGCAGGAAATGTCTGTCATGGGGGCAGTGGCTGAAGCATTTCTTCCCACCTCAAGATTTTTGTCAAATTGTCTTCCAGGAAGAGCATATCAATTTCCACTCTTACCAACAGTACACAAAAAGGTGTACCTCACCACATCTTTGCCAGAACTGAGTATTATTATTTTGTCAGGCAGGCAATGGAGCCTCAAGGTGCTCACCTTGGACATCTTCAGAACTTGTTTTTTCCTACCTAAGTAGTTCTGACTGATGCATGGCTGGGTAAATGAAACTAGTCACTTCTACCACAAGGGATTGGGGAAAGAGGCCAAAGCTACCCCTGCGCACGAGGACAGAGACAATGTATTGGAGCCCAGGGTAGGAGCTCCTGATGGGTGGAGTACCCATCAAGTTCTCTCTCTGGTACCCACCTGAATGGTACCCAGAAGGCAGGTGGTTGGAGCTCAGCTGCATCCCAGAGCAGTCTGAGATATTTCTTTCCGTTTCCACTGCGCTTTGTGCCCACAGTGGCCAAAAAGATGGTTCCCTTGTGACCAGTTCCACCCTGGTGTCTTGATAAACTCCAAGAGCAAAGAAATCTGCTTGGCGTCTTGTCTTTGCCTCCCTAAAGACCCAGGCTAACATGAGCATTTTTTTTTTTCATCCACAACCTTTTTTTTTGACCACAAAAAAATTGTGGTTGTTGTAATTGGTATTTTTTTGACTACTAGTGAGGTTGCATCTTTCTTCCTAGGTTTACTGGTCATTTGTTCCTCCACTTCTGTGGACTTACTGTTTATGTCCTTGGCTGATATCTCCTCCGGGTGTTTCCTGGTGGTTCTGACCAGCCTCAAGAGAGTCCCTTTCCTTTTGCTGGTTGGGGTGTGTTCTCCATTGGTATAGACCTCTTATGAGTGTGCATAGATGTATTTTTGTTGTTGGCAGTAGCACTTGGCATTTTTTGTCTATAAGTATTTTCCTGGGAAGCTGTGTCAGCCCTGCAATTAGCTCCCTCAATCAGGAAAGTAGCTCATCGTGAGATTAGACACAACTCAGTGGCTGATTGCTGGGAATTTGGGAGAGAGCTGGCGGGCAATAATCTCCCGCTTTCTCTCTTTCTCTGTGTTTCTTTTCCTTTTTCCATTTTAAATAACAGCTTGATTGTAAAGAGAGATGATTCACTATTCGAGATTTTTTCTGCAACTTTATGGAGATGTTCAGAGAAAAGAACTACCTCTTCTTTCCCATCCCTTGCTCAGTCCCAGATCTCTTCTGTTCCAGTTACTCCTGTGCAAAAGCAGGAAGAGGGAAAAAGAATGCAGCTGGGCCCTCCCCACACTGCCCCAACAAAACCAGATGGTCTCTCTCATTCTAACCCTTGCTCTGGGAACCCACTTCCTAATTGCAAATCTCTTCCTAAAAACCCTCTCCATCCAGCTCCAGGACCTTACATCTCTCACTGTCAAAAAATGCTTCCTATTTCTAACTCCAGTCCCTCATACTGAATTTCATTTCGTTTGGCCTTTAAGACTATTCCTTATCTTCTCTGATGCCTTCCTCTGCAAAATTGGCCAGGCTTCCCGTCCCTCCCTTCTTGCCTTCCTGCCTCCTTCCCTCTTTCTATCCCCACTTTCTCTCTTTCTCCCTCCTTCCCTCTCTTTCTTTTCTTTCTCTCCTTCTCCAGCTAATATTTATTAAGAACCTACCATGTGTCATGCATTGTTCTTGGCATGGAGGTTAAACATTGAACAAACTAGATGCAATCCCTGCCCTCATGAAGCTTACGTTCTACTTGGGGAACAAGGCAACAACAAAAACACACACACACACATTTATATTGTAATGGCAGGTAGTGATCAAGTCAATGGAAAAAGGCAGAACAAGAAGATAAATAGCAACAGGTACGTGGTTTTGTGGTGGTCAGTGATAGTCTCTCTGAGGAGGTAACTCTTAGCAGAGAGCCGAATGAGGTGAGGGAGAGGATGACATGGACATCTGTAGAGAAGAGTGTTCCAAATGGGGGAGCAGCAAGTACAAAGGCCCTGAGGTAGGAGCATCCTGATGTGTTATGGCAGGAGCATCTTAAGTGAAGGGCAGAGATTTGGCAATGAGGCAAGAGATGGGCAAGGACGAGATTGTGCAGGGCCTAGCAGACCAAGATGAAGACTTGGTTTTTATCTTAAATAGAATAGGAAGCTACTGACAGTTTTTGAGCAGAGGAGTGCCATGATCAGACTTTGGTTTTTAAAGCCTCATCTGGCTGCTCTCTGCTGATTAGACTGTACAGGAGCAAGAGTGAAAGAAGGGAAATAACCCAAATAATCCTTTTTCTCTCAGTGAAATAACCCCCTCCCTCCAGCTGACAGCAGGGAGCAAATTCAGCTGGAAGTGTCACAGACAGCTCAGCAACTGTTCAGTGAGGCAAAGCCCAGATGCCACCAAGGTGTAATTCGTCTTTTACAAAGAAAGGAGTTAAAAGAACAGATTATAAAATTCAGCCTCGTGTTTTTTTCTTTTTTCTTTTTTTATAAGCATCTACTGATTTTTTTCCTCTTTCAGATGTTTTGTTGATCAAATTAAATTCTTGACATTTTGGGGACCTTCTATGTTTTCCCAAATGCCGCCTAATGATGCCACAGTGCAATTAAGACTAATTTGTTGGCAGAAATAATGGGAAGTTGTTCAGTTCTACAAAAGAACAAACCTCGGAGCTCTTATTATTATTATCCTTATTATTGAGGCCATTATTATTGCTAGAAGCATGTGCCACACTGAAAGAAGCAGGAGGGAAGATGAAAAACATCTGGGAAGGGAAAAAAGTGTGCCTCTGAGGAGATCAAAGCATTTGGAGTCAAACTTCTAGAGCTCAGATCACACCTGAACCACCTGCTCATTGTGTGACCTTGGACAAGTGATAACCTCATCAAGTCTTGGTTCTCTCATCTGTAAGTTGGATATATTTAATATTACCTACATCATTGGATTTTTGAGGAGTAAATGAGATAAGATATTTAAATCAGTGCTGAAGAGAGGGAGTATTGTATTATTTAGGATTAAGTTTATTTGTGACAAACTCGAATTAACAGTGGCTTAAACAAATTTTTTTTTTTTTAATCTATAAGTCTGAGGTAGCCAATGCAAGGCTGGTGTCAAGTCTACTATGTCAAGTCCTCACGTACTCAGGCTCTTTCTAGTTCCCTGGTCTAAAATAGTGGCCAAAGCTCCATTCATCATCCCTACTGTCTAGGCAGCAGGATGAAGAAGGGCAACAAAGATGGATCAAAAGACATATGCCAGCTGTCTTTAAGGAAGGCTGTCAAAAGCAACCACGTGACATTTTTACTTACATCTCATTGGCTAGAACTTAGTCACATGGCCATACCTAGTGGCAAGGGATGCTGGGAAATGTAGTTTTTATTCTATTCTGGGAGGACTTTTGTCCAGCTAAAAATGGGGATTCCAATACAATAGAAAAAAAGAGAGACTGGCTATTAGGAAATAAGTGGAGGCCTCTCCCACAGGTGGCCCTAGAGGAAGGAAAAGGTAGGCAGAGAGACACAGACACCACCCCAAATATCAGATTTTATTTCTCTTTCTCTCTCTCTTCCATAGTCAGTCAACCACCCAATCCTATTGTCTCTACATCCTAAAATTCTTTGCAATCCACCGTCTTCCCCAGTCTCCCTGGAAATAGCCCTAGTTCAGACTTCATGGTCACTCACTAGGACCATTGCAATGGTTCCTCACCGCCCTTCTTGCCAACCCGTGATTTTTTTCTTTACTAATGTGTTGTCCATGACTGAGATCCAACGGGGTCCCTCACTGCCTATAAGATAAAATCCAACCTTCCGAGCTCAGCCTTCAAGGCCCTTCAGGATAGTCCCCAATTTCTCATTGCTTCTGTTCAAATATCCTTCCTGGCAGCCAAACAGAATATTTTGCTGTTAGCTGAATAAGCCACACCTTCTGTCTTTGAAGCTGCTCTTTTCTCTACCCTTATTCTCTTTTCTGCTTGAAAGTTCCTATTTGTGCTTTAAAACCCACATCAAATATCCCCTCTCTGTGAAGTTATTAGGAATGTGCCACTCATTTGACTGTTTGTCCCCAAATCCATCCCTTTCTCTTTTCCTCTATCAAGGGGAGGCGGGGGGAGGGGATGACTGACTCCTACTGTATTTTCCAGGCTCCTGGTGAGCTGTCTTTTGTCTGGGTTTCGCCAATGAGAGGCACTGGCAGGAGACTGAAGGATGGAAGGGAGAAGCTGGAGCATTTTTCATCTTTTCTTTGCTTGGGGCAGCATCTCTGGCAGCAGTCACATGTCCTGCCAGATACTGGATCCCTCTGTGGTTCCAGATTCTGCTGGGCAGCTCTCCCCAGTGTCTCGCTCCTTGCAGGGTAACTCTGGTTTTTGGGATCTAGTAAGATCATTTCTTCTCACTGTCCATTTCATTCGTAGGGGTGCCAGTGGCATCTGCTGTTGCTAATTTTTAGATGGTGCTAATTTGACCTCTCAACTTTTCCATCACCTGTGTAACCAATCCCCTGAATTAAATTTCCACAGAGTGAAACACCTAGAATGGTTTTTGTTTTTTTTTAACCAGACTCTGATTCAAGTGCCTGGCACAGTGCTTGATATAGAGTATGTGTCCAATAAGTAGCTATTGAATGAATACATGAATGGGTCTTCTCTCACCTCCTCTAACCTTGGGCTCCCTTGCTCCTAGGTCACTGATTTATTACAGTATTCACTGCACTTGTTGGTCGACTCATCTATCTCCCCCATGAGACATGGCTGGTTGCTGGGGATGCAGACATGAGAGTCCAGACATCTGACTCTTGACAATGTTTTTCCACTTTCTGCATCTAAGAGCTGGGAAGGAAAGAAAAGGAAAATAGAACTGAGAGGGTTGGAGGGTTCTCTATGGTCTTTCTGCCTCTCTTATTTTAAACACAGGGCCTTGCTTCTGAATTCAGGCAAGGATTTATGAGTGTGTTTAGGCAGTAACACAAGGGGACCTTTGGCGAGAAATGTTCCCTGTCACGCTCTGACAGCCTATGGAGGGAGGCAGCTGAAAACATCAGAAAGGAGATTTTTCTTGAGCTGGTAGAGGCTCTCAGCCCCACCCCTGCCATCCCTCTAAATGCCACCTGGAAATGCTTGGGAAAAGAGGGGAAGCTCTTGTCTTTTAGGTGGGATGGTGCTGTAACAGAGAGGGAGCACTGTGATGAATGTTCTCAGATTTCAGTTTGGGCTTCACTGAAGACAGAGCAAGGCAAAGGGGTTTGAATTGCAATTGAAGGATTCGGATTAGACATTGGGAGAAACTGTCACTGCATCCTTGATGGTGATATGAAGGTAGACGCAGGTGCAGAACCTCATTAGTATTGTCTCTGACCAGTCCCCCATTTTCTCCACTCCAGCTACACTGGTCTTCATTTTGTTTCTTGGACATGCCTCAGGGCCTTTGCACTCACTCACTGTCTTCTGTGCGTTGCCTGCCCTTCTCCCTCATACTGAATCCCTCTTATTCAGATCTCAGTTCACACGTCACCCCCTCAAGGAGGCCTCCCCTGACCACTTCATCCAAAGTGGCTGGACCCCATCAGTTACTCCCAAACCATTGCCTGGTTGTATTTGTTTATTGAATTGATCACTATTTGTACTACTGTATTTCTTTATTTCCACTATCTGTTCATTTTTCATCTGAACCTACTAGATTATAAACTTCAGAAAGGCAGGAATCTTTTCTATTGTTTTTCCCACTCATAACTGACACCCAGGACAGTTCCCGGCCCATAGGGGGCACTCACTAATGATTTTTTGAATGAGTGAGTAAATTAATTAAAATGCCTAAATAAACTAGTTCTTATGGCCCAGAAGTGGCCCTGGGTGTGGTTAACTGAGGTCAGTCTGGGAGATCTTATAAGGGGAGGGAGAGAAGGGGCATAATATTGGACTCTGGATCACAGATTGATGCAAAGATTAAATGACATAATGTCTGCAAAGCACTTAGCACAGGGCCTGGCACATTATCAAGGGCTCAATAAACGCTGGCAGCTGTTGGGCTCAGATGTGCTCCCAGTTGCTCCATATGGAAACCCTCCTGAGAGCTAGGAGTGCTGTCTGGGCTGAAGATGGTGTGTACTAGGCCTGGGCTCGAGGTTGCCTGAGCTGGTGTTACAGCAGAGGCTGCTGGGCTGAAGGCCAGGGGGCAGCTTGCTCCCTGGGGCAGGGAAAGGGTGCCTATACCATCTCTGGGCCTCTGAGGACATTGTAGACAGACAAATAATATAGTTGCTGATATTGACTGTGGACTCTGGAGCCAGCTGCCAGAATTTGAATCCTGGCTTTCTTGTTTACTAGCCTGGCAGGTTACTTAACCTCCTTTTACCTGTTTTCCCAGGTGTAGAGTTGGGACAATAACTATACCTGCCTCACAGGACCTGCTCAGCTCTGTGAGGATTTCATGAGTACAGGTAAAGCACTTAGACTCATGGCTAAGTGCGAGATAGGAATGGGCTATTAACATCAACATCAACAGCAAAGATGTTATTCTTAATTCTCCAGGTATTGTGGGCTGAGTTGTGTCTTCCCACCAGAACTCATTTGTCAAAGTCCTAACCCCTGGTACCTCAAATGTGACTGTACTTGGAGGCAGGCCCTTTAAAAAGGACACAGTGAGAAGTCATCTACAAGCCAAGGAGAGAGGCCTCAGGAGAAACCAGACCTGCTGACACTTAGATCTTGGACTTTGAGCCTCCAGAACTGTGAGAAAATACATACAGTTCTGTTGGTGAAGCTCCCTAGTCTGTGGTATTTTGTTATGGCAGTCTGAGCAAACTAATAACAGGGCCAGGAAACTCAGAGGCCCAGAGAACAGGGCTGCATGTTCTCACCCTCCTGAATATCCCAGCTGTGGTGCAGTCTAGGCCTTCTTTTGCCTGGACCTCCCTGAACCCACCTGCAGCTCCCCAGGTGTCAGCCCTCCCTCTCTCCTGCCTGACGGTCATCATTGATGCAGCCACGGGTCCATCAGCTGCCCTGTCTTTGACTTGCTCATTAAGTCAGAGCAGTGCAAAGGAGGCTGAGGTCAGTATTTTGAGATCTGTTCCTGGTAACAAGAAAGCAAATGAGCAAGAAGACTGCCTGCCTGGGCATCTCTGCAAACACAAGCCCTCGGCCATCAGTCTATGGACCAAGAACAAGCTCAGTTCTTTCCAAGGATGCTGTCAGGTTATTCTGCTTCAGTTGCAAGGATGCCTTGAGGAGACTGAGTGGAAGAGTGTAGCTGACTCGCACAAACTCTCCCCAGGCCCAGACTGGGGACATAGCTTGTAGCTCCTGTAGCTCTCCTGGTGGGGCTGCTGCAGCATCCAAGGTAAGGGCTTCTCAGACTGAGAGACTCTCAAAAAGCTAGCCTGTAGGGCCCTTATGGGTATCCTATTTTACAGGTGGGAAAGTAGAGTTCCCCAAGAATGCCCAGTTGGTTATAATATACCAGGAATATGGATAAATTTCAGGGACAGTGATAAACTGGAGAGGGTTCACAGTGGAAGGTAGGGTAGAACAGGGGCTTGAAACCCTATGAGGTTGTAGAAACAGACAGTTTAGCCTGGAGAAGTTTGTACAATTCAAAAGGGTTGCTGAGGGCCAGAAGGAGCTGAAAGGAAATTTGGGAGGCCCTCAAGAAGGAGCAGGATGGTTCATAAAATGTAAGAGAGTCTCTTCCACAAAAGAATTATAAACTTGGATTCCAAGAGGCAGTCTTCATCACCTTCCACTCCCCCAACCCCAACTTCTACCTCTGCCTTAACCTTTGGAGTTTTACAGTCCCTTTCTTTAGTGAGAGCCAATCCCAGAGAAGCAAGCAGGAATAGGCCCATCTGATTGGAACAAAAAGTGCCTGAAGGCGGGGCCAAGTAGTTGACTGCCAGGAAGGGCCCCTGCCTGGGCCAAAATGTGGCTGCAGAGAGAGGCCAAGAGCTGGCTACAGGGCAGGGTGGGCAGAAGCTCTGCAGCAGCTGGTCAGCCGGGGGCCTTTGGCAGTGGCTGTAGCTCTGCTCAGCTGGTGAAGTGATGCTCTCCTCTGATTGAGCTAATTATGCTGATTGAATTTCCTCCTTCTCTCTTCTGTGCCTGCTCCTGCCTCCTCCTCTCTCCTGTCTCTCCCCTCCTATCTCCCTTCAGAGAGAAAGGGAAAGGTTTCCTTAATGTGACTGGTAATTGTTATGCACACAGTGTCAGATGTTAATGCGGGCCATGATTGACAGCTAATCAGCCCATCAGCTGTACAAAAAGAGTGAATAACTCAGTAATTTGATTTCCCCTGATTCCCCTGCGTGGGATGGCAGGAAAGTCTAAATTAGCAATCAGGGAGCCCGTGGCAGATCCTGGAGGGTGGTGGTGGGGATCTGTGGGTGCAGCTGTAGCCTCATGGGCCCTGGTATCTAGAGTGGGGAGCCCCCACTGGCCTGGACTTGGGTAGTGAAGAAGCTTTGTGACCTGTACAGACTAAATGAGGAGAAACTCAGGCAGTGGGTCAAGTCCCTGTTCTTGGTGGCAGCAGGGGAGAAGCCTGGGCTGGCCCCTGGGAAGGGCCGAAGGAGAGGTGCCCTCATCCCTCATCCCGTTGTCTAGGAGACCACCATGGAGGTGGTTGGGATGCGGCAGCTAGCCCTCTTCCTCCCCATTCTTTTGGAGCTGGTTGCCAGGGTTTCCACTGTGTGACCCACATTCTTCCAATTCAGGGAAGTAGTTGTTCCCTCACTCAGCTTATGGCAGATTCCATTCAGGTAAAGTGGAGCACAGGAGAAACACATGTGGATTATTTTGTCCCAAATGAAGCCACACTGGTTTTCTTGGGCAGGCAGTAGTCACTCCCCGGGTACGCGCTGTGGCCCAGGGACCATGCCAAGTATTGAGTCTGTAGTCATTGTTTAGAGGAAGAAAAATTGAGCACCTGGCTCCAATCCCCACAGTGGAAAAAAGTAATGGAGCTGGAATTCAAACCCAGGGCAGCACCAGCTTTTGGGCTGTGGTGGTGGAAGCAGGATGAATAGTGGTTTGGCCTGACCTCATTCGAAGATCTCCCCACTCCCAGTGAAGTCCTAGTCCTGGAGACACCCTGCTAGAGCAGCGCCACTGAGCATTTTTAGTCTCTCAAACATATGCGCGAATGTCTGTCCTTTTACAGATGGGGAAGCTGAGGCCCCAGGATTGTCTGAAGCCACAGAAAGAGCCATTGACCTGGCTGGGACTAGAATCCAGCTCTCTTGCCCCTGCTTAGCATCCAGTTTCCCCCGGTCTCATTTCTCCTGCTCCTAGCTGCCCACCACACAAATATCCCCCAACTGCAGAGCCAGCTGAGAGTTGAAAGTGGGTCCTGGTGGCCAGCAGAGCCTAGAGATGCCCCCAGATGACTCTAGGTGGCAATAGCACATTGCTGGGAGGGAGTCAGCCTGAGGCAGCTCCTCTGGCTTCAGGAGAGGCAGCCACTAGGAGGTGGGAGTGGGGGTTTGGGTTTGCCCCCCAACCCCCACCGCACCCGATGTTCTGAGAACATGGTGGCCTGGATCTGGGGCCCAGAAAGGCTTGCTATGCCTCCCATCAAGCACTGCCTGGCCCACCTCCAGCCTGGAAGCCCTTGTTACTACATTGACTTTTCTGGTTTCTTCTTGAGGATATGTATATATTGTGGGGGAGTTGGTGATATTCCCTGATAGAGAATGGTTTACTTGGGTCACTCAGCCCCATTTTTGGGCAGTGGGCACCCGTCCCAGTCCATGTGTATGTGCATATTTGACAAATCCATGTGTGAGTGTAGCCACACAGACATGTATGTGAAACTCTCTTGTCTTGAGTGTTCACAGATCAGTCTGTACATATGTTCCCGTGTGCAAGCACTCAAGTGTACCTAAGCTGTGCTCATGCCTCATGTATCAGCCCATCTGTGGGGATCAAGAGATGCTGGGCTTTCTTAGACCAGCCATCTGGATGCTGTGAGAGGGATGAGGGGTCTGAAAAGAAACATAACACAGGAGCCACAGTCTTTGTCCTCAAGGAGGCTTGGGTGCCTGGGTTTATACAGGAGCAACAGACAGATGAACCAAGAGTTGGTGAAAGTCATGGCCCACAGCCTTGACCTTTGCAGGGTCAAGGGTAAGGAAATGGCCATGGGGGGTGGGGAAGTAGCTGTAGTCAGATCTGAGTCAGAAAGAGATGAAGTCCAGTAGGGGTGGGATTTGGAGAAGCTACATCCCTGGGAACAGTTTCAGAGCCTGTTTTGTTCTAGCCTATGTGCTGGGTAATGAGGGTAATTACCCTCATGGTGCAGATAAGGAAACTGAGGCTCAGAGAAGTACAAATATAAGTTCCTCTAGGTCACATACCTAGGAAGAGGGAAGTCCAGATTCTCCTTTGTGCCCAAGTACACCTTTGTTTCCCTGTAAGACACAGCAGAGGCTGCAGGAGTGGGGAGAGGAGGGGAGAGGAGGAGGAGTGGGAGCCAGAGCTTTGAGGAGAGCATGAGGGCAGAAGTGAGTTGAATGCTCTGAGTTGCTGAATGCAAATATTCACCTATCTTTCAGACAACAAGTGTTTACCAGGAAAGTGCTGTGTATAAGACACAGAGCTACATGCTGGGGCTACCTCAGTGAACCAAGCAGACTGCTTGCCTGCTCTTACAGAGCTTACTGTCCAGGGTGTGCAGGCAGTGCACGTGCTTGTGTATGCATATATGTGCATGTGTGTGCATGTGTATGTATGGTCAGGGGATGTGGGCAATGTTAATCATGACACTAGCAGGAGTGATCATAGCTCACATGATTGAACCCTTATTTACTCATTTAATCCTCATCACAGCCCCACGGTGGTGCTCTATTGTTCCTATTTTATAGATGAGAAAATAGGGGTGTGGTGAGGTTAGGCAACTTGCCCTAGGCCACACAGCTAAGATGTGGTAGAACAGGCTTGTGAAACTGGGCTATTTGGCTTCAAAGTCAATAATTTTACTAATCATACAAATAAATATTTACTAGCAAATTGTGATGTGTGCTGTGACAGAATAAAGGGGATGTTGAGGGATGCTAAGGATTTGCAGAGCCTTCACCTGCACATGGCCCTGGGGAATTTGCAAAGCTTTTGTGGTTCATCATGGAAATCTGGGTTAGGACCCCATCTACCAGACAGGGCCAATGCAGCTCAGAAGAGACAAGTCACATGTGTGATGTCATGTGGCTTGTGGGACCCAGAGCTGACTCTCTGAGCTCCCACTCCCATCCCTGAGGGGGACACATGGGCTGGTGGCTTCTGGCTATTGAGGCCATTCAGTCCAAAGCTCACCCTCTGCTCTCTGGGCAACTTGCAGGCTGGGGGAAGAGGGAGTTGTGAACATCAGACCCTGCTGGCTGCCATCCCTGATGTCTTCAAGTGACATTTCCATGGTCTGGCCACTCTGGGCAATGATCTATTTTTGGGGCCACCCGCCACACCTGAAGGGAAGGCTGATGACCTCGGCTATGAGAGGCATGTAGATTCTAGCTGCTAGACTCACCCCTCCCATTTATTTCTCTTTGCCCCCACATTCTACCCAAGGAGCTGCCTGGGGTCTGAGGCTCCTGCCCCATGTCTCTCTGGGGACCCCTGTTCCCCCAGGGAAGCTGAGGCTGTGGTATCCCAGACCCATGGACTCCATCCATCTCTTGATTAGTGTTCAGCTCTCACTTGCAGACTTGGTGGTCCCACAAGGGCCAATTCCCCAGAAGCATTGGTCATTTCCAGGACTTTCTCACTCACCTGTGGTCTTGTTTCCTCTTCTGTCGACCCACTCCAACCCTCAGGCTCACCCTCCATCTGGTGGCATCAGGGAAGACCCTGCTAACCTGCTGACACAATGTCTATGGCACGTTACTGGAAGTTGGTAACACATACCCCTTTTAAGGATGAGTGAACTGACACTTGCAGAGCGAGTGCTTTACCCAAGGTAAGAATTAGAGCTGGCCTTCTAGAATCCAGAAACCATATTCTGGAGACAGAAAGAGGTGCTGGGAGACAGACACCTGGCATTTTGTGACTATTGTGTCCATGCTCTGTGATCTTGAACAAAGTGGCACATTATTTTAAAGCCTTTTCTGGTAGCTCTACTCATCCCCCCATTCCCCTGAACTGACCACTCCACCTAGCACAGCCCCTTGTCTCAGGACACGGGCTCCTTCTTACATTGCTCACCTAATTACAAGCCTGCTGCCTCCTCCATCCACCTGGAAAACGGAGGGTGCCTGGGCCTGACAATAGGTAGGTGCTCAGCCAGTGCCCTCCAAACAGGCTGAACCAAGTCATGTCCCTTTTGACAGGCCTTGGCCCTCCCTCCCAGCCCTCTAACCCAGGGCTTCTCACCAAGGAGCTTATTAAAATCTAGATACTAATTTTGTAGGTCTCAGAGATAAGCTTCTCCATTTCTAAAAAGCTCCCCAGGTGGTATGATGTTACTGGCTCCTGCATGCACTTTGAGTTGCCAGGCTCATTCCTCCAGGGTAAACTTTGATGGACCCAGCATCCTCTCTGCCACCTCCCACAATTGGCTTTGAGCTGGCTTGATCACCACTAATGATGAGAATGTCACTGCCAATGGGGTGAGGTTCCTTTATCATACAGATCTTTTAATTCAAATCCTCCTTGCCCCACCAGATTGAGCTCCATCTCCAGGGCAGCCTTCAAGGATTACAAGCAACCGTCAAGGCTTTCTGGGTTTACAGCCACAATTTCTTCAGTGGACCTGAGACTATCTCCTTTATGCATTCAAAAGTTGGTAACATCTAAGTGTGGTGAGAGCTACATGCAGTACTCCCAGGGAATCTGGCCTGAACTCAGAAGCAATCACCTCCTTTAATCTGTATATCATACTCCTATTGCTATAGCCTCAGAGTGAACTAAATTTTTACAGCAGCCACCTCACTCTGCTGACCCATTTTTACCTTGTGGTCACCTAAGGACACCAGAGCTTTGCCCTTGCACAAGTTCCTATCATATAACAATCCTAATAAATGACAATTCTGTTACGTGACTGTCCTTAGGAATGTGATTTGTGCTCAGTAAGCGGCACTGCTCCTTCTTTCCTCCTCATCACGCGTGAACTCAGATCTCCGCATTGCCTCGTTGGCTGACCCGACGGTGTGTTCTCTTTCGCAGGTTTGGTGCTTCCTCTGCATTTTCATCCTGCCTGCCCCTCTCTGCCCCATTGTGGTTCAGGAACCAAAAACTCGCTGCCTCTTTGTCTCCTTTGTACTTCTAGAACAGCGGTAGCAGAAGGTCCAAATTAGGGAATCCGATATAAATGAAAACTCATCTTTTCCAGAGGAGGCACTGTAGTGCCCAGGCCTTGAACACCTACCGAGTGCCGTGCAAATGTCAAGGTGTTATCTGCATGTGTCACTTGCCTGACCCCAAGACCTACAGAAAAGGGCAGGAGGAGGTGGTGGAGACTGGAACATTTCATTCATTCATTCATTCATTCATTCATTCACCTAATCAATATGTATTGAGCACCTACCATGGCCAGGCACTGCTATGGTAAAAATAAGATAGAAACTCCTGTTTTCATGGACTAATGACATTTAATTAGGGTGACAGATAAGATAACCCAACGGAGGGAAAGAGGCCAGGGAGGGAGTTGGGGAAGGAAGCACTTTGGTTACAGACAGTATTGCACAATGGTTAGGGACCAGGACTCTGAAGCTAGAATACCTGGGTTCAAGCCCTAACTCTGGCTGTGTGGCCCTGGACAAGTTAACAGCTCCATACCTCAGTTTTCTCAACCACTGTGTTGTTAGTTCAGTGCCTGGCACATAGTAAGTGCCTCTTATTATGTGAGGGTGGTCTAAGAAGGCTTTTTTTTGAAAAGAGGTGATATTTGAGGCTTATTAGGAGCGAGCTATGCACAGATCGGGAGAAAGTGGAACAGCAGGTGCAGAGGCCTTAAGGCAGGAAAAAGCTTGGCTTGTTTTGGGGAAATGAAAGAAGACCCATGTGGCTGGAGAGGGTGAGTGGAGAGAAAGGAGGTCAGACGTTAGAGGAGCCAATCAAGTGGTCTCCTTGGAGGTCACTGTCAGTGGTTTGGATCATAACAAGCCAACGGGGCATCATTGAAAGTTTCAGATTGGGATACGGTCTGGTTTGCTTTTCTGGTTTGTATGTGTTGTGGAGCCGGGATGGTTTGTAGGGAGCCAGGAAGAAGGTGCAGCTGAAGACTAAAGTCTCATCCCTAGGCCTGGCTCTGAGTCAGGCCCATAAACCTAGCCTTGGAACAGGTACCAAGAAGGATGTGGGAAAAGAGCCTCCCTACTGTTCCGGAATCTTCTTAATCCACCAGGGCCTTGAAAGGAGAAGCAAAGAGGCCTGGAGGGGAGCTTTTGAGGGATGTCATTTTGCATCTTAATTGCATGCTAAGCAGGCCCGTGGGCAGGGCCAGCTGCAGAGCATTAGCTGCCACCAAACTCTGGTGACTCAGGCCATAGAACCTTAAAATATTTATTTTTTCAGTACATTTAGAATTCAGCATCTGTGAGGGAGCCTCCACCAGGAAGCGGGAGGTGGAAGGGGGACCTGTTGGCAACTGCAATCTGGAAACAATGCAGAGCTGCTCCAGTCCTGCCTCCTGAGCAGTAGCCGGTGTGCTCCTCTGCGGTGGAGGCTGGTGCCTCACTCTCTAGGCTGGCTGACCGTCCCAGGCCCCTCTGGGAGATCGCAGCTTCTTCCATTACAAACTGATTTTCCGCTTTATAGCCTGGACCTGTAGTTTGCACCAGTCTTACATTCCTTTTGGGTCCATTTGAGGAACAAATCTAACTTTGAGTCCTGGGCAATGAGTATGTGAGCGGGTGTATTCTGGGAGTGTGTATGTACATCTGCATTGACACAAAGATCTGACTGTCCCCAGGGGTACGTGGTGGGGGTCAGGGGCAGTTTAGAAGGTAGTGGGGTTGCATTTCACTCCCACCACTTGCCAGCACTGCGACTTTGACCAAGACACTATACCTCTCTGCCCTTCGTCTGAAAAATGAGACTAGAGCACCAATCTCACAGGGCTGTCTTGAAATTTATATGACGTTATTCATGCAAAGCACTTGGCCCAGTGTCTGGCTGTTCCTGAGATCTCCATAAATGGGAGGTATTATTATTATGGGTGCATTCTGCAGAACGTGAGCCCTGCTCAGGGATGGACATCCATATAACCCATGGAGAAGCTGGCAATGGACTCTTGGGCACTTGGAAACTGGAGAATAGCTGAGGATGGGGAGGAGACTCAGAGAAGAGGGAGGACAAGCAGCATCTTCCTCTCCTCATAAGCATGACTGCTGGGGGGATGGGGTGGTGGGGGAGCTTAAATGTTCGATGACTCAGATCCAGCTCTTTTATTTCGGAGCGTCTGCTGAGGCTGAGAGCAGGCTGGATTACCATGAAGTGCTCCTAATTTGCACAGAGAGATAAGGAGCTCATCATAACTGAGAGAGGGGGGACTGCTATTCCCAAGCAGCTGCTGCAAGCTGGTCCTAGGTGAGCCAGATTCTATGGGCTGGGGTGGGGCTGCCTGGGCTCACTCTACCTCAGGGGCCCTGCACTAGGTGGTCTTAGCCCTGGTCACCATGGAAGGAGGTGTCAGGGGAGGAACAGACACTCTTAGACAGAGGTGCTTGGGAGAGAGGCATGGGCACAGGGAAGCTGAAACTCATATTTGTAAAAATTGGACAAGTTATTGAGCTTTGTGAATGTCTGTCCTGCTCAAGGGATGTAGGGCTGTGCACTGGAGGCTAGGCTGCAATTTATCTATCTCCTCCCTCAGTCACTTCCCTCACCTTGCCTCCTCGGGTGCAGGGGAAAGTGATCCAACTGCCTTTAGTCACTAGGCTTTTTCAGCCTGGGGCTGGAGCTCCTGCAGCTGGAAGGACATAGGGCAGATCTTGGGAAGAACTTCTTAAGGAAGCATCAAGAGGGCCTTTGCAATTCTCGCTTCAAGAGGCCTTTAGGGAGAGGTCTCTGCCCTTTCCTGGCTCTGACCCCCAAACTGACCCTGACCGTGGGAGGCTGACTGGACTTGACAGAGAGAGAGACAAGTTGCTGAACTTTCCAGGCTCAGAAGGAGGTCAGGTGGCAACAGGGAGGTCTAGGGACTTCATTCTGGTGGGACGAACTCCTCACATCTGAATAAGAGAAGGGTTTTCCTAGACCTTGTCTCAAGCTTCTCATAGCAGTCCTCCTGAGAAATAGGCATCATCCCCGTTCTGCAGAGAAGGGAACTGATGCACAGAGAGGGCAATCCCAGGATTGAGCCAGGACAGGGATTCTGCTCTTCAGGTGTGGAGTCCTGAGCACTATCCCATAGAGTGGCAGGCTGGCCACCAGGCTGCCACCTGTGGCTATAGAGGCCAGGAGAGGAGGGCTCTCTAGGGTTATAAGGGCAGAGTCTTCTGTGGCTGCAGGAAGGACTGCTCTGCAGGGCTGGGGGTCCTGGTGCTGAGAGATTGTGCAGCAAATGGGCTTTTGGAGGCCACCTCCCTGCTGGTACATCCTGCTGCCCTGTGGGTGCTGCAGCATGAGCAGAGTGGACAGTGACAGGGAGAATCCACAGTGGAAAGAGCACTGGGCTGAGAGTCTTGGGTTCTGGGCAGGAGTCTAGCCTCCATTCATTCAATAAACATTTATTGAGTACCTTGGTATTATTCTGTTGAATCCCAACAACAGCTCAATGAGGCAGACACTCTTTCCATATTTCATTGATTCTAACATGTACTCTTAGGATGGGATTATAACTGATAGCACTTTTCTTTCTTAGTGGTCTATGTAATAATGGGATGTTTTCCAGCCAACAAGTACTTCTATGAAATACAGAACAATCTCAATTTTATAAATGAAGAAATAATAATAATAATAAGAAGAAGAAGTAACATTTGTTAAGTGTTGCCCATATACCAAGCACTAGTTTAAAAACTTGGTTACTATTTTTTTTATTATTATTTCCATTTTGCATATGAGAGAACTGAGGCTGAAGAGGTTACTCATGATCACAGAGCATAAATGGTAGAGCAAGGATTAGAAGCACATCTGGTTGACTCTAGCTCCTTGGGTTCTTGACCACTGTAGGATACCACCATGTCCAGCTGCTCTGGGAGAGGGCTGTGCTAGGCACCGGGGAAGAGCCGTGAGCCAGGTGAATGTGACCCTGGCCTACTCAGACCTTCAGCAATCTGTCATGGGTGGGTAGCAGTGGGTGCTGAGAACCTGGAGGGACTGCTGATGAGGAAAGGTGGGTGGGGTAGTTACCAGGGAATTCTCAGGAATGAGGGTTGGTGCTGCTGAAGAAAGTGATGGGGATGTTTTACAAAGGACATGGCCTTTGGCTCTCTCACCACCCTGCCATCACCTCCTTCTCTCGCCTCTTTCATTGCCACTGCGTCCAGTACACCATCACCTTCTGCAGGGAAGGGAGCAGTGTCAGTGTGTCCATCCAAGGTGGCACCAGAAGTCACAGGATCAACGTGCTTCAACTGGGTCATGCTAAGAAGTGACTGAAACCTCCCAAACCAATAAAGCCAAATCGCTGAATGGGAGAGCCATGGATAGGTGGGTCAGGGGCCTGATGGTGGAGCCTCGCAACCTGTGACCAGAAGGCCAGTTAGCTTCTGAGTGTCAGGTCCCAGGGAGGAGGCAGGAGTGCTTGGTGGATAAGGATGCAGATTTCGAGGCCAGAATAACTTTAGTTCAAATCTGGGCTCCTCCACTTACTCACTGTGTGGCCCAGGCAAGCTTGGAGATTTCTCTGAGCCTTGGTTTCCTCATCTATAACACGGGAATAATAATTGTATTAGTTATCTATTGCTGCATAATAAATATTCCCTCGAATTTAGTAGCTGAAAACAATACATGTTTATTATCTTGCAGTTTCTGTGAGTCGGGAATCTGCGTACGGCTTAGCTGAGTCCTCCGCTCAGGCCATCTCACAGACTGCAGTTGAAGTGTCACCGGGTGGTAGTTTCATGTGAAGGCTGTGCTGGGAAAGGATCCACTTCCTAACTCACGCACGAGTCGTTGGCAGAATCCAATTCCTCAAGGGCTGTTGGACTGAGGGTCTGTTCTTCACTGGCAGTTGGCTGGAGGCTGCCCTCAGTTTCTTGCCACGTGGGTCTTTTCAGCTGGCTTCATTATGCAGAGTGTGCACATGTGTGTGCAAGTGAGAGAGAGAGAACAAATGTACAAATGAGAGAGAAGTCACAGCTCTTTATCACTTAGTCTCAGAAGTGACATTCATCACCTTTATACTATTCTATTCAATAAAAGTGAGTCAGTTGGTCCAGCCCACACTCAGGGTGAGGGAATTATTATGCAAGGACATGAATATCAGGAGATGGAGCTCACTGGTAACAATAATGATGATATATATTTTGTGGGAAAGTCATAAACATTAAATGAGATTCTGTAGGTAAGCATTTAGCATGGAGCATGACACATAGTATATACTCAATAAATTGAGTGTTGTTATTATCATTGTTATTATTCTCAGAGCTGGACTGGGCTGACCTTAAGACAGGACAGAATCCAATTACTATCCCCAGTTCTCACTGGCCCAATACCAAGGGAGATCAATTTATCCAGCTCCATCTCCATGCAGTCAATCCTGTCAGTTTTCTCAGGCTCACTTCATATGTCTCCTGCAGGAGGCTTTTCCCAATCAGTTGTGAGCTGTGCCCCCTTGACCACTTCCTCTTTGCTTGCAGGGAAGGGAGTGCTGACTCAGGCAGGGCTAATGGTCACAAAGACTCCGCTGGCGACACTGTCCCTATCCCATAGACCTTAGGCAGGGCGGGACTACAATGTTCAAAGTTTACAGATTTCTTGGATGTAGCAGTGGGAAATTTATATATGTATGTATATATATATACATATATATATACACATATATATATGTATGTATATATATATACATATATATATACACATATATATATGTATGTATATATATACACACACACACACACATATATATGTATAATTTTTTTTCTGGAAGGAAAACCTATGAAGTTTATATCATGGCAAAAATAAACAGAACTGTGATTTCTGTTTCACAATTGATGTACCTTCTTTACATACTTTTGACAGTCTGAACATGTTACTGACAGTTAAAAGATGTTCTCTCCCTCTGGAGAATTGTGAGGGAATCATATGACACCTTATCACTCTGAATGCTCTGCTAGTGTTAAAGATGAGGAAACTACCACTCAGGGTGGTTAGGTGATTGGCCCAAGATTCCTAAATTGGCCCAGGATTTGAAGTCAGTTAGCTGGTCCTGAGCCTATGCATTGTCTTTATATTCTATTCATTCATTCATTCATTCATTCATTCATTCATTATTCGAGCAACATTGTTTATTTTCTTCTATGTGCCAACTTCTGTGCTGGGTGCTAGGAATAGAGTGATGTACAAGTTTTTGTTCCAGCCCTATAAATCTTTTAATTTTTCCCTTCTTTTCCCGCTCCCACTAGATTATAACTTTTCCAAAGAGAGTCCCCACTTTCTCAACATCTCTCCTTCCCTGTGTTTACAATACAACTTTGAATCTGAAGTAGGACTGTATTTAAGGAGGGGTTCTATTGGCCATCATTTTGGGTAGAAATGTAGAAGGAAATGGCCTTAAGGTCCCAAAGAAGAAAGATATGACCAGATACAGAAGTTGGATGGAAGTCGGTCGAACAGAGACTCCAGTGGAAAATGAGGGATGAGGTCTACAGATTAAATCAGCTGATTAACTTTTAACAGCAGGTCCTTCTCTAGCCCTTGCCAGCCCCAGACCTCTTCCCTCTCCCTTCCATGGCCCTTGAGGAGTTAAACCTATGCCACTGCCCTCCTGCCCAGTGAGCCAGGTGATGGGATTGCAGTTAATGGTAATTTGAGCAAGTTTGGTCAACTAGAAATACATAAGGAGATTGAAACACGAAAATGCCCTCGAAATTTATACAATTGCTATATTGTAGCTCAGCCAGCTGTTAACTCCATTGTATGAAAGACTGCAGAAATAATTTGTAACCAAACTCACATTTGTTTACTGAACCTTTGCAGCAGAGGACATGGAGGAGTCAGCCATGTCACCAGGAATATCTCCCCTCCCCCAAGCCCATCCTACCCCCACCCCCCCAGAGCAATTCCTCAGGCAAGAATTGCTGCCTGGAAAGACATTGTCTGCTAGGCAATGGGCATGTGGTGGTCAACACGAGGGAGGGAGGGAGTCCTGCTTTCTGGAGCTTACCTGCTAGTGGGAGAGACAGACTGTAACACACAAGTGAATACACAGGTAATAAAGTCAGGTAGTGAGAAGTGCTATGTGGAAAAGAAGGCAGGGTAATGGGGTAGAAAGAGATGGGAGTGAGTGAGGTGGGAGGCTAGGAGAGCTTCCAGACAGTTCACTGGGGCTTTAAATAATTCTTGAGATGTAAGTGCAAGCCTCACCTGGCTTTCTGTTCTACAGCTTTCTGTTCTACTTATGAACCATATATCTTTGGGAAAGTGACTTAATCTCTCTGAACTTCAGATGCCTCATTGTTAAATGGGAATAATAATACCTGTCACAGGATTATTTGAGATAAAATGTATTAGAGCTCATTGTTTACTATATTCTACATATATGAATTGTTAGGATTGCAGTTGCGTGTAAGATCCATCCATCCATCCATCCATCCATCCATCCATCCATCCATCCATCCATCCATCCTTTCTTTCTTTCCTTTACCAAATATTTATTATCGTTTGCCTTCTGTGTGCAAGAAAGGGCACTCCACTCTTGATTTGCTATTCTGGCCCAAGCATGGAAAGACTTTGGCCTAATTGAGACTGGGATGAAATATTTAAACAAGACTTTACCAAAGGCTCGGGGATAACAACAGGGAAATAAACACAGTGTAACTTGTAGGTTGTGTGTAAATGAACGTGTTCATGTGGCTGGGTCTACGTGTATGTGTGCATATTTGTGTATGTGTGTGTGTGTTTGTTTGTAGATATTAGGGAATTATGCTTTGACACAGGGAGCACAATGATTTTGCCCTATATGGGGTCTATAATATTTCCAAACCTCTACTCCCATCATCCCATGGCAGGTGACAGTACAGAGGCTTCCATTCCCATTTGGTAGATGACACAAGGCTTCTCAGAATCTCTGGCTTAGAGAAACTAGCACCACACAGCACTGAGCTCCTGCCCAAGTCTCCATGTCACACAGCATCCTGTAGCCACCACCTTAACTTCTTGGGGCTCCGATGACTCCTCCAGATTCTGTCTCCTCCCTTCCAGGGTGGAGAGGGTCTGGCCTGTCAGGAAGTCAGGATGGTAATAACTCCACCTGAATGCCTGCTGTTTGCTGGCTTCAGTCCTGGGTACAGCAGCCCACTACATGGCTGCATGGACCCTCAACCTGGGGCCATGGAAACAGCTTTGCAGTCAGATCTAGCTGTAATCAGATGGGTCTTGTAAACATTCTGAGCCTCAGTTTTCACATCTATAATATATTCACAAATTCCCATAACTTGCAGGGCCACTGCTAAGAGTAAAGGAATGATAGATGTGGAGCAGCCATACAAGGTCTGGCCTCTAGAAGGTGTTCAGGGCAGACTCAGTCCTCACTGCCCCCCACCCCCTACCATGCTGCCACTATTCCTGTTCAGAGGGTTTTCTGGCTCTGACTCATTCTTGAAGGACAGCAACCCAGTCCCAAACCTTTGTCCAGGAGGGTGGGGCCCTGGCTCTTCTGCCCAGTTTCTACCAGGCTCCTCCTTCCTGGGGTCAGGACCATGCCTCTCTTGGCAATTAGCTGGGGCCCTGAACATAGTCAGCCAAGGCTGTTTTGGCCCATGATGCTCTGACTCTTTATTCATCTCTGAGTGTTGCTTCTGCCCAGAGACGCCCAGTACCCCGCCCCTAATCTCATGAGACTCTTAGTGGGTGGGAATTCTGGAGACATGGCTGACTCTTTTGTATTCTCCTTTACAAAGGTTTAGTAAACAAATATGAGTCTGGTTGCAAGTTATTTCTACCTCTATGTCTTTCTCTCTTGTTGTCCTACCTGCTTAGTGCTGTGCCTCAATTGCTAACACCCTCTACAAAGCAGCCAGATCTTGGTCCAAACCCCTCCCTTCAGCTCACTCTAGCCCCATCCTCTGCTGGTTCACCCACCACCAGATTCCAACATATTAGAACAAAAACTTCCATCCATCCATATGTGTTCTGATCTGTGGAGCTGCACATGGTAAGTGTCATTCCTCCTACCTGAGATCCTTTAGAACAGTGGTTCTCGACCTTGGCTGCACATTAGAATCACCTAATCATACTAATGGCTAGATCCATCTCAGACAAATTGAATCAGAATTTCTGGGAGGAAAGTCTGAACATTAATGTTTTCTAAAGTTCCCCTCAGGTAATTCTAAGAAGCAGCCAGGCTAAGAACCACTGCTTTAGAGAGTGAATGACCCCTGGCTTTGCTTCCTCCATCTTCATCTCCTAGAAGCTACCTGCAACTTTCATAGGATTCAGTTTTCAGACATCTCATCATTCTGGCTACTGTCCACCTCCGGTGTCCCAACTGGTCAATGTCACTTTGGAAACATGACTTCTAGGGCAAGACCAAAACCTCCTTTGCTCATGATACATCTCTATTAATATGACCCAATTCAATAGAGCTCTTTTTGTCTACATCCCGCTCCATGACTTATTTAAGGTCACTCAGCCTCTTCCCTTCAACATTTCCTTCTCCATTTCCCTACTCTGTTTCTACCAACTTAAGAATGCTTGTTCAAATAGGGTGAAAAGTTAATTCTACAAACACATGCAATTAATCCCAGGGAAAACTTCCAGACTGGGCACAACCATCTGCAGGGTTCAGACTGATTACTAGATTTCTTTCTGTTTCAACAGGTCTGTCCTCAGGTTAGCTCCATCCATTGCCCCTGGTTTGGGATGCACATAACAGGTGTCTAACTCTCATACATTCAATACCTGTTGTTCTTAAACTTAAATAACAGATTCCATTAAACGAGCATTAGTATGGCACTCCATAATTAATCTTCTCCAGAGAACTAATAGTTCAGAAGGCATGCAGTTGAGCAAGGGCATCATACATCACTAAGCTCATTTATACTAATTGATTTATCTAAGAATTGCTGGGGCAGCTGGCCTTGTGCCCAGTGACCTGTGGTGGGGTCCCCTGGTGCTTGGAGTTGGGGGGAAGGAGCAGTGTAGATGGAGCCAGGGCTGGCAGGGCTGGCTTCATCCTGATCACAAGGCAGCAAACAACATAATGGGCCAGCCTCAGAAGTGGGCCAGGCCAGGAAGCTTTTAGAGGCTCTCAGCAGCCCTTGTAGTACACCCAGATTATACGCAGAGCTATTTCACATCATTAAGCCCCCCTATTTTGTCCCTGGGTGCTGCACACTCTGTCTGCATCAGGCTGGGCTTCAAAGTAACTGCTTTGCCAAAGCAGGTGTAGCCACTATGGCAGGCTGACCCTGGGGCACAGAAACACATTTGCTGGCTGTTTGTTTGTTTGCTGGGCTCCCGGCCCTGGAGCTGGGGATGATGTGCTGGGATCCTGCATCTGCTCAGCCTGTTGGTTTAGGATCCTGCTGCCATTAGCGCTGGGGGCTAGAGAGTGGGCATCACTGGGCTCCCAGACTTACTGGAGACCACCATGGCAATGATCTCTCTGTCATTCCTAGCCCCCAGTCCCTAACCCATCCTTTCTTGGGTAGCTGACAGTAGGTGGGCATTGGGAATGATGCCCTAGTGCAGGATAAGCCTGGGCTGTGTTTTATCCTGCATCTACTTTCCTTAAGAAGCAGAAAATAGAGCACCAACAAGGCAGAGCAGAACCCATGACACCGACCTCTGTTCCAGGTGACACCTTCTCTGGCCTCCTGGAGCTCTAATGCTGGTGTTTTGTGCCAGTACTGGCCTTTCCCCAGGCTCATTTGCTTTTCTCTTATAACATCCTGTCTGTAGTTCTTCCTGATGTCTAACCCATTGTGTGCTTGATTCTTTCTCTGAATCTGCCCTCAGTTAATATTGGTGTCCTGCCTCCCCTGCTTCCAGGCTCCAGACCAACCTGATATCCATTCTTCCAGTTTCCATCATTTCTAGCTTCTCCCTCCACACAGGCACAAGTTGGGTGGGTCCTTGGATTACAGTCCCCACTATCAGCCCCTGTGTTATTGCCTTGGTTTATGTGCTGCCTTCTGCATTGATTTTCTGGTTGTGTCTCCCAGGTCTTAGCTGGAAATAGCGTCCTGCTCTGCCTAGCAGCCCATCTGTCTAGAGCACCAATATGCCCAATTCCCATCTAGCTTTTGCCAGATTTGTTCTCTCCTCAGGGCTGAATCTTGTTCTCTGTATCCCTGGCCAAACCTGACAGACCACAAGAAGTCATGATGTTGCTATCTTCTGCCCCATGGGCCATTTTTGTATCCTGTCTACTAGATCTTTGCATATTGGGCAAGGTCACCCTTCTTAGAACCTGAAAATCCCAGATTCTGTTTTTGCAATTCTCCCACATTTCCCTATTATAGTCCTAACTTGCAGGAAGGCTGCAGAATGAGAGATATCAGCAGACTCAGTGGCTTATACTTGTGTGACCTTAGGCAATTCCCTTCCTTTCTTTGAGCTTCAGTTTCTTTATCTGTGAGATGAGAAAATTGGAAATAATGATTCCCAGGGGTTCTTTAACTTTTAAAATAAAATGAAAACAAGAGACACTAATGATAAAGGGGATTAATATGGTGGCCAAATCAAGCTGGGTCTACTCTCTCCTCTGCCTAGGGCTTCCACATCATGCAGGACTTGGCAGTGGATTTACAGAAGACACTCAGCACAAGGGCCCTGGGCTCTCACCTTTGGAAAATGGTGCAATTTAATGGTAATGCAATTACAGATGTGCTGAGATTGAAACAGCCCATCTTATCTTAAACTCATCTTCTCCACCAAGTATCAGGGCAGGTGCTGATCCCTAATAGCTGCTGAAATGAATTCACCAGGCAGCTGGGGGCTCCTAGAGAGGAAATCTGTGTTCAGAGAAAGAGAGAATGGGAGGGGAAAGAGAGATGGAGAGAGGGAGGAAAGGAAGTGGGATGGAGTGAGGGAAAGGCAGAGGGAGAGAGGGAGAGAAATTATGCACAGAAAAATGGAGAGAGATAGAAGGATGGACAGAGAGAGGGATGACAAGGAAAGAGAGGGAGAGAGGAAGGCAAAGAAAAATAAAAAAAGACAAAACAGGGAGAGAAAGAAGGAGCTGGTGAGAGCAAGGGAAATAGAAAAGAGGGAGGACATAGTGAGAGAAGAAAAGAGAGGGAAAAGAGAAAGTATAATGGAGAGAGACGAAGGGATGGAAATACTGAAAGAGATTATGAAGGAGATAGATGGAAGAGGAAGAGCAAAGGAGGAACAGAGAAATGGGGCAGGAGAGAGAGAGAGAGAGAGAGAAAGAGAGAGAGAGA
>CM053502.1:19995621-20044070 GCA_028627145.1 Eidolon dupreanum | reverse complement strand
GAGAGAGGAGAGAGGAGAGAGGAGAGAGGAGAGAGGAGAGAGGAGAGAGGAGAGAGGAGAGAGGAGAGAGGAGAGAGGAGAGAGGAGAGAGGAGAGAGGAGAGAGGAGAGAGGAGAGAGGAGAGAGGAGAGAGGAGAGAGGAGAGAGGAGAGAGGAGAGAGGAGAGAGGAGAGAGGAGAGAGGAGAGAGGAGAGAGGGAAGATGGTGAGAGTCAAAGAGGCAGGAAGGAAGGGACAGAGAAGGGGGAGATAGGGAAAGAAGGAAAGGGATGTAGACAGCAAGGGGAGGGCAAGAGGGAAGGAGCAAGGCAGGGGTGGAGACAATGATGAGACAGAGAAATTGAGTGAGAGGAAGCGTGAGTAAAAGGAATAAAGATAGGTCCGTGTTTCTGAAATATTGAGCTTTCAGACCCACCAGAAGCTCTATGCCGTTTTAAGGAAGAGTGCAAACAAAAAAGAAAAGAAAAAAAAATCATGAAACGGCTAGTAGGAACAAGCTCCTCGGGAAGAAGGCGACCGCCAAAGAGAGCAAGCAGGAAAGAAGGCACTTGAGTATTAAATCCAGAATTAGAGAGAGGATTGGGAGCCCTGGAAAGAAGGAAAGTGTAATGATCCAAAACCCTAGAATGGGCACAGCTCCCCAGACAATCAGCCAGTCTCCCTAGCCAGTATTCATCCCCACTCCCTTGAAATTCTGGGACAGCGTGGTTCAGCACCACGGACAGCTCCAAGCCTCCCTCCGCGGTTCGAGCTGCACAGACCAGGGCGGCCTTAGATTGGTCCCTCTCCTCAGTCATCTCTCACATTTGCCCCTGGCTTTCCCTGAAAATGGCTCTTTTGGGTGGTTGGAATGCAGGTCTGTGAGCTTCTGAATAGATCAATTATTTTGCAGAACATGATTTTGATCCCAATGTTACTTCATTGGATCACTGAGTGGAAAGGGCTCGCAGAGAAAATGGCATTTTTTTACAACCCTGGCAAAATGCTCCCGCACTGATGAGATGAGCCACCCAGTGAGCGCGCGCGCACACATACGATACATAACTAACCAGAAGCATAATCTTCTAAATTGAAAGCCATAATGTTTGCTGTTGGAGCTAAATATTAACAGGGCATGGTCTCCCAATGACCCTCGGGAGGTAGCTGGCTTAGCGGGAAGCTGTCGTCATATTCAAGCAACTTGATTAAATTCTTTCTGCCATCAGAATTAAGAAATGAATAGTTTTATGAGAGTCATGCCACAAAGGACAAGGAAATGAAATGCTCAGGAAAGAGGGCGGGGCCGGTCGCCTGCCAGTACCTGCCTTGTAGTTTTGTAGGGAGCGGTATCACTCTTCCTACGGCAGGCTCAGGAACGAAGGCTGACTGCTGGGTGATAGCCTCTCTCTTCTCCCTCTAGGCATTCCTGCTGACCAGGCTTTGCAGGCTCCTTCCTCCCTGCTCATCTGAGAGCCAAATGGATGCATGGGATCCTCCTCAGGAGGCCTCTCAATTATTTATATAGGAAGTAAAATGTTGTTTAAATCATGGCCTCTGGAGCTAGAGTACCTGGGTTCCAATCCCAGCTCTGCCAGTCACTGGCTATGTGATCTCAGGCAAGTCATTTAACTTCTCTGTGTTAAAGTTTCCGTCACTATAAATGGATTTATAGTAGGACCTACCTTGCAGAGTTGTGAGATTTAATGAGCACCGAGATGCTTAGAGCCAGGCTTAGTACGTAGTAAGTACTAAATAAGCATTTAGTGTTATTATTATTAGATTTAGGTTGAACTGTATAAAATTTACTGCTTTGTAGATTAAAAAATCTAATACTGGCAGCTTAATATAAAGTCTATACAACAAGATTGTTTTCTTCTGTGGCCACTCTTTCCTGCCCCATGGCCCTGGCACAGCCTCAACAGCATTGCAAAAGTTCTGTTGCTTAAAAATATACTTACAATGTGCTACTTTTGTAGTCAGGAAAGTCCTGTCTTTGTTAGAAAAATTACAGTTAACCTCAGACTCAGAAAGTTTAATCAGCATTTCTTTTGGAAGGAGAAAGGCAAAGGGAATTATTATTTATTGGTCACTTTACTAAGCATCGTGCACTGTGCTGATTGTATTGGATATGTTAAGTTTGTTTCATTTTCTCAGTATTTCTGTGAGGTGACCATTGGAACCCCATTTTATAGATGAAGAAACTGAGGTTCAGGGAAGTTGAATGATTTGTTGAAAATCACATAGCTAGGGAGGCAGAACAAGAATTCAAATCCACTACAGTATTCTGGAGAAAGAGGGTGGAGTGGAATGCATATATGATTAATACTGTCTCACCTCATCCATTCTTCTTTTTGGATTTCTCCTCCTGCCTTCCCCCCACTGCCTGTCCAGAAGGCTCATGCTGACCTTTATTTTTTAATTTTTTACCAGAAAATTTTCTCTTTAATTATGGCATTAAAAATTTCAAAAGATACTTTATAATTTATTTAATTTCATTCCACAATCTTATTTTTATTCTCTTAGTTTTAAGGTACATTCTAGTCATTAAACTTTTATGTACTGAATCACTTCTTTAAAAATTTTATTTATTTATTTAATTGAGGTGACATTGGTTAATAACATTATATAAGTTTCAGATACAAGATTATAATTTGATATCTGTATATATTATAAAATGCTCACCACCAAAAGTCTAATTTCCATCTGTTACCCTTTGACCCCCTTTACCCATTTCACCTTCCCCTCATTTCCCCTCTAACCACCATACTGTTGCCTGTATCTATGAGTTTGTCTTTCTTTGTTTTATTTTGTTTATTTTTTTTTTGTTTTATATTTCACATATAAGTGAAATAATATGATTTTGTCTTTTTCCATCTGATGTATTTCACTTAGCATAATACCATCAAGATCTATTCAGGTTGTTGCAAAAGTCAATATTTCATCTTTTTTAATGTCTGAGTAGTATTCCATTTTGTGTGGTGTGTGTGTGTTTCTTTATTTATTCATCTGTCAATTGGCACAGGTTGTTTCCATATCTTGACTATTGTAAATAATGTTGAGTGAACACGGGTGTATATATCTTCTGAATTAGTGTTTTCATATTCTTAGGATAAATGCTCAGAAGAGGAATTGTTGGATCACATGGTAGTTCTATTCTTAAATTTTTTTTTGAGGAATCTCTGTATTGTTTTCCATAGTGGATGCACCAATTTACATTTCTACTAACAATGTAGGAGGGTTCCCTTTTCTCCACATTCTAACACTTGTTATTTCTTGTGTTTTTGCTAAAAGTCATTCTAACAGGTGTGAGGTGATATCTCACTGTGCCTTTGACTTGTATTTCCCTAATAATTAGTGATGTTGTATATCTTTTCATGTGCCTATTGGCCATCTGTAAGTCTTCCTTGGAAAAATTTCTATTCAGATTCTCTGCTCACAAAACATTGTGAAAATTGATGTCTAGAAGCATAATACCTATGTTTTCTTCTACATGTTTTATCGTTCCAGATCTTGTATTCAAGTCTTTAATCCATTTTGCCACTCTGACCTTTAATGAACTAGTCTTAGGAAGAGCTATGTTTAAGTGGGTGACCCAAAACTTCTGGGAGACCTGCTCCTGCAAATAAAGTCCTTCCAATAGTAAATATTCCAGGGAAAAAGTGGGAGGGAGTGGGAATTAATAGAAATTGAGTGAATGGGATGGTGGGAGGGGAACTTGGAAAATAGCCACCTGAAACGTCATTTGTATTGGAAAAGAAATAGTCATGGTGGAATGGGAGATAATGCATTAAATTCCATTTTATTTCTTAGTTTGAGTCCATTTTGAGCTCCAGAGAGAAGTGAGCAGAGAGCATTCTGTTCTGACCATGAATAGATCAGGTGAGCCTGACCCGGAAAACTGTTTCTAGTTGTTCTTAGGAGGTTAAGAGAGCAGACAAGTGCCCTACACAACCTTAGGGTGGGGTGGAGTGAGCAGGAGGGGCTAGCTACCAATTAAGAAAGGTGCTGAGCCCTATATGTGGCTTTTGAGCAGGAGCTCAGCCCAGGAGGGCCTGACGCTAGGAAGTACTCTAGGCTTGGTTAGGGACTTAGATATGGGAGGAGGAAGACATAGGTATTATTATTCATGCTTTCACATCTTTATTTAATGCTCATCACAGCTCTGTAAGATTGGGATCATTATCTCTATTTCACAGAGCAACTATTAATAAAATAGCAATAGCAGGAACGGAGGTAGTCGTGGTGGCAGCAGTAGTAGAAGTAGCTGTTGTTAACTACTTACTATGCACCCATGATATATCTATAAACACTTGCAGACTTGAGCAAATGTGACCTTGTGTTTGTCCACCATAGATTTGTGTCCCCCTTCTTCCTTATTGTAGAGTTGTCACTGGGAGGTGCTACCCAGCCAGGGACTGTCTCTAGTCCTAATTCCTCTTACATCTAGATGGAGCTTATAGTGTGGTCTCATAAATAAAATGGGAGAGGAGATAATGTATGTTCCTTCTGGGCCGAGGTGGATAAGAATATGGTGCGTCTGTGTCAACTTCTCTTTCCTGTCTATTGGCTGGGTGCAGAGAACTCCCTGCTTCTAGGGAATGGCAAAGCCACTGGATAGATGTAGCCTGGGCCCCCAATTCACCATGTCAAGAAAAGCCACCAACTAAACAGAAGCAATATCATGCAACTATTATGTGAATGAGAAATATTGTGATAAGCTACTGAAATATTGAAGTATTTGGCTTACTTGTTTTAGTAGCTTCCATTACTCTAATGAATATGCATACATTATCTCATTCAATTTTCACAACAACTTTGGGGGTGGGGAGAAGTATCAACCCATCTTAAAGATGAAGAAGTCTAAACTCAGAGATCAAGTGATTTGCCCGAGGCTGCACAATTGGTAAGTGATTCAGCCAGGATTTGAACCTAGATCCTTCTGACTACAGGTTTACAGCATTGGGTTGCCACACTGTGACCTTAAAGTGAGAATTGAGCTCAGAAAGAATAATGTTATTTGAGATGAGGGAGCCTGCCCCTGACCCAGAATTAGAACCAGTCTTAAGTGTAGATTTCAGAACTTTAGGACTAATGAATCAGAAAAAGAAACCTTCAGAGATCACAGGCTGGGCTTAGGTCCAGGAAGGCAGAGAAAAGAATGGCATTTTGGTGGACTTGAATCTAAGAGCTCTGCCCAGACTAAAGCAGCCTCCATAAAGTTAAAGTGAGGGCTTGAAGCCAAGAGCATAAGCTTGATCTTTCCCTTCCAGGACCCTTCCTCTGAGACATGGAAAACAAGAACAAGAACAACAATCATAAAAATTATACCAGAAGAGATAGTAGTAGGAGTAGTGAGAATGGGTACTTGTATAGCATTTACTAGGTGCCAGGGACTGTTCTTAGTGCTTTATATATATAAGTTTTATCCTGAAAATAGCCCTGTGAAGTAGGTGCTAAAACTGTATTCATTTTATAGAGGAAGAACTGAAACACAGAAGGAATAGTAATTTGTCAAAGTTGTACAGCTATTAAGAGAGGGAGCTGAGATTCGAACTTAGGCACTCTTACTCCTCAATCCATGCTCTTCACCTCCCAGGAAGGATGGTGCACCAACCGGAGCCAGCACTGTCTGGAGATAGGAATCCAGGCCCAGCCTCAAGCAGAGACACTGCATAAGACCAGTGAGAAGATTTAGAACACTATGTGCCTGGACGTATATAAAGCTGACTTTGATGGCTGTCTAGATTTGCCTGTAAATCTTTCAAGCTCTGGCTTAGTTTTCTTGAGCAATTGTCTCTGAATTTCTGCAGGGTTTCTATAGTGGCAAAGAGTGGGGGGGATGTATTAAGGAAGAGAGCTTATGGAATGTGAGATGGCAGATTAAGAAATACACCTATATGTTCTGAGAACAAAACTTCAGAACTGAGCAAATCAAGGTCTTTGGGGTAAAGAAAAAGTCTAGGCTGGGTCAAAGCTCAACAATAGCAGAACAGGTAGAGAGGGTGGACTTGACTGTGTATGGAAACATTCCTTGCCAATGGTTCTCCTGCAGTGAGAATCTAGGATATTCTGCTGTTACCTATATCAGTTAGTTTTTGCTGTGTAACGAACCATCCTGGCACTTAGTGGCAGCTGAACAGTTTTATGATCTGGGCTCACTTGGCTGATCTCAGCTTAGTCACTTACGTATTAACTGGGCCTGGATGGATTCAAATGGCCTCACACACACGTCTGGTGGTTACATAGCTGTTGGTTGGGGTGATGAAGGTGACTGAACCATGCATCTCTCATCTCCCAATAGACTAGCCTGTGCTTGTTCAGTTGAAGGAATCCAAGAACAGCATGAGGTAACATTCAAGGAGCAAGCATTTTTCAAGTTTCTGCTTGTGTCATGTTTCCTATACTGTCTTACTGTTGAAAATAAGTCACATGGTCAATTCTAGAGTTAGTGTGCAAGGGAGAGTTCCCAGGGGCATGGATCCAGGGAGGCAAATTGTGCCATGACTTCTCATTGTTTCAGTATCTACATCTGTGGTAGCGGTTGTACATTTAAGAAGGGCCTCTCTTAAATCGTCCCTAAAGAGCTTTGGATCTAGGAGATCTGGGTGGAAGTCCTGACTTTACTCCTAAATGTCTTAGGATAGGTAACCTCAATTTCTCTGCCTATAGATTGGGTGGCAGGGTTATTGTAAAGATCAAATGAGGTGATACTTGTGGAAGTCCTTTGTGAGCTGTAAAACCCTGTACAAATGTCAGTTGTTACTTTTCTTCCCCACTAGCATTGTAGGTGGGCCTTATTAATTCCTCACCTGGGAATTATCCACTTTGTGGCAAAACCTCCACCTCCAGGATGACTTAGCCTGGCTCCCCACCCACTTCTGGAGCAGCCCTGCTCATCACCAGTGTGTTCGGGGAATGCAAAATCACTTTAATACTGGCTAGAGACAAGCATAATTAGGAAGGTAAATCTGCTGAAAAAAAATCATATTATGCAAATGTGATTAGCAATGACTTTTGGGTTCTTTGTTATTTGAGAGTTTCTATTCCTTGAAACAAATGTGGAGAGTTGGCTGCTGTGTTCCCTGGCGTGACTGTTAGTAGGAGCTCATGAACACAGAAGTGGGGAGAGGGGCTTGCAGCCCTGGGTATTGGGAAGGGAGCATCTCTGTCAGACCTCTAGGGAGAGTCAGGGGTCCTCAGTCAGGTCCTGATCTGATTCCTGTAAAGGAGCTCCAGGGAGCAGACCCTCACTGGTGATAAGGCTCCCCAGGAGGAGAGGAGGCTCTTCTTCTAGGCGAGAGCTGAACTTAAAGAAGAATGAGCTGGTTCTTGCAGTGGGACTGCCCTGTTGGGAGTTTGGTGAGATCACCATAGTTTGAGGATGTGACCTTGGCTTGGCCTGTGTGGGCCACCAGGATATAGGTGGTCAGAGCCTGGGGGCAGCCTCATGCCTGCTGGGGCCTAGTGTATGAATTGACAGCAGAGGTGTTCCTTCCCAGTATTGGACCAAAATGTACTCTGCCAGTTCAGGTGTCTGCTAGACATGGCTGGGATTGTCACACATTCTGGCTTTTAGAACTCCTTTTATAAAGGCAATGATGATAAAAGGAAGGAAGGAAGGAAGGAAGGAAGGAAGGAAGGAAGGAAGGAAGGAAGGAAGGAAGAAAGAAAGAAAAGAAAGAAAGAAAGAAAGAAAGAAAGAAAGAAAGAAAGAAAAGCCACTTACTTAGTGAGTGCTTATTAAGTTCAAGATGCTGTGCTAAGTGCTTTATGTAATTACCTCATTTAACTTTCCTCGCCATTACATAAGGTGGGCACTATTATTATCATCCCTGTTTAGATTGAGAAACTGAGGCACAGAGTGGTTAAGCAATTTTCTTAAGGTCCCTCCGTCAGTAGCAGAGTTGGGATTTGAATTCAGGCCTAGCTTGATTCTGAAGTCTACGCTGCTAATCACGAGGCCATGCAAGTCCCGTCCTTCCCTGTGGGGTGTCACATGAGTAGTTGGGGTAACACTTGCCCATTGTGCACACCTCTGACCATGCCTGGGTGACCCCAGTGAGACTCTGATGTGCCCAGATTTCTTCAAAAGTTTCTAGAAGTTGGCAGTCCCTGATTCATCTGGGAGGGTGACCCTGTCTCCACTTGTGGGGTTGCTATACACTGATAGCAGCCCGTCTATCCAGGCTGTTAGGACATCTGGATCTGCAGCAGGTCAGAGGTCCTGGGGGAAAATTCTGAGATGATATTTTGGGAAGTTATAAACTTCCCCTTCAGCCCAGCCCCTCTCTCTAGATTCTGAGAATCCATGATCTCTTTGTGTGACTCCATTTCTTTCCTGTCCCTTTGGAGGCCTGGGACTCCCAATGTGACTCCCTTTCCCCTCTGAGAGGACCACAAAGTATCAGGACAGCTCTCAGAAGAATCATTCTTGTCCCAGGTTGTGCTTCTATCAGCCAGAGCAGGCGGGTGGTGGAGTACAGAGAAGTCAACACCACCTTTCAGGGCCAGGGCAGTTGTCCTGGGGTGGGGAAGCTGCAGCCCCAGCAGAGCCCGGAATCTTCGGGTTTCTGCAGGCTCCTCAGTCCTCTCTGGCCAGTGAGCCAGGCACAGAGAGACCCTTCCTTGAACTTCATTTCCAACAACCTCTGGATCCTCCTCTTCCCTGGAGCGTCTTCGGGCCCCTCTAACCTGACATGTCCAGAGCTGACTTCTTTTTGCCCACAAGCCTGGTCTTTGTCAGTATTCCCCATTCAAGGATGGCACTGGTAATTCCCTTTCCATCCTCTGCTTTCACACTGAATGGATGCCAGATCTCCCCAATGCATGTTGTTCCCTCATCCCTGTTCCATGCACACTGGCTTGGATTAGCTCACCATCTCTTTCCTACATTATCGTAAAGACCCCCAAGACACTAGCATACCTGGCACCATTCTTATCCCCCTGGTTCACTATTGCACTGCTGCACAGTTATCCTCTAACACAAACTATTGATGGGCTCTCCATTGCCTACAAATGACATCAAAATCCCTGATAGCATCCAAGGCCTGTCATGATCTGGCCTCCACCTTCTCCAGTCCATGTCCCCTGATGTCCCTCACAGTACACCCCATATCAATCTGCCTTTCCTAATAATGGGCTCCCTATGTCTGCAATGCCTTCTCCCTTCCCCCGGGACAAGGTGAAGCTGTGTCCCAGGCTGCCTGCCATCTTTGCTGGCTCCCAGAGCAGTGTGGCTCCTCCTTTCCACATTCTCCCAGTGCTCTGTCCACTTCCCTGTTATGGCCCAGATTGCACTGTGGTTATTGGTTTACACACTTGGCTGACAATTGGTTCTAGCTCCTCGAAGGCAGGAATGCAAGCTTATTTATTGCTGAAGCCCCAGCCCAGCAGAGTGCCCGGCACATAGTAGGCACTCAATTCGTGTTGATTGAATTGAATTTCCTCACAACTCATGGAATTGACTTGATATGGAAATGACATTGCATCCAGAGAATTGATTTTTGCTTCCTAAAATGGCGTGTTATGACACAATTCACCTCCTCATTGGCTGCTTTTTTTGCAGAAACCAAAACTTCTGTATCTGGATGGAACTGAGCTTTCGGACTGTGCAGGAGGGGCAGGAGTTCCTGAAATGGAGTGGACTTTGCTTTTCTCCAGGAAAGTTGTGTGACAGCCAAGGTACGCCGTCATGTCATGGAGATAAAAGAGTGGAGACCACTGTATTACTTTCCACAAGCTGCCAGAGGCTAAAAGTAGCCTTCTTTCCTCCTGGCTGATAAATAGAGGAAATAAATTATCTAGGCACTAAAAGTTGCATTAAGCAAATAAACATTTCGACAAGAATTATATGTGACATTCAAGAGAAAGCAAATAAACCTTAAGTTATGGCAACCTGTCAACGCTCTAGGAGAATTAAGTAACTAAAAATCATTAGTAGTGTCTGCAACAGGCTGTTAAACCTTCCCTGGCTCCCGCCATCTACAGCAGGGGCTCAGAGAGATACCGACTGTTCCTTGCATGTGTCTCCAGAGAAATTCTCAGGTTCTTGGGACCTCAAATTTGGAGGAACCTCAGAAAGCCTCCAGGCCAGTGCTTTCAAACACTATTCTGTGGAACGCTAGAGTACTGCAGAAGCATGGCGGAGAGAGGCAGCCCAGGATGCAGGGTCTTCTTCCCTGTCCAAGCCCAATAGGGATGCTCCTCTTTGATCTGGATTATATTAATTAGGGGTTCCAGGAAGTTTCCATTACTAAGTGACTTAAAAACCATTGTCCTGGAGCAAACAAATACTTAATAGAAAAATCTCTCTTAGGACACTTTGGTAAATAATTTTCAGCCTCATCTGAATACCCCTGGTGACAGGGAACTCATTCCAGAATTTTCAATCAGACCCAGTTTTCTCTGTCCTCCTTTGCACGAGATTCCCATCCCATGACTCTAGTGTCATAGGCTTGAGTTCGAATTGAGACTCTGCCACTTACTCACTGTTTAACTCTGAATAGTTACTGGCACCCTGTGTCCCTGTTTCCTATCTGTATTAGTTTCCTTTGGATGCTTTAATAAATTACCACAAACTTCCAAGCTTAAAACAACATGAATTTGTTATCTTACAGTTCTGGAGGTCAGCTGTTCAAAATGGGTGTTAAGGAATTAAGGAGTTTCAGTGCTGCATTACTCCTGGAGGCTCCAGGGAGAACCCTTGCCTTTCTAGAAGCCACCTGCATTCCCTGGCTAATGGCACTTTCCTCCATCTTCAAAGCATTTTAGCCTTCTGTCATCATCACATCTCCTCTGACTGTGATCCTCCTGCCTCCCTCTTAGAAGGATCCTGTGATTATGCTAGGCCCACCCAGGAATCAGGATGATCCCTTCATCTCAGGATCCTTAGAGAAAATACACCTGCAAAGTCTCTTTCACCATGTAAGGTGACATAGTCACAGGTTCAGGGGTGGGGTTTGGGAGGTGGGCATCTTTGAAGGTCATTGTTCTGCCACCACACAGTGGTAGTGCCTATCACAGAGGGTTGTGGGGAAGGCGAAATGGGGAAACACACGTCAAATACTTCACACAGAACCCAGCACACAGCTGGAGCTCAGTTTAAGTGTAAGTCAAATATCCATCCTGTGTGTGACTTCTCTGAATGTGCCCACCTCCACCTTGCTCTCCTCTAGCTCGGGGACAGAATGAACAACACCCTGGAGTTTAGATGACAGAGGCCTTGTAGGGCCTGCTCAGGAGTACGGACTTAGACCTGTGGCTGTAGGAAGCCCTTGGGATTGTTTAAGCAGGAAAGGGCCACAGATTTGCTGTTTAGAAAGAACTTGCTGACCACAGATGGAGACAAAGCAAGTGCTAGGAGAACAGGATGGAGGCTATGCCTTGGTCCAAGTGTGATGAGCAGGCTTGGACCAAGGCTGAGGGAGCAGTGGCTGGATTCAAGAGCAATTTAGGAGGTGGAATTGGAAGGACTTGATTGGGTGGATGTATGGGGTAGGCAAGGAAGAATCCAAGGTGACTCTCAGGTTCTGGCTTTAGCTACTGGGGATGTGTTGACATCATTCATTGAAGATGGGGTAAGGGAGAAGGAGCAGATTTAGGGTGTGAGAGGATGGTAAGTTCAGGTTGGGGCCTGTAGGGTTGGAAAGGCCAATGGGCCCTGGGCAGGAGGCCAGAGAGGGAGTTGGATCAATGGATCAGGAGCTTAAGAGAGAATACTGACCTAGAGTTGGCACTTTGAGAGCGAGTTCTCAGCTTAGAGGTGGTAACTGAGAGCTTGGTGGGTGGGTCAGATCACTACAGAATGAGAAGGAGCAGAATGGAGGATGGACATCAGGAAACCACAGTGTTTGTGAGACTAAAGAGTGGTCAATGGCAGAGGCTGGGGGAGGCCAAAGAATGCAGGCCCCACACTTTCATTCCCACGCAGCTGGACCTGCCACAGGTATCTCATCCACAGCTGTGCACCTGGGACCACACTCTGAGATAACGGTAGTAATCCTTCCCGTGTGTGTGGCACTTGCCAGTTCAATCAGCAACATCACATTATCTTGTTTAATCTGTATAACCATCCTGCATCAGAGCAAGTTTCCTTTTAATTTTAAAGATGAGGATGTTGGTACTCCAAGAGGCTCAAGACTTGCTTGAGGCCCATAGCTAGTAGGGATCTGAGCAGGAATTTGAACTCACATCTCCTGACTGCCAGGAATCCAGTGTTCCCACAGACCTTGTGACTCAGACATACTCAGGTCTGTGCAGCCAGCTGGCATTCCACAGCTAAGTTGTAGATGAGGCAGAGCCTTAGCTTTGCTTTTCAGACTATAAAGGAGGGCCCCAGTGCTGAGCATCCTTTGGGAATTCAGGTCGCAGGTGGGAAGCCCCATGGGGTGCAGGGGTGTCTTTAGAGCTTGGAGACCTATAAGGATGGGGATTGCCCTTTCAGCTATGCGACCCTTTTCCTTCTCAGAGAGAAGAAGTGTCTCACATTTCTCAATCTTAGACATCTCATCAAAGAGACTCTCCCATTAGGAGTCAACAGTGAAAACTGGTGTAGGAAACTCAAGGTGGGATCTCAAGGTAAGGGCCCTAGGCAGGACTGGTCTGCAGACCTACAGAATCTTATAACAACTTAGAGTCATATGGCTCCTAATACGTGCTGAGCTCTGTTGTGAGTGCTTAACATAGAGGAACTCATTGAATCCCCACTACAGCCATGTAAAGTAGGCTCTGGTTTTATCCCCATTTTACAGATGAGGAAACTGAGGCCCAGAGAGGTCGCCCAAGGTTATGGAGAGTTAGGATTCCAACTTGGGCAGAGTTTATGCTCTCAACCATCATGCTCTACTGCCTCCCTGTGACATGGGGGAGGGCATACGTGTATGAAAAGGTCCAGGTATACCGGTCTCTGGGTCCCCTCTGTTCACCCCTGAGGTGATAGGGTTGGAGAGAGGAGGGGAGGCAGAGCTGACCCAGCCTAGGCTTTCCTTGTCTTCACTGGATTCATCTTGGGACAGTGGTGGAGAGGTGATAGGAGTGTGGGCCAGAGTTGGGCTGAGCTGCTGTTCCCTCCAGCACTGACTGGAGCTCCAGGACAAGAGGAATAAACCCTGCATTTGTTATAAACAGACAGTTCTGGGTTTGAGTCTCAGCTCTGTGAGACCTTCTGACCCTGGGCAGGCTCCTCAACCTCTCTGAGCTTGAATTTTCTAACTTACAAAGCAAAACTGCTAATTCCTTCCTCCTAGGGTGGTAGTGGTGGTGGTGGTGGGTTTTCCCTTCCAAGTTCTCCTTCTTCTTCATTGCTATCATCCCAGTCTGCAAGCGTGACTATCTTCAGGCCAGAACCTGTTCTTAGTGCTTTGCATCATACCTTTAACCCTCACAGATGTCCTGCAAAGTAGATATTATGAACCCCACAATAGAGGAAGACACTGGGACCCAGACAGGCCAAGTAAGTTTCCTGAAGCCGTTCAGCTTTTAAGTCAGAGTTAAGTCTGGATGAAAGACAGAGCTGCCCCACTGCACCGGCTCCCACCCACAGCCTGGGTGTCCAGCCTGGCACACAGCGGCCACCCAGCACACATAGGTTTCCATTCTCTTCTGCTCAATATTCCCTTGGCAGAGGATTTTTGCCTTCTCAGAGTCCTCTCTGCCAAGATCCACAGGCTTTCCATTGTGATTTAAAGACCCCAGTAAGCACAAAGATGGGATGGGGGGCCCCTGCTTGCCACCCCCTCCACTAACCTGCAGCCCCATTGAGCATCCCCATCCCAGGACCTCCCCTTCCCCACCAGCATCTTTGTCAACTCCCAGTGAATTCAGGGGATCTAAATTTAGGCCCTGTGCTCTGTTAACTCTGTGAATAATGCTAATTAGCATAACAATTCTTCCTGCAATTAAGTTGGGGAGGGGGGTGAGGAGGTGGTACTTGGTCCAAGAGGAAATTACATAGGGAGGCCTCTCTTATTGCTAGTTTTCAGAGGCCTTGCTTGAGGTGTCTGCTTGGCATGGTTCTCTCCTTGGATGGCTGGATCCAGAAAATGCCTATTTGGGGCGGAGGAAGGGAGTGTCTGTCTTTAACCTTATTGTGATGTGTTATTGGTGCATGTATTAAAGTGCAGCTTGGAGACATGCATGGCAATGAATTAGGTTTTATAAGCAAGCTGTCACCTGCTCTGAAAGGTGTGAAAAAATTATGAACTTCATTGTCCTGGAAACCACAAAATAGCACTTCCTCCATGAAGTAAACACATAAGTTTGGGCTATGAAGTTGAAATGAAGTTATACTCGGAATTTAGATTTATTATTTATTGCTTGACCTAGCAATACCAAGTTGCCCGCTTATGGGTAAGGATAACCCTTTGGTCCAGAAGCCACCAGTTGGGCTTCTGACTCCACCTCCTGCTTCTGTCCCTCCCTGGGCCATGTCATGAAGTCCAATGCCTCCACTGGCTGTGACCAGGTGGGGCAACCAGGACTCCTAAGGTTAGGGGAGATTGTGGAGATGTGAAAGGCCCCTAGAGAGAGGCTGCACAAGGCTTCCTTCTGACAATCCTTCAGGTATTTACAGATAGCTCTTGTGAGCTGATGCTCCACTCCCTGCTTTTCTTGAAAGCTTTCTTGGCATGTATTTTTAGAATTGACCTTCACTCTCAATTTTCTCTTCTGGGCATTCTTTCTGTGTAGCATAGAATAGAGAGGGATTGTCACCTCCATTGCTCTGGTCACGATACCTCGACTGATGCAGCCTAACTGAAGTCACATTTTTGTAAAGAGCCATACAACTCTCTTGGCTCACATGGAGCACGTGGACAGTTCAAACTATAATGAAAGGATCCATCCATTTATTTACTCATTCACTCATTCCCTATTTGAGTGAGGTATTTTGCTAGCCTCTGGGGATATGAGTGAGAGAAGGATCAGACCTAATCCCAACCTCATGGGAAAGCACAGACTAGCTGGGGAGAGAGAACGGAACTGGGATCCAGTATGAGAGGCACTAGGAGGGAGACATGTGTGAAGGGATGCCTGGGAAGTCTTTGCCTAGGATGTGAGAGATGATCTGGGCCTTGAAGGGTGTGTGAAGGGTCAGCTCATGTTCATAAGCATTTGCCTGTTCAGGTCCCTCCAACTACTGTGCCTGAGAATCTGATATTTGAATGCAGGGGCAGGTTGTTAAATTGAGCCTAATGAAGGGGCCATCTGGGTGCTGGTCCATCAGTGGTGAGCCTGGAATGTGCCATTTAGATAAATGAGCTTCCTGTCTTGTTTTGAGTTGTTCATGGAATTGACCCAGGTGCTTTAATATGTCCTCACTTGTGTCATTTAGAACACTGTAAGCAGGAGAGGGCCAGTCTGAGAATCTTTTAACAAATTCTTTCAATGGCCCAACTGCACACATTTGACCTGCCCACTCTCATCCCATATGGTTTCTCGCCTGTCCGCTCACCAGGGCTTACCAAAGTTCCCCTTTAGCCTGCTCCCCGGACACTCTCTCCCTGCCGATGCTTACCTAGCTGTTTCTCAGTGCCCCAGAGCTCATCGGTGCCATGTGTTGAGTGCGTTTTCCTTCCTAAGCCATTCACTAAGTGCCTGCTGGACACAGAAGTGTTGTTCAGTTTGTTGAGTTTGTTATCTGAGGCTTGGAAGTTTAAGTTATTAAGCCAGGGTTCCAGGGTTGGGAAGTAGCAAAGCTGGGAGTTGGTGCTATATCCTATCCATGCTTTCCTCCTCCTTAGGGAAAAGCCCTTGGACAGAGATTTCAAGTTACCTAAGCAGTGCAGTGGCTTTAATTTCTGGACATCAGTGGGGACTGGTGGCCTGACCAGTGGTTGACAGGTGGTCTGACCCATATTCTCACCCATATGACCTGCCAAGAGGCCTGGCACATTACCTCATATTTGGTTGACACTTGGTCTGCCGCATATCCTGCTGCATGGCCTAACGTGGACAAATGGACACAAAAGCTGAAGTCCAGCCCATCCCAGAGCCTTGAGGTGTCTGGTCATCACTACTCTTTGGAGCTTAATCTGGGGCAAAGGGAGGCGGGTGGGCTGTCACTGAGAGGCAAGACTGTCCCTCCTTGTAAGAACTAAGCCCACCAGGACCCGCAAGGCAGATGGGACAGTGCTTACACACACACATACACGAACATGCTCATACACACTTCCACACATACATACACACGACACACTCAGGCACACACACAAACACATACATGCTCACACACACACCCACATACACATGCTACATAGACACACACACACACACACACACACACACATACACAAGGGCTGGCACCCTCTGCATTGCCATGTGGAGCAAGCTGTTGGCTTTCAGTGATGATGGATGTGTCTCCACATGTCGCTCAGCTCTGCCTTCCCCCACATTCTGCACGCAGAACTCACTGAGTAAACGGCTCTGCCTGGCTGCTTGGCAGGGGTGGTAGATGGTGGGACTGGGGGAGGGAGGGAGAAGTGGAACCATTTGTCTGGGGCACTGGGAGGGGAGTTGGCCACTTACGGCTGTGATGGATGGCGATTCCGCTCTGCCATCTGTTGGGGCTGGCAGGCTGCTTAGCACAGCACTGCACACCTGGCTGGGGCGTCCCTGTGGAGCTGCGCCCGCCTTTGCTGGGGCCTGGGGACCGGGCTCTTGACATCACAGGCAGGAGGCTGGCAGGGAGGAGCTATGTGGCACTTCTTGGGCGTAAGCGAAGGAAAGATTACACACACTTTGAGAAGAGGGCCTGGTGGGCCAGTCCTCTCCCTCGTTTATTTTTCTTACCCTTCAGCCCAGATCTTCTGTGAAAAAAAGCATGGCCATGCCCAGGCATATCTGGGCAGGGAAGAATCCATCAGATTTTAGCTGCCACTTCCCTTGACAAGGAATATATGCACATTCAGTACCTGGCACACGTATACTCAATGGAAAGGAAGCAAGTTAGGCTATATTCCACACTGAGCTTATGGGAGTTTGAGGGCATGGGGATGCTTTCAAGGTCACCTGGCTACTTGAGTGGAGGATGGGAGATGACTTGGCCCTGCTGTACCCACCCTCTATGATCTCAGAATGTCAGAGTTACAAGGATCCCTGGAGGCCACCTACTCAAAATCCTCTAATTTACAGATTGGAAGCTGAGGCACAGAGAAAGGAGGGGCCAGTCCAGTGGCCTGCAGCACCCTGTCCTTCCTTCTCCAACCCCTCTGCCCTCCCCAGCTGCCTGTCCTGGGGCCTATAACTGAACTTGGCCAGCTTGGCCCTGCCCTAGTGCTTGGGCTTAAATGGTGTCCCCTCCACAGGACTCCGCTGCTCCATCTCCAAACCTTGATCCACTGGGCTTACCCCATTCTCTCCTGTTAGAGTCAAAAGGAAAGTTTATTAGAAAAGAGGTAACATTCCACAGAATGTGGTCTCCTCTCAGAGGCAGAGAGTGAGAGGGACAGTTAGAGAGACAGTGAGAGACAGAGTGAAGGCACTGAGAGGGCCCCTGAGTGGTCAGGGAATTCAGTTTATATGTCATTCTTTGGTTCTCATTTTTTTTGATATGGACATACAGTGAGGAAGGGGAAGAATATGTAGCAGTGAAAAGGTAAGAATGTGTAGAGTGAAGGGCCTGCTGGCTGTTCTCAGCTTTTAATCCATAGATTTAAACCATAGATTCCCCACGATTTTAGCCAGAGAGAACGACTCTGTTGTTCCTGTTTCCCCTGCACAGGTGTGGGGAAGGGGCTGTTAACAATCCCAGTAGAAATCTTCCTCTGTTCTGAAGGTGTCCTCCTGGCCTGGCCGCAGGGCTGATCAGCACATTGCAGTCTCTGAATGTGGCTTGATTAATGTTTTCATTCTCTTGCCTCCTCCCTACATTACTATCTCTTCCTGGGAGCCACTTCACTGTCTATGTCACAGAGTTCAAGGCCCATGCTCTGGGACCTCCTCTTTCTGGACAAGATGGCAGCCTGGCGAAGCCAGAGCAGTGCACAGCTCAGGTCTCTTCCAGAGAGGCAACTTGGGGCTTGAGGAGTCAGCTACTCCTGGCTGGTCAGAGATGAGCTGACCCCTAGACTCTGTTGGGATGAGTTTAGGGTGAGCCAAAGAAAAACAAAAAGTGGAACATTTTCCCCACATCTGAATCCACAGGGACAAACCCAGGCATATAAGCCGATCCAATGTAAAGTGGAACCAGGGGTGCTTCAGATGGAGGAGACAGCACCAGTAAAGGCCTGGTAACAAGAAAGTCAGCTGAAACCATAACAAATTATGTTTGACTGGAATAGAAATTGCGACGAGGCATCACATTTTGTCCCGGCCCTCATGGAATTGCTTCATTGTGGAGAGGGGAGACGTGGATATATAGTAGAGAATACAAGGGAGAGAGTAAAATTCCCATAACTCAGAAGGAATTAAGAAGAGAAGAGATGATAAAGCTGCAATTTGGGCAGGGCTCCTTGGGGGAGATTGCATTTTAACTTCCAGGTTTTGCCGGAATGTCCTCTCCTGTAGGACCTGGGGGCATGAGTCGTCCTCGGGGACCTGGAATAATAGATGATCTCACCCTCCCTTTGAGCTCTTTCTGACAAAGGAAGGTGAAGCCCACTGGCCCAGTGTGTGCCAGGCAGGTGGAGGTACATTCTTCTAGACTGCATTTTCAGGACGACTTCGGAACAGGAATCATTGTTTCTACTTTTCAGCTGAAGAAAGGGAGGTTCAGAGAGGTAAAGCGATTTGCCCAAAGACACAGAGCCATGAGGTAGCAGAGTGGGAACTGTACAGCCAGGTCTCTGTCTGACTGCTAAGGCAGTGTGTTCTTTCTGGCACCATTAACACACTGTGGGAGACTCTGCTTCTGGCAGGTAAGTGGAGGGGCTCAGCAAGGGGTTGGCTGAATGGTTGGCATTGGCTGCTGGAGGTGAGTACTGAAATGCCAAGCTCACTTCTAGATGGACAGCGGCTCTTTGTCTGCTAAGCAGCTGCGGGCTGCAGCATTCCGTGAGCTGGGAAAGACTGGCTCCCAGCAAAAAGCAGGAGCATAATTTGGCTCCTCTTAATTGATTTGCAAATGTACTGAAGAATTGTGGTAATTCCTTTAAATTTTACTCTCATTCAAATTTCGAGGTAAACATAATGAGAAAGGAAAGTCAGCACCATATAATGGAGGGAAAAAAAAGGTCTAGCATTTTATTTTATTTTTACCCTGGGCATAAGGAAAGCAAAACTCACTATGAATACCTCATTATTTGAATTTCAAATATTTCTCTCGAGTTGAGCACAAAAGGAAAGTTAAAAAAAATATTAACACACTCACATACACACCCTGAACCATTCCTCCTTTTGACTATGTGACTCAGAATGTCCCAGTTTAGGTTATTATAGCACAATTGTGAGAATCAATCAGCCCTAGATAGATGTGTTTACTCAGAAGTGCTTAGAAAGGAGACCAGTCAAAAGAACATTAATATCTTAAAACATTGAAATTATCTTTACCAAAGAACATTAGCTATAAACATTAATATTTGGGAACTCTGCTTTTGCTTGCAAAGTGTCTACATTCAGCTGAGCCCAGAGGTCAGTCTGTGGAGGAAAGTGAGGAGGTGGTTATTCAGATGAAAGCACAGCATGCTGGAAAGAGCTCAGGAGCTGAAGTCCTTCATTCAGTCACTCAGTTATTAAGCAGTGTAGAGTACAGATTAAAACCATGGGGTTTGCAGTCAAGCAGACCTAGGTGAAAATCTCTGCTCTACCACTTTATTAACTGTGCCACTCTGAGTGAGTGAGTAAACTGCTCAGAGCCTCAGTTTCTCCATATGTAAAATGGAATTAATAATAGTGTTGGGCAAAGGATTCCCTTTCAACATACCTAGCACAGGAGTAATAATCGGTAGTGATTTTATTGCCTTTTCTATTGAGTGTTCATATATACCAGGTACTGCTAAGTGTGGGGATAAAACAGTAAAGCAAACAGACATGATATCTCTCCTCCCAAGCTTATCATCAAGTGGGTAAGGGGCAATTACAACATCAGGTTGCTCAGAAGACTGGGTTTGGATGCTGGCTGAACCCACTTCATAGCTGTGTGACTGGGCAAATCCTCTAACCACCCTGATCTTGGTTCCTCATCTGTGAAATGGTGATAAACTGTCTGACATTCAGAGAGATCATGAAAACCAAGGAGATCAACCACAGGAGTTCTGGAAAAGCTAAAGAGTTCTTTCGTGGCATAGTGAGGTACTAGCTAGGGAAGGTTGTGTTCTGATGTGTTTAACCCTTCTAGGCCAAGGACCTAAATGCAATGAGTGTTGAACACAAAGCAGTTCTCTTCTTTCTGGGTCATGTTTATAGGACACTCTGGCTATGACTGAATGGCCCTATGTGGTCTATCGTAACAGGTGTTGGTATGTTACCCTAAGGAAAATGGGGGCTGATGGAGGCTTTAAGGTAGGAAAGTGATGGGATCAAATTGGGTTTGGGAGGACGATTCTGACTGTGTATGTATGGAGGGTGGGCTGGAGAAGTGAGTCTGGAAGCAGAGGACTCAGAGGTAGGTGACAAGGACTCGGACCACCTTTAGTCAGGTTCTTCTGAACCCTCTTCTCAACTGGCCTCATCTTTGGTTTGCCATTCATGCTCTGCTGAGCCCAGTTTTAGCAAGAATCCTGCCAAACCACTTTACTAAGAATCTCCCCACTTTTGATGCCTAATCAAGTTCCTCTTAGTAGTTTTCCATCCACTGACCCTTTTACCTTGCCCATTAGCCATAAATCCCCAGTTGCCCCAGCTGTGTTTGGAGCTGAGCTCAGTCCTGTACTCAAGTCTCTCTTCCCTATTGCAGGAGACCAAATAAAATCTGTCTGGTCAATTTTAGCTTGTGTCCAATGCAATTTTACTTTGACATGGGGCAAATGCCAAATCGAACATAAGATGATGAGGATTGAGAGGCTAAAGAGGAGAGCACATGCTTTGAAGGTAGAGTAGAAAGACAGGTTGCAGGGTTGAAGAGAGGAAGGAGTTGGGCATCCATCCAGGGCTTTCAGGTGGAGGGAGGAACAGAGATGTGGAATCTGAGAGGGAAAGTAGCTTTTGGGGCAAGGTCTGTTTTTGGACTGTTGGATTTGACCCAGTTTGTCTTTGGTGCAATCCCTTTGGTATTTTCCTTTCAGATGCTACCTCTTTTGAGCTTCCCCACCCTGTTCTCAAGATGACCACTGAATTCCGTTGGGCCTGCTGTCTCTCAGCAGTTCCCCTCCCCCTTATTGAGACCAAGTGACTTATTCCCTTAAGAAACTGTTCTCCCTGTGTCAGGTGCCTAATTTAAACAGTAAATCTGGGCTAATGAATGCATGCCCTCCTCTACTCAGTGGATTCATTTGCATTTTAACTGGGAATTGGGAGGTAATTCCCTTACCCCAAAGACCATGACAGGAGGTTTCAGAGGACATAGACTAATGATGGAGGAAAGATTTAGAGAGTAGTGCAAAGAGCATGGGCTCTAGAATCAGGCAAAGCCGAGTTCAAATCCAGACTCAAAATAGTTCTTGCTCTGAGCCTGGCTGCTTTGGTAGGGGCACTGTTGCCTCGTTTGAGGAGCTAACCTTCCATACTTCGAACATGTCCCTTACTTTTCTGGGCCTCGGTTTTCTTATGGCCAAGGGGGATAGTCATGCCTCCCTGGTGAGCAGGTGCATATAGTTTCCCTGTCCCAGTAAGTGTCTCCTCTTCTCCCCCACCCCAACACACACACTCTCTGGTCCTCTCCTTGTGCGTGGAGACCTGCTTACTATACCCCTTCCTCTTTCTTGACCTTTGTGTGTGCTGGGTGTTTGGTCTGAATCCCCAGTGCAGGAGAATTCCAGCTGGCAAGCTTGTTGTTTCTAAAGATGGGTGGAGAGGCCCACCCTTGTTGCATTGCAGGCCAGGCTCAGCGGAAGCTGGGGCTCTCAGAAGGCGGCCCTATAATTAATCCCCCAGCTTTCTCACCACCATTGTCTCTATCCTGTTGAGATCAGCCAATTAGCAATTCCACACTCCTCTGCGTGGCAGCCACTTATTAGCCAAGACAAAGGCAAGCATTGATTCCAATTTGTCCTGAATTTGGCTGTGTTTGAAGTTAAAGATTGCATTTGGGTAGCAGTGCTGGCGAAGAAATGCAGGGGCAATGTAAAGAGAGCGCCTAAAATTAGTTGAAATAATTTTAGTTCTATTGTGAATGACTAAACTAAATATAAATAGAAGAAAGAAGAAAAATCTTCCTAATGTTAATTACCATAAGCATTAAGTACCCAAAAATGAGGCATACAATTTGTTTGGTGACACTCTGATAATTAAATCATTTTCTTCCATTGAGGCTCCTTGCAGGTTTGTGTAAAGCCTGGATTTTCTTGAGTAGTTTTTTCTGGCCCCAAGGGATGCTCAAAATTTTGCTCCCCAGGTTTCTTCACTCACAGTTTTTCTCCAGTCCAGGTGAGCTATGTTATGTTACCATTCACCTGAGTAATCTCTTAAGTGATTACTGGGTCTTGGGCCAGCCTGAGACATTTGAGCCAGCCTGTCTGAATTGAAGACCCACATGTGAAAGGTTTGATAGGGATGTACAAAACAGAATGTTGGTGTGTGTGTGTGTGTGTGTGTGTGTGTGTGTGTGTGTGTGTATGCGATTGTGTGAGTGCATGGCTGTATCAGTGTGAATTTTTGAAAATGTCAGCGTGAAAGTCAGGGTATGTGTGCAAATTCTGTGTGTGAAGGTGAATATCCAGGTGTCTATATGTCCTGAGTGAGCAGGTCTGTGTGTGCGATGGCATGGCATACACATTTGAGTATTTGTGCAAGTCCTGTTACTTTAGATGGTCTGTAATCAAAGGTCAAATCATGGTTTTGTTTCTTCTCGGTGGGGCAGCAGCATCCAAAGATAACCCCTGACAAACCTGCCTCCTGGTATTCACACTGTTGTGTAGTGCCCTCCCACATGGAGTCTGGGCTGGCCTCGTGCCTTAAAAAAGAGAATGCAGAGAAGTGGCACCATGGCACCTCTTGGTCTAAGCCTTAGGAGGTCTTAAAGATTCCTCTTTCGTGCCTTTTGGAGTCTGAGCTGGCTTCCATGCTGGAGAGATCACATGAAAAGACTATGTGGAGGAGGAGACCTGAAACTCCATGGAAAGGAAGAACCTTAACCTCCCACCTACTTCCCATCAAGCATGAGACATGTGGATGAGCTGTCTGATATGCTGCAGCCCAGCCAAGTCCCCAGATGACTGCATACTCAGCTGACATAAAATGAGCAGAAGAACCACCCAGCTAAGCCCAGTCAACTCTCAGAATCAACTCTCAATAAAATGCCTGCTGTCTTGAGTCCCTAAATTTTGGGGTGATTTGTTAGCCACAATAAATAATTAGAATACTTGGGTAACTGTCTTCTCCCCATCTCTCTAGCTCCACACTGACCTTGGTATGTGTGAGGGGGTTGGGAGCAGACAAGGTACTAGAGAAGGTCAAAGCCACTGCTCCCTCCCCTTCCCCTTCTTGTTCTCCCTCTTTTTTTTCCTCCTCCAGCCTGGGTGGGAGGAGCCTGGTCTCAGGTTCGCTTTATTTAGTCTAAGTGAATGTTTGGTACCTGGTGTCTTGCCTGGCAGTCTCCTCAGAGCAGGGTTGTAGGCCTGTTGGAATTCCACCAGCATGCTACCAGGCAGACAGGCATCTGTTTGAGTGGATAATTTCATCAAGGAGGAGAGGCACTCTGCACTGTGCTTGGAATCCTAATGGGCAAGGCCATTCGGAAAACACAGTTAAACCTGGGCGCATGGTAGCTGGGATTAGACCTGTGAACATTGGAAGTTGGGCCCCAACTAGTACCTAAGCTGCAGTGACCACCCTCAGACTCAGACCCATGTGAGGACTACAATTAGAAAAAAAAATCGAGAATCAACTTACACTATGGTCCAACAGCCTTTTGGAAAAACACCTTAAGAGAAGAAAGAGGAGAATGGTAAAATCAGTTCAAGGCAAAGGGCCAGTGAGGAGGGAAAACTAAACTCAGGGGTGTTTTCTCTTGCAGGGGTTCCCAGCACAGCCCCTGGGCCTGGCCTGAGTTCTGGGGTAGAGAGTTTGAAACAAGAGAGAGACACTCAATTTCTCTGCTTTCTTAGGCTATAACAGAAGCCCACTCAAATTGGCTAAGCAGAATAGAAATTAAATTGTAGTATATGGGGTTTCTCCTGGAAGTCAAGGATATGAGTGCATTGGGCTCCAGAGAGCCAAGATCAGGAACTCCCCCACTTTCCATTGCTGTTTCTTTTCTGTCTGTCTACACATCATCTTCCTCTGCTTCTTCATCTCTAGAGTGTAACATGATGGCTTCCAGACTTGTGGTTTGTGTGCACAGTTCCGGCCACCTGCAGAAAGGAAATGGCATTTGTCAGTCCTCATTCCAAATCTCCGGGAGAGAGATCTGACTGGTTTGTTTGGTCAGGTGTCTCCCGGGCCCCACTCAGCTGGGGCCGGCATTATTACAAACTTGGCTTCGGGGCCTACCCCTATGCATGAAGGAGCCACTTCCAGAGCAAGGCTGGGGCAGTCACTGACTTTTAGTTTCCTGAGAGTTATCCACTGCATCCACAATCACTGAGACACCAAGCATTCAGGGTATTGACTGTGCAGGCCAACATTTGTAACTGTGACGGGCAGGGCTAGGACTAGAGTGACAGAAGCAAGGCCCCTAGGGAGTGAACTTTAAGAAGGCATTCATTCTGGGTGTTGTGAGTGTGCAGGGTTGACACCTACATGACCCTGAACATGGGTGCCTCCTTGAATTTTGCACCCCGGGTGCCTCATTTGCCTCCTTTTAGCCCTAGCCCTGGCCAGGGGTGCTTGCACTCCCGCTGCAATGCAATGCTGGTTCCCTGGACACTGGCAGCCTCAGAGTAGACAGTGGATGTCCACAGGTAGCTCCAAGCCCTGGAGGGTGTAGATAGCACCTCTGTTGTGTGTAGGGTTGTCAGTAAAGGGGGCATGATTTCAAAGAGTCATAACGCAGCAGAGGCCACACAGTGACCCGAGGGCACATAAAATGCCCCTGGGAGGTCTTGGAGGTTGGTGAAGGGACTTAAAGTGGGGATGGGGGTGGACTTCTCCTAGTGCGGTGGAGGTAGAGCCAGAGATGCCAGCTTGTCATTTACTATGAGGTTGTTCATATATCTCAGGTTGGGGTGACTTGGAAAATAGGTCTCATCGCTGTGATGCCCAGTGTCACATTTTCCCATGCCCACTATCAGCTGGTCATCACAACAATTCTGGGCATGGTTAGACATTATCATCTCACACACGCGTAGGAGCACACTGAGGCTCAGAGGGCCTCGGCACTTACCCAGTAGTTCATGTCATGGACGTTTGGAACTGGAAGAGTCCACAGAGAGCTGTTTCATCCTCCTTTCCGACACTCGTGGAAAGTGAGGACTGGAGAGTTGAAGTGTGTACCCATGGCCACACAGTGAGTTAAGCAATGGAAATAAACCCCACTGAATCTTTCTCTTTATTTTCCAACCGCTGTCTACCTTGTGCAACCCCACTGAAGCCTGACTAGCACACTCTGTATTTTTGTTGGGAACAAAACCCTCCCAACCTGGTGTGTGGACCGTTAGTGCCCAAGCCCTTGCAGACTGTTTTGGCACATGCATCAGGCTTCTCTGTCCTATTTCCTTCCCTTCCCCCACCTCCCCCAGGCATTTCTTTGATTTTGGCTGATGTGGGGCAGCTCAACTAGGACCTGCATCAGGTCCTATTTGGTTAGAAGATTGTATCCCTGTTCCCGGTAGTCCCCAGGGGCTCCCCTCACCTTAAGAGAAAGTAGAAGGGAAAGCACAAAGTCCAGCCAGGTAGCAGCATGAAGGACCTACCAGCTGTCAGCACCCTCTTTTTGCCTGACAGTCTTTGCCCAAGCCCCACATTCGCTGCCAGGCAACTACTGCATCTTTGAAGCTTGAGCCTGCATCACTGCTCTTTTAAAAAATGATAAATTTTAAGAGTAATAAAATCTGCACATTAAATACTTCATGCTGGCTGCAGTAGCAATGGCTCTGACCACCTCCCAGCTCCCTTTTGAGTCAGCTTTGCCAGGGGAGCTTCCATTATCTCCAGGGTCTGCAGAGCTTCACCTCTAAAACACATTTGCAAGGGATACACTGTGGGTTTGAAAGAGATGCAAAACAATGCTCTTCTAAACAACCCTTGGGTCAAAGACGAAATCGCAATGGAAACGGAAATATTTTGAACTGGACAAAAACGAAAATAGGAACAAATCAAAACTTGTGAGAATGCAGCTAAAAGAGTACTCAGAGCAGGTGTTCTTAACCTGGGTTAAGAATTCAAGGACCTTGTGAACGTGGTTGGGAAAAAAACCGTGGAGTGGAAACATAAAAGTTCTTCTATTAGGAATATAGGCAGAGGTCCATTATATTAGCAGAACACATAAATAACATTGTCACCAATAGTATTGCGGATATCAAATTGACACTGTCCATCAGTTTAAGAATCCAGACAATTTATTTTCTCTGCCTTGGTCTCACAATATACACTCAGGCTTGTCTAGATTCAGAGACACAAATGTTTTTTGTTGCTTAATGAGCTATGTCAGCATAGGCACTGAGGAAAGGTGCCTAGAATTTTGCCAAAGAGGAGGCATGAGCAAGATTTTCAGATTACCATGCACCGAAACGTCCGCAGGAGTATCTTGCAAAGAGGCCAATTTACTAGATTCTAACAGCAGTCTGAAAAGGTCTCAGATGCACTCTCAGCCTCATTTACTTTTTTTTAAAAACCTTTTTATCTTGAATATAGATTCACGGGAAGTTGCAAAGATAGCAGAGAGAGATCTGGTGGACGCTTCCCTTCCAGTGTCCCCTGTTGGTTACATCTTATGCAAATATAGTATAATATCATAACTAGGATACCTACATTGATAGACAGTATGTATGTAGTTCTATCATGTGTGTAGCTTTGTGTAACCACTGCTGATACAAAACTAGTCCATTATTCATTACCACAAAGCTCTCCCTCATGCTACCCTTTATAGTCATGCCCTGCTTGTGACCATTTCTACCCCATGGCAACCACTGACTCATTCTTCATCTTCATAATTTTGTCATTTCAAGAATATTAGATAAATAGAATCACTTAGTGATTTGTATTGGTCTCAGTGTACCAACAACCAATGTTGTGACTGGACCAACCTTTGTGGTTCATATTATAATTACAAGATGCCCTTTATCTAGTCACGTGGCTGGCAATGTGTTTATTAGATAGCCGTCTTTGGAGTGGATGCCTCGGCAATCAAAGCTTAAGCCAGGCACTTGCAATACAAAAAAGAAACAAAAACTGTCAGAGTGTACACTATGCCCAGTATGAGACTTTTGAGATTGGCATTTTTTCACTTAGATTGTGTCTGAGATCTATCCAAGTTGTTCTGTGTATCAGTAATTTATTCTTTTTTAGTGCTGCAGAGGATGTCATAGTATGGATTGACCACAGTTTGTTTAACCATTCGCTGATTGTAGGACATTTTAGTTATTTCCAGTTTCTGGCTATGAATGATTGTGTACATGTTTTTGTGTGGACATGTTTCATTTCTCTGAGATAAATGAAGTACAAAAGTACAAAAGCTGGATCATATGATAAGTTTTTAAAGAAACTTCCAAACTGTTTCCCAGATTGTTGTACCATTTTACATTCCCACCACTGATGTATGAGAACTCTGGTTTCTCTGAATTTTCACCAGCGTTTGATATTGTCACTGTTTTTTATTTTAGCTGCTCTCATAGATGTATAGTAATATCTCACTGTGCTTTCCCCAGTGGCTAGTAATGTCAAGTTCATGTACTTATATCCCACCTTATATTCTCTTTGGTGAAATGTCTTCTCATGTTTTTCATTCATTTTCTAACTGGATTGTTTGTTTTTCATACTGTTGAGCTTTTAAAACTGTGATAAAATACACATAACATGAAATTTACTGTCTCTACCATTTTTAGGTGTACAGTTTAGTAAGGTATATTTGCATTGTTGTTCAACCAATCTCCAGAACTTTTTCATCTTGCAAGACTGAAACTCTGTACTCACTAAAAAACAACCCCTACTTCCCCTTCCTTTCAGTCCCTGGAAACCACCCTATTATTTTCTATCTCTATTGATGCGACTGCTTTAGATAACTCATATAAATGGAATTATATAGTATTTGTATTTTTGTTACTAGCTTATTTCACTTAGCATAATATCCTCCAGATTCCACCATGTTGTAGCATGTGCAAGAATCTGCTTCCTCTTTATGGCTGAATAATATTCCATTGTATGTATAATCACATTTTGTTTGATCCATTCATCTGTTGATGAACACTTGGATTCCTTCTACCTCTTGGCTCTCGTAAACAATGCTGCTATGTGCATAGATGTATAAATATCTCTCGGACACCTTGCTTTCAATTCTTTTAGATCTCTATCCAGAAGTGGAATCGTTGGCTCATATGGTAATTCTATTTTTAATTTTTTGAGGGGCTGTTAGACCATTTTCCATAGCAGCTGCCCCATTTTATATTTCGAACAATAGTACACAAAGTTTCCAATTTTTCCACATCCTTGCCAACACTATTTATTTATTTATTTATTTATTTATTTATTTATTTATTTAAATAGTAGCCATAGTAATGGTTTTGAGGTGAGACACTTGAGTTTTGAGAGTTCTTTTATATTCTACACACTAGTTCTTTATTAGATATGTGGTTTACAAATATTTTCTCCCAGTCTGTAGCTTATCTATTTATTCTCTTTACATGGTTCTTTTAAGAGCAAATTTTATAATCTTGATGAAGTCCAGTTTATTGATTTTTTATTTTATAGATCATGTTTTCAGTGTCATGTATAAGAACTCTCCATTGAACCTTGGCCTTTTTGACACCACCCTAAGGCAGACAGGAGAGCGTCGTGTACCTCATTACATCTGGATGATGACGGAAGACTAGGCTCCCCATTCAGCCTTTCCTGGTGGTGGTGGAGATGCAGCCAAAGTTTTTCTTTGATTTTTGGCTGGATTAGAGTGGTTATTTTCTAGAAGTTTTCTATCTTGTTAAGCTGTGCTTTTCTTGGTCCTTTGTCTAGAGAGGATTTTCTTATGGCCTTTCTTTTCCCTGCACTCATCGACATTTTCAGGTTCCCTACCTCTCCAGTGCCCAGTGGGATATAGGAGGCCAAAAAGAAAATCCAGGGGGCTCACTGCTGAGTTATTCCTTGGGTCCTGAAGTCCCTAGCCAATCTGCCTTCTTTCCAACTTTAAGAGTCTTATGTTTGTTCTATATATAATGTCCAGAGTTTTAGCTATACTTAGTAGGAAAAATTCAGTAAAATATGTCTACGTTATCTTTCCAGAAGTAGAATTTTAGTTGTTTACTAAGTCAACGATCTAGGAAAGACAGAAACAAATTGAGCTTTTTCTTGCAGATGTTGGGATGCTTTAACTATTTTCCCTTAAGGCTATGTCAGCAAGTTGGAGAGCCAGTTTGCTTGAAGTTCTGGGCATCCTCATAATTAATACCAGACCTTGGTGTGATTATTAATAGTGTTCCTCCACAGTTGGACCTCACAGATTTTGATTGAATGCATTCAACCTTGAAAAAAGAAACCTGCTAAATAAGCTTGTTTTGTGAGTCAGTTTATCATTAAGGTGAACAACAAATTCATTCAGCTCATTGATGTTTTCACACTAGGTTTTGACATCTCAGAAACACTGGCCAGCAGTTCTCCTTGCAAAACTGGTGTGTATCACTGAGGTAGGACAAGCTTTTCAATACACTTTCTGTAAGATAAGTATTCAAACCACCACTTATTACAAAATTTACTCATTTTACTTCCCCAATGAGAGCGCGAAGGAAATCAAGAGGCTGACCCTTTGAGGTGAAGCATTAAGGTCACCAAGGCAATGGTTCTGGCTCATTCAGTATGTGCCTGAACCTGCTATGAGCACTCCTGCAGTTGTGCCTGTCAGAACTTTACCTCCATCTGTTCACTTCCTCCAGCTGATTCCATGATTTGCTCAGGAAGTCATATTATCTTGTTGAAATTTTCTTAACCAGTTATTTCACCATCAAGAAATTTGCATTTGATGTCTTATAGGTATCATCATTATAATCATAAACATGGTGAACACAGACCAATAAAATGTCCTGAACATCAACATCTGTTGAATCGCATCTGTTGAGGCTGTAAGGTGAAGAACCTACTTAACCCTGGTCTCTTGGCTGGTTTTTCAAACATGCCTTTTGAATATGTTAAAATGCATTCTTTTATAGTTCAGTCTATAAAATACCTTTTCTAGCTTGTCTGCCTCTTCTGATCCCAAACCTTCAGCCATATCTATAGTTCAGTTCCTCATGTTCTCTTCCTCTTCCCTATTACAAGGGCTTTTCCTTCTAAGATGGTTTAAAAATATTGTGGTAAAATATACATAACATAAAACTGACCATTTTAGTCATTTTTAAGTGTACAGTTCATGGTCTTAAGGACATTGACATTGTTGTGCAGCCATCACCACCCTCCACCTCCAGAATTTTTTTTTTATCTTCTCTAACTAAAAATCTGTACACAGTTAAAACAATAACTTCCCAACCCCCACTCACCCAGCCGTTGGCAACCACCATTCTACTTTCTGTCTCTGTGAATTTGATGACTCCGGGTACCTCATATGAGTGGAATCATGCATTATTTGTCCCTTTGTTAGTGGATTATTTCACTTAGCATAATGTCCTCAAAGTTCATCCATGTCATAGCATGTGACAGGATTTTTTCCCCTTTTATTCAGTTATTTTTTAATAATTAAATTTTTTCTATTACAGTTACACACAATATTATATTAGTTTCAGGTGTACATCACAGTGACTAGACATTTACATACTAAGAAAGTGGTCACTCTGATAAGTCCAGTACCCATCTGACCTCATTCATAGTTTTTACAATATTATTGATGATATTCTCTATGTTGTATTTTACATCCCCATGACTATTTTTATAACTGCTTATTTGTATGTCTTAATTCCTTCACCTTTTCCACCCTACTGAGTTTGTTTTTAAGGCTGAATAATATTCCACTGCCTGTCTATACCAAATTTTGTTTATCCATTCATCAATGGACACTTGGATGGCTTCCATCTTTTGTCTATTGTGAATAATGCTGCTAGAAACGTGGATGTACAAATGACTTTTTGAGACTCTGTTTTCATTTCTTTTGGGTATATACTCAGATATGGAATTGCTGAATCAAATGGTAATTTTATTTTTAATTTTGGAGGAACTGCCACACTGTTTTCCATAGAAACTGCACCAAAAATATGGAACACCTCATGAATTTGCCTGTCACAGGGGCTATGCTAATCTTTGTATTTTTCCAATTTTAGAATATGTGCTGCCAAAGTGAGCACCTAAGGTGATTTAAAACTAACCTTGAAGAAGGCTTTGACACTTTTTTTATTTGCTTGCTTGCTTGTGTTGTTTCACTGTAGAGTCCATTTTCAACACTTCTTTTCTTTTAAAATTGCAAAAAAAATCCGTCAATTAACACTAAAATGTACCTGTGTGTATTTATTAATAGTTATTTAAAAATAGTAACTTCATTACTTCATAAAAGTAATACACCTTCATTTAAAAGTTGAAGCATCATGGTAAATTTTTTTAAGAGGGCAAGAAATCATTTCAAATGCTACGACTCTGAAATAAGTAATATTAACATTTTGAACACAATTTCCACCATTTCTTTCTTCAATTTAAATACAGAAATATAAATTGATAGAAATAATTTTATAGGAATGAGATTATATTATACATACTATTTTAACATAAAAAGGTAAATTAATTTTATTTTAATTCAATAGTTAGAAAAAAATGAAATGAAACTGGACATGCTGAACTTCAGAAAAATATTTCCTCACTCTGAAATAAAAAAATTCTTAAAGTGCTTTCTAGATTAAGATATGGAAAGCATTAAAAGATGGAAGCCACTATATAGATATTACTTACATGTTTCTGTTTATTTTTTATTTTGTAGACAGAAGTCCTACCACATATTAGATAAGATAATTAGTTCCTTATACTTCCTCTTCAATTCTTCTCTCACCCTTTGATGTTAATTGTTTTAACTTTGTTGAGATTCATAAAGTAGATACTGGAAACTGTTTGTTACAGTTCAATATTTACATGGATTTGATGCTCACCATGAGGCTTCTTTCTTAGTGTTGCCATCTCCACACTATTTATTTTGATTCCTTCTTCTGTGCTTGAGTTTCAACATGAAGTTTTTTATTTGTTTGTTTGTTTATTTGTTTTTCAGGAAAGACTCACAGGAGCTATATTCTCTGAGTTTTTCATGCTAGAGAATGTCAGTGATTGCCTTTGTACTTGAATGATAACTTGGCTGGGTATAATATTCTTATGTTGTGTGTTCTTTCCTTCAGAATTTTTTTTTTAGCTATCTCTCTACTGTTTTTGGCACTGAAGTTGTTATGGAGACGTTTGAGGTGGTGACTTGCCTTATATCTTTGAATGCCTGAACTTCGCTTTTGAAGTTCAGTAATTTTAAAAAACTGATTGTGTCTCAGTTTGGACTTTCTGTAACAGCTTTTTCCTCCGGCATATGGTATACCCTTTTGATGTGAAAATTCAGTTCTTTTATTTCAGGGAAAATTTCTCGCATTTTATCTCTGCGTCATTCCTATCTTACATGTGTTGTTGGGTTCTTTTATGTCAGTGACAAAAATCACTCTTCTTTTGGCTTGCTTTTGCTCTAACTTCATTGTCCAGGGGTGATTTTTTTTTCATGTCATTAATTAAATTTTAAGACCCATTCCTTCTTCTTCCTAATTTATTTGTTAGATCTTATATGTTGCTGTTTTGGTTCTTGATTTTTTTCCCCTCTTAACTCTTAGTTTTCCTTTTCACCAAATTCTATTTCATCTTTTGTCTTTGAGCTCCTATTTTATTGACTCATACTCTCATTAAGATCTATAGCACTCACCACTCAGAAAATTTCCTTTTATTTTTTAAGTTATGCTTTTTCCAGGTTGAATTCTTTGACTTTTGCTTCCTTTTCAAGATATTTAATTTTGTATTGTCATTTTTATTTTCTCTTCTACCTTCCTCTTTTCTGCCTCCTCCCTCTGTTCCTTCTCTTTCTCCCATTTCTTCTTTTTTTTGTAGCATGCTCGGCTGGTGACTCTGCCACGTATTGGCAGGCTCCTGCTTAATGTTGGCAGCTCCAGCCAAACCTTTCATTTTCTATAACTCAGTGATGATGGATTCTGCTTGATGCCTTTCTGAGACAAACCAGAAAAGTGAATTGCACAATAATGACCCAGCTTCTAAGGGTATCACCATTTCATAGTTTACCTTGATAGCACAGTTGCATACCTAGCACAGTTTCATGGTTAGCTTTAGAAATTGTGGCACTGTTACACAGATTACTTAGCTTAGGACATGACAGTGAGACAACATGAAGGAGATATTATTAGTGTAGTTTCCCTGGTCAGCCAAGGTGTCAGGGGCTGCACTGACTGATGACAGCAAAGACAAGACATCTAAGGAACGCTTTCTTGGTCTCAACAACCTCAGAAACTTTGAAAAACCTCTGATCAACTCCCCTTCAGATACCCCTTCCTAACATGGGCACCCAGTTGTCCCTGATCAAGTGAACAAGACATGCTTTCCATATTTAACCCCCATACAATATGTGAAATGCATTTGTACCTTTGAATGATTGCCCTTGTTTTGTTCTAGGTAGATATCGTTCCATGTGAGCCCCTACTATACTCATCTTAACTGGGACCAATTTGTCTTTACTCTTTTAGGTTTCAGTTTGGAGACTGGTGTGGCTCTCTTTTCCAGTATAACAAACGTCCCTCAATACAATAAACGTTTTATTTTATCTCATGACTTTATGGGCCAGGGAGTTAGGCAGGGTTTGGCAGGATGATTCCTTTACTCTATGTGGCATTGATCGGGGTCATTCAACTGTATTCAGATTTTGGTTAGTTTAGTCTGAAGGGTTCAAGACTATCTACCTGCCTGGTGTCTCAGTGGGGAGGCTGGAAACTGGGCCCAGCTGGACCCCTCTCCCTCTCCTTATAGTCTCAGGGCTTTCTGACATTATCTCTCCAAGGTGGATGGTTGGATTTCTTACATGGGGGCTTAGAGCTCTAAGAGCAATTGTTGCAGGAGGCAGGAAGTGGAAGGTGCCAGTCTCTTAAGGCCTGGAAATTGGCACAGTGCCACTTCCACATTGTTCTATAGGTCACATCCATCACGGAGCACACCCAGATTCTAGGGGGAAGATCATAGGCCCTACTTCTCAATGGGGGAAGTATCAAAGAGTTTGTAGCAATTTTCACTTTTTGAACTCTTGGTCTACTTTTCTATAATATGAAGATTCTATAGGAGGAGAAGCAGAGTCCTGCCATTGTGCACATTCCTACAGTAAGATTGGGCCTGCTTCCCCCTGGGGTCTCACTGTATACTCTGTACCAGGGTCTACTATTCCACACAATCTGGGAGGTGTCCATCTCCCACAGGTCTTGAGCATATTCTTTGAATTCAGGAGAGAGCCCCTCCCTGTCATGTGACAAGCCCAATAGCACCTCCTTCCTGAGTCCTATTATAGTGGGGTATAGGGAGCTCCATCACCTTGAGGGTTAAAAACAATATTTTCCTGGCTACTCACTCACAATTACACTTTCACTCCTTCCCTAAGGGAGCATGCCAGAGACACTGCGTAATGAGGCACAATTTTATTGACTCAACTTCCTTTCTCAGTCTTGCCTCTGGGTAGTGGGGACAAAGTTAGGAACTATGCTCCACTATTTTGCACCAGTTATGTTTTTTTCTTTCCCTGGTTATTAATTTTTTTTGTTTCTTTCCTTAGTTATCACTTTTTGAAGTTTGTGGCATCAAGTGTATGATATTGCTTTCCTTGTCTGGTTGTTGCTAGTGAATTTTTTTTCTTTTTTCTTTTTTTTAGGGAAGGAGTGCTTTTTTTTTTTTTTTTTTTATTTCACTACATAGTAAATAGGCAGATGCTGTCATCCTCCTCTTTTCTACCATCCTTTATGAATGCCACATCTTGGGTTATTTCAATTTAATTTATTTATTTTGAAATAATTATATATTCACAGGAAGTTGCAAAAATAGTTTATAGCCCTGTACCCATCACTCAGTTTCTTCCAAAGATAGCATTACATAACTATCATACACAATGTCAAAACCAAGAAATCAATATTAATACAATCCACTCCACAGACCTTATTCAGATTTCACCAGTTTTACATGCCCTCACTTCTGTGTATGGGCATGTGTGATTGAATGTGCGTATTTAGTTTTATGTAATTTTATCACAATGTATTGAGTAATACAACCACAACTGCAATCATGATTCAGAACTGTTTTGTCACCACAAAGATCCCTTGTGCTGTCCCTTGATAGTCATATCTATTGCCCTGACACATCTCTCCTTCCCTAACAATCTGTTCTCCATCTCTATATTTTTGTTATTTTGAGAATTTCGTATAAATGGAATCATATAGTATGTGATAGTTGAGACTGGCTCCTCCCTCCCCCACCACTCAGCATAGTGCCTTTGAGATCCATCCAGGTTGTTGTATGTATTGATAGTCCATTTCTTGTTATTGCTTAGTGGTATTCCATAGTAGAATGTACCACAGTTTGTTTAACCATTAACTGATTGTAGGACATTTTGGTAGTGTCCAGTTTTGGGCTATTACAAAGAAACCTGCTGTAAACAGTCAAGTATAAGTTTTTATGTGGACATAAATTTCATTTCTCTGAGATGAATGCTTGGGAGTGTAATTGCTGGGTCAAATGGTAAGTGTATGTTTAGTGCTTTAAGAAGCTGTCAAACTATCTTCCAGGGTGGCTGTGTCATTTTACATTTCTACCAGTAGTGTATGAGAAATCCAGTTTCAATCCTCACCAGCATTTGGTTTTTTGGTATTGTCACTGTTTTTTAATTTACCTTTCCTACTAGGTTGTATATTGGATTTAAAATGTCACTTTAAGAGTGATGGTTTCATACAGCTATTGTTCCAGATTTTTCTGAAACATGATGCCAAACTCTAGGTTCAGCTGCAGTCCACAACAATAAAATAGATTTGAAATAAGTTTTAAGCCATTCTTCCCTCTCTCCTCTGCCTAATTTTTATTATATTGTAGTAGCATCTTCTTCATTTTCAATCTTTTTTTACTAATAAAATAATTTTATTTATGAATCTCCTAATACAATATCATATATTACCACTGTTACACATACAACACTTTGGCAAAACTCTCAGATGACTTTTAAAGTCATTCACCTTTATGATTGCGGAATTCTTTCCTTGTACATGTAAAACCTTGACAAAAGCAGTGATGATCTGGATATCTTGCATGGTACCAAACCAGCCAAGAGCCTTGTTGTGCTGCAGCTGATGTTGAGTACAATTTGACCTCTGCATAGGGCCTGGTAATCCATGTTTTCATCAACATTAAGATCTTTTTAAAAAGAATATTTTTTTAAATTAGTTGGCATATGATATTATATTAGTTTAAAGTGTACAACATAGTGATTAAACATTTTTATTATTTACAAAGTGATCACCTCGATAAATCTAGTACCCATCTGACACCATCCATAATTATTACAATATTATTAACTATATTCCTTATGCTACACTTTATATCCCCATAACTATTTTGTAACTATCAATTTGTATTTCTTAATCCTTTCCCTTTTTTCTCCCACTCCCCAACCCCCCTTCCATCTGACAACCCTCAAAATGTTCTCTGTATCTCTGAATTTGTTTCTGTTTTATTTGTTTATTTTGTTCTTTAGATTCCACATGTAAGTGAAATCATATACCATTCATCTTTTTCTGTCTGATTTACTCCGCTAAGCACAATACCATCTAGGTCCAACCACATTGTTGCAGATGGCAAGATTTCATTCTGTATTTTTAATGGCTGAATAATATTCCATTGTATATATGTACCACCTCTTCTGTATACATTCATCTGTTGATGGACACCCAGATTGCCTACATATCTTGACTATTGCAAATAATGCTGCAATGAACAGATGACTTCACATGTCCCTTTGAAGTAGTATTTTGGGTTTCTGAATAAATACCCGGAAATGGGATTACTAGGTCCTTCTTTGACTACTGTTGTAGCCTTTGTTTTAAAGTCTCTTTTGTCTGCTATAAGCATTGCTATCCCAGATTTGTTTGTTTGTTTGTTTGTTTCCATTTTCATGAAAAATCTTTTTCCATACGTTTTCTTACAATCTAATGTGTGTCCTTCAATCTAAAGGGAGTCTCTTGTGGGCAGTCTATGTAAGGGTTTTATTTTCTTATCCACTCAACTACTCTTTCTTTTGATTGGAGCATCTAATCCATTTATATTGAAAGTAATTGTTTATAGATATGTAGTTATTGCCATTTTATTAGTCATGTTTTATTTTCTCTCTTCTCTTCTTAAAGAAGTCTCTCCAACATTTCCTATAATATTTGCTTGGTGGTGATGAATCCCTTTAGCTTTTTCTTGTCTGGGAAGCTCTTTATATGTCCTTCAATTCTAAATGGTAGCTTTGTTGAGTAGAGTAATATTGGTTGTAAGTCCTTGCTTTTCATCATTTTGAATATTTCCTGCCAATCCTTTCTGGCCTGCAAAGTTTCTCTTGAGAAATAAGCTGACAATCTTATGAGAGCTCCCATGCAGGTAACTAATTGCTTTTCTCTTGCAGCTTTCAAGATTCTCTCTTTGTCTTTAACCTTTGACATTTTAATTATGCTATGTCTTGGTGCAGGTCTCTTTGGGTTAATTTTGTTTGAGACTCTCCATGCTTTCTGGGCTTGTATATCTATTTCCTTCACCAGGATAGGGAAGTTTTCAGTTATTATTTCTTGAAATCAGTTTTCAATTCCTTGCTCTTTCTCTTCTCCTTCTGATAGCCCTATGATGCAAATGTTGGTATACTTGATGTTGTCCCAGACGCCCCTTAAACTATCTTCATTTTTTTAAATTCTTTTTTTCTAGTTGCTGTTCTGATTGGATGTTTTCTGCTACGTTATGTTCTAGATTGCTGATTCAACTCTCTGTTTCATCTAATTTACTGTTGATTCCTCCTAAGATATTCTTCATTTCTGACCAATTTTTTAATATTTTCTATCTCCACTTTTATGCTTTCGATATCTTTGTTAAAGTTCTCACTGAGTTCCTCTACTCTTCCCTTAAGTTCATTGAGCATCCTTATAACAAATGTTTTTGAACTCTGCATCTGGTAGATTGCTTGTCTCCATTTTGTTTAGTTCTTTTTCTGAAGCTTTGTTCTATTCTTTCATTTGGGACATGTTTCTTTGTTTCCTCATTTTGGCTGCCTCTCAGTATTTGTTTCTATGTATTAGATGAGGCTTTTAAGTCTCCCAGTCTTAGTAAAGTGGCCGTATGTAGTAGGTGTCTTTTGGGGCCCAGTGGTGCAATTTCCCTGGTCAACTGAGCTGGGTGCTCCAGGTGTGTCTCTTGTATGAGTTGTGTGTGCCCTCTTATTGTAGTTAAGCCTTGGTTGTTGTTTGCATGTCAATGGGAGGGATTGACTCTCAGGCTGATTTGTTGTGAGGATTGGTGAGTGACTATAGTGGATAAGCTGTTGTGCAGGGTCTGACCCTATGGAGCAGGATTCAATTTAGCAGAATTCTGGTGTCTGCCCAGTCTGCCCTTTGGGTGTGTCATCCTTGGATGTCATCCCAGATGGTGCTCCAGCTGAGACCAAAGCCAGCCACTGAGCTTTCTGGCCAGTGTCTCCTGGAAGGGACCCCACTGCAAACCAAATTCAGATGCAGCCTGTGCCCTGCCTTAGGCCATGGCATGAGCCACCAAGCAATCTGCAGGAGTTCTGTCACCCATGCTGGACTTGGATGTACCTCAAAGAAGCCAAGCCACAAACTGAGGCCAGCTGCTGCTAATGTTGGGCTTGAGGCTGCTCAGCAAGAGGTATGGGGCATGCTGAGGCCAAATGCTGCTTGCTTAGATTTTGGGAACCTTTGAGAGATTTTAGGAAAATCTGCAGCATGAGCCAAGACAGGCTGTTTGTATGGAAACGCCACAGGAGGTAGTTTGAGTGGGCCCATATATTGGGTGGGGAGGAGTCTCAGGGAATCATCTGGGCAACATGAGTGGTATCAGCCAGGTTGATAGAGACACAGACATGATGGCTGCCTGTGTCTGAATGCAGGGAGTGGGGAGGGCTCAACAAAGAAAGAATGGATTCTGCCAGCATCTCTGTATGAAAGAAAGCTGCTCCTCCAGCCATTGCCATGAAGCCAGACAACTCAGTTTCCCCCCATTTTTTTTTTTTTTTGGCACTTTTCAAGCAGCTGCTCCAGCTCTGGAGCTCAAAGTAAGTGAGTCTGTCAGTAGTAAGTGTACATGTGGTCTTTTAAGAGGAATTTCAGCCACCCTCTGTCTCAGCCACAATCTCTGCTGTTTTTCACAGCCAGATATTTTGGGGATTTCTCTCCCCAGCATAGGAACCCTGGTCTGGGGACCCTGGTGTAGGGCTGGCACCCCTCACTCCTCCAGGGTGACTTCTACAGCTGAGATAACTTTTTTTGATTTTTAATCACCACATGCAGGTGTGGGACTAGCCCATTTCACATCTCCACCCCTTCTACCAGTCTCGAGGTGGCCTCTTCTCTGGGTGCCCAGTTGTAGAACTTCTGTTCAGCTAAATTTCAGGTGATTCTCAATGATGGTTGTTCTGTAGTTTAGTTGTGATTTTTGATGTGGTTGTGAGAGGAGGTGAGCACAGTGTTTACCTACTCCATTATCTTGACTGGGAGCCCCTTTATTTTCAAATCTTCATGGGGGAAGTTTAGCAACTAGAACAAGGCTACCACACCCTGGATGCTTTGGAGTTCTGAATTTTCCTCATTATCTGGATGGAATATTTGCTAATTTGAAACTTATGCTTCAGATTTCCTGTTTTTAACAGCTGATTCATGATCCCATTGTAAGATGGAATCTTTAAATTATTGCATTATGAAATGATATAAGAGGGATGAAAGATGGGGTTGTTTGGAATTTTGGTGGTAGGATGCTGAAATAAGCATATTCCCACATTTTGTAAAAAAAAAAAAAAAGACAGAGTATATTTTTGTTAGGAAATTGAATCATTTGTACAATGAAACTTTATGTGTTCAAAGTTTTTTTAAAAGATGATAGACTTATTTTCAAAAATCTAGGTATGTATTCTTCTGTAACCTCTGAGCAGATGCCACCTTACAGTTTTTCTTTCTCTGGTGGTCTGGACAAGCCATGTGGGCTAGTGCTGTGATTTCAGTGTTAACTGTGCTCTCTGAAGTCTTTGTACCTTCCCTGATCACTTAGAGATCACTAGTCTTAATCTTAACTCTAACTATATTGTTAATTCAACTGGGCTTATGGAAGGTACTTACTTTCTAAAGGCCTTAGTATTCAGTGTGTGCAGAATGGGATGTGAACAAGAAGTGAGCAGATCCAACCCATGGAATTCTGAGAAGACCCAGGATACAGAGGCTCTGGTTACTGAGAAGGTTAGGGGTGAGGAGTAAATCTACAAGCTGGGTGGAGGTTGGTGTTTGTTGGGGGACTCTTTGTGAAAAAGTTGAACCTTCTCCTCAAGTCCTATTTTCTACTTTTGTGCACACAATGCTAGCAGACAGATTTATACCTTCTTATCTCCTCCACCACAAAAAGAAAACTGGAAGTTTATTCTCTAGAGAAATTGAACCCAAGAAGTTTAGAACTGAAGTTCAGCCAAATTAAGTGAAACTCTATTAGATGAAACAATTCCACCATCAGCCTCACCTCCCCACTGCTTGGTGTGCAGACTAATCCCACCACTAACAGGGTAGGAGAGAAGAAGGTTTTTGTTTGGAGAAACTAAATTACCCTGGAGAAAACGCCTCCTGACATTTTAGGCATCCACTCATTCATTGGATTGCTTCCTTTTTTGTTATCCTAATATAAGCTCACCATGCATGACTCTTGCCCAGGACTCTGAATTTTCGGCCAATCCTTAAACATAAACAGACAATCAAAGGTCACTTGACAAATAAGAAAAGTCTTCATTATGAAAGAAACCAAAATAAAAAGCAGAACTGAAAAATGGAATCTAGGAGAAACAGAAATAATACAGGGGACAGAAGAAAACCCCTAAAATGACTCTCAACCCAGTTCTAATAAATATTCTCAGAGAGCATCAAGAAGGTGTTGTAATTATAAATCAAGAACAAGATACTATAAAGATCTCATGAAAATAAAAATTATGGTTCCAATTTAAAAATGAGTCAAGGGAATATGATATAAAAAGAAACAAAAAAGATAAAGGGTTTGAAAATATGAAAATGGTGAGAAAAAACATATAGAATAAACCTTAGAAATCCCACATCTTACTAAGAAATCCCACATCTTACTAAGAAGATTCCAGAAAGAAAGATGAGAAGAAAGAGAAGAATAGAGAAAAAGAAGGGAAAGAAATGGAGAAATCTATGAAAAAATTTCTAAACTGAAGGGCACCAGGTTCCTAAATGAAGGCTTACATCATAAAGGGGACACATCAGAATGAGAGAATAAAGACTCACTTCAAAGGCACATTATAGAGAGGCTTTTGAACCCAGGATTAGGATATCCCCTAAAAGCTTCCAATAAGCAAAATAATACAAAAGAGGTCATACACAAAGAAATAAAATCGTATGGAATATAATTTTCAACTGATAATTTTATATCCTGCAAGACTATCAATCCAGTGTGAGGGCAGAATGAAAATATCTTCACCTATCCATAGATAATCTGCCTGCTTGAAACTCTTCATAGAAAGCATGAAAAAATGTTCTAGCAAGTCCTAAGTAATCCAAAAGTGGGGAAGTCATAGGATCCAGGAAATAGGGGGCTCAATCAGGACAGCACTGAAGAGAAGGTGTAGGTTGACAGCAGAGAAGGTCCTTGGCCCAGAATGGAGAAGGAGGTTAGAGGTGAATATGTGGAAAGGATTAAGGATATTGGTATGGAAAATTTTGCTAGTGAAAATAATAATTAATTTGAAAAGAAACACTAAAAAGCCTGACATGAAAGGATATGCTATCATACACTGCTCAGCTCTACAGTGAAACCATAAATAATTTGCTGTGTAATTATAATGATATAAACCCTTATATCAGTGAGGAATCTTTCCTTTGCAAGTAAATGAAAACTCAAAGTGGCTTAAACCATAAAGCGAATTGTAGCATTTTGCTCACATGATTGGCAACTTTGAAGTTAGTTTAGGCTCCAGACGAAGCTTGATCTAGGGGCTCTCTAAAATCTTTAATTTTCATCTCTACCCTTTGCCTTTGGCAGTATGTATTCAAAGTAAAACTTGCTTTCCTCATAGTTGCAAGGTGGCTTCCAGCAGCTTCTAGGGGTTTCATGCTTCCTTATTCATGTCCATCAGGGAGAAAATAATTCTCTAGAGGTTTCTGGAGAAGAACAAAGGAATTCTATCCCAATTTCCTTCAGAAAACCTCTCCTTGGTCGATATAGAATTACCTGCCTTTTTTTGAACAAATCACAATAGGTTAGGTCAGTTCAGCCAATCAAGGCCCATCCCTGTAGCCAGAGATGAGGTCAGCTTCCCAGGAAAGTGGAGAGTGTGTAGGGGAACAGTGGATTCCCAATAGGAAATCGAGGTACAATAAAGAGGAAAAGGAATGGATGTTAGGTAGCTACCAAATAGCAAGTGTCTATTTTATAAGTTATTTAACCAAAGAAATGAAATAACTGGATGGGGCAGTACAGATTGTACAGAAAGAGCCAAACCCATATCCATCCTGGTTCAAAATCAATAGAGAACGTCTGAAATTTATGGATCAATAAATAGCCATTTAAACATATTATTTAGAAATATGGAGGTAGCTAGTAGAAAAAAATAGCTGCAAGAATCATAAAGAGTTATAAATTGTTACCTCCTGGGACCCAGGCTGGGGTATGTAGGCCATTGTGGTTTTTTATGAGAGGTTTTTGTGTATGATTTGATTTTAAAATTATATTCATGAATTAGTTTGACTAAAAAGTTAAAAAAGAAACCTCCAAGATTTCATGAAAACTCCTGAAATTAGGTGAAATGGAAAAGCAAGAAGCTGCTGATTTGCCTTGTGATGAAGACACATAAGAGTGCAAAAATTCAAAATAGAACCTACCATTACCACCCCCACAAACCCAGCCATTTTTTAGTTAAATCCACATGCCACTGATGTGTGTGCTGTGGCTTCATAAACCCTCTAGCACATTGCTACATATCTCTGGGAGAAGGGAAAAAAGTGCCCTAGTGTGAGAAGTATAGATTAAGACACATTAGGGTGAAGAGTCTGAAATGTTTCAAAATGAGAAAACTCAAATTTTTCCCTAGAAGAACACCAAGACCAAGGCTTCCTGTGAGCACAGCACAATGCAATAACACAAAGTAGAGAGTCTAGAAAGATCCTGGCTTTGAGGTGCTGTCCAGAATTCTGCCGAGGCTCTCTTCTTTTCATGTGGGCCACACTGTATTGCATTGTCCTTTCTTTTGTCACAGACAGTTTCACTGTTCATGTTGTGTCTCCTCAGACTATAAATGCTCCTTCCAGCAGCACTCAAAGGCCTTTTCTTTAGTTTTCATCACCAGCCAGATCCAAAACTGTTAATTTCTCAGGGACTCTGGACCCAGCAGGGTAGCATCCTTCCCTGTAAAGAGCCATTTCTGGGGGCACAGGGACACAAATATAAGCTGTTCCCCTTAGGGACACGTAGGTGTAGGACAGGCCACAAAGAAGGAGAGTGGTTTAGGCACCACAGATTATTCCCAGCTGAGTCTGGAGATAACCTCTAAATTATAAAGGTAGACCCTAATAACATGGCATCAGGCTGGAGCCCAAAGAAGGAGTTAGCCCTCTAAGTTATAATTCCCTTTTGCTCCACTCAAGTCTTCAGTAAAATTTGCTTAAGTATTACAATCTGGCCTTAGCTATGCTCTGGGAGAATTTAGCATGGGATTTTTAAGAGAGCAGAAATAATCCAGAGATATGCAACACAGGAATGAAGAAACAGTTGACCAGAGTCAGACAGCTGCTTGATGTTCTAGTGATAACCAGGGTTGCTTTGTAGGACATGAGACATGGAAGGAAGTAGTAGTATTCCTCAGGGATTTTCAAAGATCCTTGGAGAGGGAACCTGATGAAGGGTGAGGCTTTTTTCCAGTCAAACAGTTGGAGGACTTGGACTTGCACTATTTAGATTTTAGAGGAAAGGTTGATTTTGGAAGTCTATAGAGCTTGGGTGTATTGAAAGGTTTTTTAGGTTTTGTTTGTTTGTTTGTTTGTTTTTAAGACCTTGGATACAATTCTGGTACTAACTCTAATATCTTAGCAATTTGTTTCTGTAGTTTAGCATTTCCCCAATTCCTTGATGGAGAACCATAGCTAGTGAAGGATATCAAATACCACAACCAAAACAAATGCCAGGTATACAGCAGGTTAGTTCTACTGTACCACACCAGCATTGCACCTGGACACACTGGGACAGTTCAAACTGGATGATTTCCATGAGCTCAAACTTCATTCCCAATAATTCAGTTGTAGGCCCTGACCTGTTTCAGTTTCGACTCATTTATTTTACTTTCACTAACCCCACCCCTAAATTATTATGAGCAATTCTCATCGACTTCTGGGAAAATCTCAGAGCCCTTTTTTAAGGAAAAAATAACCACACAGAAGCAGAAAACCACACAGAATTATAGAATAACAACCCTTTCTTATGTCTAAGTAAATTTCATTTCAGTTGAAACATCCGATTCTTTGCAAGAGCCATACATTCAATGCCTACATTGGACTTTTGCATTTTGTGTTGCCAGCACATCCCTCCCACTGCATATCAAATAAGATATTTAGTTACTGATGCAAATTTAAATTCTGCAGAAATAACCAAACTCATGCAAAAGTTTTTATTCAAATTTTCATCATGAAATAGGAGCCCCCAAACTAAGAATTGCACCCAATTAGAATAACAGATTTGTATACCCAGTTTTACTGATTGAATTCCCCCGGTTTTCACTTATCATTTTACCGACAAACAGAACACCCACCCCAAGGTGGGCTGAGTTTTCAGGAAAGTGGCCCCAGCCATCTGGGACCCTCATAGTAGGGAGTCCCTTGCTGATGGCTTCTGAGCAGCTGCTGTAGTGCCTAGGAGAAGGAGGGGTTCTTCTTGGAGGCCTGAAAAGCCCCTCAAAGATGGTGCTTCATCTTTTCCTCTCTTGCCTAGAGCAGAGAGATTCCTTCATGTTACTGTCTCTCAAGCAGCTGTCCTTTGGAACTTGGTCTCTTTTCTCCCTGGCCTTCCAGTCCACAAAGTCCTGGCTCTTTACTGTGGCTAAAAATTTTACAAGTTCCTTATTTGGGCATTGAGCAGAAGGCAGAAGAGTATAACAGAGTGAGTGAACAATGCCTTTGACATAACAGAGACTGTCTTAACTGTTTACCCTTGTATGACCTTGTACAAATGATTCTAATTCAGATCTGAAATATAGGGGCAACACGGTCCTTGCTCATGATTTGTTGAGATGACTGAAATGATGTGTGTGTAGTACTTGGCACAGTGCCTGGCATGTGGTAGGCATCCAATAAATGCCACCTATTAATATCACTTCCTGCTTAAAAGTAAGGAAAAGAGGAGCTCATTTAGTTGAGTCTAAAATGTAAAATCAGTACTTTCACGTAAAATTTAACTAATAATAGCAATTGTTAGGTCAAGGCCCTGATAGTTCTTATTTTTGGCTTTTCCCAGAGCAGAAACAATAAATAAACAAGACTGAATTGTTTAAGAATGCATTAACTCCTTGTTAATCAATATGTAACTAAGGTATTCTTTGAAACAGGCCTGAAAGGCAAAATAGACATTTGTCTGACAGACAGTGGGCCAGCTGAGATGATAAATATGTAGCTGGGATCTTGTGCACCCCTCCACTCTTGCTACTGCTGCATCTCCCCTGCCTATGGCAGGCATCATTAATTAATCCCAGCATCTCATCTTGTTGAACCTGAATTCAGTCCTATGATGGTTTTCCTTCTCTTTTTTTTTTTTCTGTGCTAAAGCATTGTAAAGTAAATCCCAGATATTGTGTCATTACACCCCTGCAGGATATCTCTCTAAAAACTATAGATTATTTTACATAACTAGGCATTATCACACCTAATGAAATTAATAATACATCCTTTGTTTTGTGTAAAACCCAATTCTTAACCAAATTTCCCTGTCTCAAAATATTTAGGATTATGTTTAACACAGCTGTGTATCAATGGTCAGAGTTTTAAGCAGGAGAGGTGACGTTCTCAGAGGCCTGAGTTAGAAGAACCTGCAGACTTCCCTTTGGGAAATGGAAAGGAGGGGCATCTCCTGCCTCAAGATAAATAGTTTCATGCCTCAGGGCTTTTTCTGGGAGTGGGAGGGGCGAGGAGTGGAAGCGTCTATTGCCTACCTTCCCTCTGAGGATTGCTAGTTCCCTGAATCCTCTGTTCTGCCAGAAAGCAAGGGGGCCTTCCTATAAACAAGAACTTAGGTTCTGGGGTCCCCAGGTTTGCCAAGGGTAACCCCCACTGATCAAGCCCTGCCTTGCTGTGAGTGGGTGGGTGCTATAAGTAGAGGGTTATGGGGGCTCTCAACCCCAGGGAACTTCTGATCCTACCCTGGAAGGCTGACTATGGGAGTGAGAACCTCTCCCTGACCAGGCTGTGGCAGGTCATATGTCTCCTTTGTACCCTAGGAAGTAGGCACTCCCTGTGCTTTGGAATCAACTGCCAGTGTTCCAGCAGGGACGGGCATGGATTTTCCATTTCCTGTGCTTGTCTGCAAGAAGATTGGAGACTCAATTTCAGGCTGCCTGGGCCAGCACAAAGGCAGTGATGATGGCTATTGTCTGGGAAATGGCTCATTGTGGAGAGGGGGTGGAGGGCAGAAAGTTAGGGAGTGAGTCTCCAATCAATGACTGTCGATTCTTTCCTTAGGGAGCTGAGCCTGTGCTCTCTCTGCAGACAAAGGTCTGATTTAGTGCAGGATGCACTGAAGGCAGAAAGGATATACTGGGGGAAGCAGCAGAGGATTTTGACTGAGATCCACTGTCCTCGGGGTCTTGCTGAAGTCAGGGGCTCAGGTGGTAGGGCAGGAAGAGGAGCAAGGTAGCCTAGTAAGGAGTTGCAGGGGCTACTGAGAAACTTAGACTTGAAGATTTGTACATTGATTTCAAGTTATTTATGACACTGCCTTAGCCCTTTTAGGGAGAGTAGGACATTGATTTTTCCTGTCTCTCTCTTTTCCATCTGTCCTTACCCTCTTCTCTCCCTTCCTTTCTCTTTACCTCCCTTTCTCCTTTTCTTTTATATCCTCATTAATTTATTTATTCACTCATTTATCCAATGACCAATTATTAAGGGCCTTCCTCTATGTCAGCTACTGTGTCCAGGGCTTAGGATAGGATGATGAAAAAGGCAGACATGGATTTACAGGCCTAGGGAGAGACAGCCACCAAACAAGGGAACACATAGATAAATGCAGTGATTACAAATTGTAGTAAATATTACAAGTAAAACAGAAGTTCTGAGATAGGACATTAGACTGTCTCTTTCTTGCTTCTTCTCATGTTCTATCTAATAGTCCATGGCAGCTGTTAAACATTGACCAGCCCCTTGCCCTCGTTCCACTCTTCCCTCACAGCTATGACTACTTATCTCCTTCCTGTGACCACTGGCTCTGTCCTGAGCCAGCTGCCATGTTCCTCCCAGGCTTCAAGCAGGAGGGATTTGAGAGCTCTGGTCGGACCTTCTGGGACTCTGTTAAGACTTCTTGGCTGCTGGTTAGGCCTTGGGCTTGAGCTCTAGACCTATTTCTGAGCTGGAGACCTTGTCTTTTCTTTTTTATTTCTATAAATATATATTTTTGATTTTTTGAGATATAATTTACATATAGTGAAACATACAGAACTTTAGATCTGTCAGTTTCTGCTTCATGTGTTTTGAAGCTGTTATTAGATACATACACATTTAGATTGTTCTATCTTCTTGATTACTTCACTCTTTTATTATTGAAATGTCCCGCCTTACCTCTAGTAGTATTCCTTGTCTTGAATGTACTTTGTCTGATATTAATATACTCACTTCAGCTTTCTTTTAATTAGTGTTCCCAGGTTTTTTTGGTTTTTGTTTTTTTGTTTTTTACTTTTACTCTCTCTGATTTTATAGTTAAAGTGCATGCCTTATACAAGAATATAGTTGGGCCTTGTTTTTTTTATTGTCAGATAATTTCTGCCTTTTAATTGGAGTGTTTAATTTATTTACATTTAATGTAATTATTGATTTGTTAATTGAAAGTATC
>CM053502.1:19926208-19995121 GCA_028627145.1 Eidolon dupreanum | reverse complement strand
TTTTTTTTTTTAATTGTTGAGTTTTAAGAGGGGATTTTTGTATATTTTGAATAACAATTCTTTATCAGAAATGTCTTTTGCAAATGTGTGCTTACTTTTTCAATTACTTGACAGTAATTTTTTTTAAAAAAATTGTCAGCCCCAATCTCTCTCTTTTTTTTCTTGAGCTTCAATTCCGTTTATGTTACACTCCTTGGTATTATTCCACAGGCAACTGAAGTTCTATTCTATTTTTCCACCCTTATTTTTTCTGAGTACTTCAATATTCATGGTTCAAGTGTTATATTTCCAAATTTACTTTTCTTTTAGTTTCCAATCTATTGTTAAACTCGTATAGGTGGTTTTTGATTCTAGATATAGCATTTTTTGGTTCTATAATTTCTATGTGGTTCCTTTTACACTTTCCATTTTTCTGTTGAGATTCCCCATTGGTTCACTTATTGCATACATACTCTCCTTTAAACATACTCTCCTTTAAATCCTTAAACACATTTATAATGGCTCATTTAAAGTCATTTACTGCAGATTCTAACAACTGTGTAGTCTCTAGGTCTATTGCTATTGATAAAATTTTCTCTTAGTTATAGGTTAACTTTCCCTGTATTTAAAAAGTTACATACAGAACATTGTGGATGTTGTATTGTTGAGATCTCGATTTTTATTGCCTTCCTTTAAAAATGTTGTGCTTTTGCTTTGAGATGCAGTTAATGTACTGGTGAACGAGCTTGATTCTGTCATGGCTTGGTTTGGGGCTTTAATAGGGTGGGTATAGACTAGTCCTTAATATGAGGTCTTCCTTGGGTCTCTGCTGAATGCTGCGGGTGTTCAGCTAGATCTCTCCACTCTGGCTGATCAAATTCCACTGTCTCTCAGAACTGTAACCTCCAAAGTCTCTGTTTGGCTCACAGTATGCCAGGAGCTATTCTCTGTCAGGCAGCATAAAGACTCACTCTACATTCACAGCGCAGTATCCAGTCAAAGGTTCAAGAGAACCCCTATGAAGATTCCTGATGCTCCTTCTCTGTGCACTTTACAAGTCTCCTATAATCTGCTCCACAAATTCCAGCTGCCCCAGCTGCCTCAAACTCTAGTCTGTTTCTTCCACCTAGAAAGACCTCTGCTCTCTCCTTGGGGTCCACTCTTTATGCTAAACTTTGGAAAGTGCTCACTGGCAGAAAGTTGGGATGAGTGTCAAGCTTACCTTATGTGTTCTCCTTTCTCAAGGATCACAATTAGGAGTTAGAATCTTGGAGGCATAAAATCCAGAGAAAACCATGAAATATTATCTCAACTCTTATTCCTATATTCCCCTTGCACCCTTGGCTCTCCTGGAGCCATTTTCCTGGGGGTGGTGATGTGAGAGAGGAGGAGAGAGTCAAGGGGGGGAAGGGAACCTGGAGAAGGCAGTTGGGGTATTGCCTGCTATATTTTGTTTACAGCTTCCCAGTGGATCCCCATAGAAGGAGGCAGCTGTGTGTTATTGAGCCTGTTGGAGAGGCATGGAGGGAGGGGAGGTGTTGGGGAGTGCAATTAGTCAATGGTTTGAGACTGATGAAGAGGATAATGAGAGGTGCTAGCACAGATTTTTGTGCTAAAAAAGGAGACAGGGAAGAGACTGTCGCACATTAACCTTCTCAGGCCTGATTTGTCATAAACCTATTGCTTGTCAAGAGGCCGAGAACCAGAGGATTCCAAGGTTGTGCCAGTACCTCCTTTCCAGGTGGCCTCCTTGGGGATTCTCATCATAATTCTTATCATTATCAACACTTACAAAGATCATATGGACCAGTTCTTATGCCAAGCAACTCATATTTTACTTCTTTCAGTATCCAAAACAACACTGTGAATTTGGTTTTATTATCATCCATTATACAGATGAGCAAACTGATGTGCAGGGAGTTGAAGGACCTTTCCTAAGTAACATTGTTAGTAAGTAGTGAAGTTGAGTTTCTCACCATGGTCTGACACCAGAGCCTGATGGATGCAGTCTTGAACTTGGTCTCATGATACAGATATATTCAGCTCCAGTGATTGTCCTCAAAAAAGAAGAAACATACCAAATCTCCCCAGCATCTGCTGCATGTGAGGCTCTGTGCTAGACACTGAGCCAAGCATGTTGTGTTTTGTTTTCCGGTTATTTCTAATAACACTCAATGAAAAAAGTAATATTTTCACCCCAATTTTACAGAGGATTAAGCTAAGTATTAACAAAATTAAATACCTTGTCCCAAGAACCAAATGTAACAAGTAGTGGAACAATATTACGATGTATTAAACTTTTAGCCAACAGTTATATTTTGAATGCCTACTGTGTGCCAGGTTTTATTCTAGGTACTAGAAAGATAGCAATGAATAGAACAGACAAAAACCCTGCCCTCATGGAGCTTATGTTTTAGTGGGGTAGGGAGGATTGGTAGACAATAAATAGATTAACCAAATGGAGGTTAAGTGATATAAAGAAAACAAAGGCAGGGGAGATGAGAAGGGTGTGGTGAAAGATGTGATTTTGCTTAAAACATTGGGAAGGTTTTCCTGGGCATATGACTTTTGAGCAAAATCCTGAAGAAGCTGAGGGATCCAACCTGTGGATATCTTATGTAAGAGTATTCTAGGCTAAGGGAACAGCAAGGGCAAAGATCCAGAGGCACAGAGCTGCCAACACAGAGCTGCCAAGTTACCTAACTCTGTGGACAGCATTTATGAAAGTGCCAATGTGAAGGGTATCTGCTGGGGTTGTGCAGTGAGGGAGTTTGGTGTGTGTGTGTGGGCGGGGGGGATGGATAGAGGTAGTGGGTGGTGTGGCTGGAGCTAAGTGATGGCTGGAGCTAAGTGATGAAGGGAAGAGTGAGGTGATAGGCACCTCAGGGGGTAGTGGGTGAGAGGTCATTCTCTTGCCCATATGCAAGGATCCAGCCCCAGATACATAACCACTTGCCCGTCTTCTCCTGAGTTCCCACTGCCAGGAACTCCTCCTTTCTTTCCATTCATCAAAATCTTTTGTGCCACAGCAGAGGGAATGCAGTTAGCATTAATATGATGACTAGGTAGAGGGCCAGGGGAGGGAGGGAGCAACTGAGGGGATCGTTTTATGAACTATATAGATGTCTAACCAATGTATTGTATACTTAAAACTAATTTAAATAAATAAATAATTTTTAAAAAATCTTTTGTGCCAAATTTGAGGTCCGCTAAAAAGTTACCCCCACCCTTCTGATTAACATCTCTATGACACCCAGGTAGTTTACAGGAGATGCAAGGACAAGGGTTTTGACTCCAGACAAGCCTGAATTCCCAGCTTGCCTCTGCCTTTGGGTGACTTTGGGAAAGTCAGTAGATCATTTGAGCCTCAGTTTTTTGTCTGTGGAATAGAATTTTGTCATGGAGGTGTTTTGAGAAGTAAATGAAATGAGGCAAGGAAAGCACTTAGCAGGGTGGGCTTAAGTCAGTGTTATCACGAGTACTTCAGAATCCCAGTTGGCCCTCAAATGGTTCACCTATAGTTTATCTAGATCAAACACTGGTGAACATTTTTTGTAAAGGGCCAAACGATAAATATTTTAGACTTTTCAGGCCATATGGTCTCTACTGTTGGTACTCAACTCTGCCATGGTAGCATGAAATCAGCTATAGACACTACATAAATGAATGGGAGTGCTGCATTCCAATAAAACTTCATTTACTGAAACAGACGATGAACTGGTTGTGGCCTATGGGCCATAACTTTCCGGTCCCTCATCTAGACCAATCCTCTCACTTAACAAAAAGAAGAGAAAGGAACCCAGTGCTAACAAGTCACCCATCCCAGAGTGGCCAAGCCACCCAAGCACAGAGGGAAGAGGGTAGGCAGGCAACCTGACTCTCAAGCCTCTGTCCTTAATTATTCTCTTATTGCTTTATGTGAGTTAGCATCCTCTCCCCCGTTGGTTTGTCAGTTGCACACATACTAATTATTCACTGAATATTCATCTGATTGTTTTAATATATCTTTGACACCATCTTGGAAGCTTCTGGATTTGTCCTTTGGAGAAAGCTGATGAAATCAGAGGTGAGGAAGGAATCGTGGGTTGGCCCAAAGTCCCTGGTGAGTCAAGAGTTCCTTGTTCCCAGGCCTAGAAGACATTGTCAGCATGACAAGGACAGCCTTACAGCACCAGTGTGGAACGGCTCTGCAGCCATGAAATTCTCCTTTTGGTTTCTCCAATAAAACAATCTTCTAAAAAGAATCTGGTCTATTAATGTGATTATTAATCTGGAAAAAAACACTTCTCAATAAAATGAATCTATGACAAGACAGATGTAATAAACCTGGTTAGGATTTATGATGTGCCCAGGCAGCGTTTTGCAAAAGATAATGTTCCCCTGTAATGTTGATTTGCCGGATGAGAACCATGTAATTTATTCTGTCAATGTACATAAGAAATGTTATCTGTGTGGGGAATGACTGATGGCCTCATGAAAGCTGGCAGGGAAACAAATAAAACAATTTGGGCCTTAAAAATGTAATCACCTAATGATCACGTCTCAGCATTTGTGATAGAGAGAGCAGGATTGGGGAGCTTGTAGCTGCCATGAATTTGCAGTCCAGACTTGGGGCCATTTTCCCTGAGCTTGGCACCAGAGGGCAGCAGGGAGCCCTGAGAAGCTCTCCTGATTGTCCAGATTCCTCCCTCTGGGCCTTTGCTTAGGCTGTTCCCTCTTCCCAGTGTTGTTCCACATACCCTTCAAGGGGCTCAGCAGGTCTCTCTTCCCTGGCATTCTTCCATGCTGGTAGCCCCCAAACACAAACCTGGCAACACCAGGGATTTTTCCTTTCTTAGGACTCTTGCAGCCTCCCTCGGGGCCTCTTCTATGCTGCTCAGCACCTGCTCTGGTGAACTTTAATGACTGATGTCATTGTCTCTGTGAGACTGACGCCCATCTTGGTTCAGCACCCTCCTTAGGAAGGACAATCGGTGTGAGTGTCATGAGTGTTTGCTGAGTAAACTAATACTCAGAAGTAGAGCCATTATTTATTGAACATTTCACATGTGCTAGGCACCATGCTAGGTCCTTTACAACATGGTCACATTAATGGAAACACCCTGGGAGGTAAGCACCATCATCGTTTCCTTTTTTTTTTTAATGCCTACAGCACCTGGTATTCATAGGTGGTCTCTCATCCAAGTACTAACCAAGCCCAACTCTGCTTAGCTTCCAAGTGTTCCTTTTTTATGTAGTGAGAACTGAGGCTCAAGGATCATCTGTCTTGTCTAAGGTCATATACCTAGCAAGATGAGGAGGCAGTTTCCAAATCCAGAATGCAGTGTCAACCATAACTGGATATTGAGCAGACTCCTCACCCTGGTTCTCTTCTCTGTGCTGGTCACTCCTCCTTAGGACCATTTCTTCCCTTGGTTTCTATATGCTACATTCTCCTGGTTTTCCTCTTACTTTACTTCTTTCCGGAACCTTCTTTCTTAACTGTTGGTGTCCATCAGGCTCTGTGCTCAGCCTTCCGTCCTCACTCAGTGGTATGTCCTATTCAGCACTTGGCTTTCTCAGTGAAGTCTTGACTCTCAACTCTTTACCTGTGTCCTAAGTCCATCTACCTACCATGAAACCCCAGGTGGACATTCCCAAGGCACTTTGAATCCAATATATCTAAAACTGAATTAATCATCACTGCCCCCAAGCCTGGCTGTTTCCTAAATCTGTTCTTCCTTCCGTGTTCCTATTCTCAGAGACTGACAGCACTCCCATCTACCTAAATGCCCAGGTCAGAACCTGAGAGGCACCTTGACCAGTCCCTCTACCTTTCCCTCAATGGTTGATACATCACCAGGTCCTGGCTGGGCAACAGAGGCCAGTCCTGGGGAGGATGTGATATTCAAGGTGCCATGGGGCAAGGAAGCCTACATTTCAAATATATTCAGGCTCAGGGCCTTGTACAGTAGCTTAGATCTGGGGAACAGCATGGGGCCTGGACAGGCAAGCCATGATGGCTGGGCCATTGGACCTTGAGTCTGGGGAATGTGACTGTATCATTTGGGGGCTGGAGAGAAACAAAATTCATCCTAGATGATTCGAATGAAGCAGTCCTAATGGGTGGACTACTTAAAGAGGTACGGATAGAATTAAAGTAATTAATTTCTCACCTCTGCTTCCAAGTTTTAGGCTTCCTCCCTACCCCAACATAAGCCTACCTTGCCAGGACCCATCTAGTTCTTAGCACAAGCTCCCAGTCACAATCACAAAGGGATCTGCTTGCTCCTTGCTGCAGTGTGCCTGGAAAGAAAAAAAAAATGAAGAAAAGTTAACCAACACCTTTAATATGCAAAGTCATTTAATTTGTTTGAATTTAGCTTACAATCATAACAGTGGCTAACATTTACTGAGCAATTACACTGTGCTAGATACCATGTTAGGTTCTTCACATACATTATTTTAGTCCTCTGAAGTTGTGCTTTTATTATCCTCAGTTATACAAATGAACAAACTGAGGCTCAGAGAGAAAGTGCCTTGCTCAAGGTCACACTGCTAAGAAGTGATAGATCCTGGGTCTTCCTATTGTAGCTAATGTTCTGAAAAACTCCGCTAACTATTGTCTTGGGTTTGGGAAGGAAAATGAATAGTCCTCTAAACCCCTGAAAGGGCCCTTCTCAGCCACAAATTGAGCAAATGGTACAAAAATGCAAACAAGTGACCCAGGAAGGCTGATCAATAAAGTACTATTTCCAAGGAGCAGAGACATTAGGCGAAGAAATGGAATAACTTTCTTGTCTCTAAGATAATGGGCTCATATTAATTTAAAAATATTTTCACTACATTGTCTATGATAAGAAATCCAGGTCTGATTCTTTCTGCTTGGATTACTCCTTCTTGTCTCTTTGCATGGCTAGCCTTTTCTCATCCTTTCAATCTCAGCTTGAAATCACCTCCTCAGAGAAGCCTTCCATGACCCTCCAAACATGAAGCAGGTCATCCTTGTGGCTCTGTGCTGGTCCTCTGTTCCTATCTCTCACAGTGGTTCTTTGCATAGCACGATTTACAATTGCATGTGTATGTGAGAGAGAGATGGAGTCGTTTCCTCCACTAGATTTGAAGCTTACTGAGGCTAAGGACCACCTCCTGTGCATTTACTTGTCTAGACCTCACACTCAGCACATGTCTCACACATAGCAGGCACATAACAAACACTTGTTGAAAAGATAGATGAATAGTGTGGTATGTTCTTATTTAGCAGAGTTCAGAAATCCATTTTTATGTTCTCTGATCTTATTTAATAACATATCACTTAAGAACAATTTGATATCCATTCTAATATGTAAACTGGGAAATCATATAAATGTGGTTATTACTTTCTGGCAATCAATGATGCTTTTATACTCTTGGAAGGGAGAAAAACAGAATAAGAGAAAGATTGTTGCACAGGGAGTTGGGAGATCTGGGTATGAGCCCTGGCTTTGTTGCTTACTAGATGTGTAACCTTGGACATGACCTTTTCCCTCTTGGGTCCTGAGTCTCTTCAGCTGTAAAATGAGCTTGGACCAGCAGCTCTCTAAGGACTCTTTCAGCTGTGAAAGTTTAAACTCTGAGAATTACATAAACTGAACTTGTATGTGGCTGAAATGATTGGATTCTAAGCATCAAAGCATGTTTTGGGCTGCACTGGAACGGGAATGGCATTTTGCTGGGATCTAGCCCCAACCTGAAGACCGGATGTCATCTTGTGTCGCTTTCAGTGTGGCGGTAGCCTCGCAGTCTTAACAATTTCCCCATTTTTATCCTCGATTGCGATCTCCTCACCCTCAGACCACAAAGCATCCAATTGCTACTCGGTGACTGGGATGGAATGAGAGTCGGAGGAGATGGGACTGAGAGTTTCCAGGCGCCTTGGACTGCGGAGCCTGCGGGGTCAGGGGGCCTGCCTGGGCCAGTGCCGCAATGCCTATTAATCGGTATTTAAGTGGGTTCATCCGCGTGGAGCTGCTACCGATGCTGCTGAGCTCAGTCCGGGCCCAAGGAGCCGGGAGCTGGGTTAATAACACCTTATTTAGCAGAAAATTCCACTCCACTGGAGCATGTTTCAGAAGAGTTTGATTTGAATGAGGATTGATGTCAATCCTGCGAGGCAAAGGCGCCTGAAGCTGCTACCGCCGCCGCCGCTATAAAACAAGCTATTCGTGGTGACCACAGGGGTTCATGCAGAACATTTTAGTACCCACCTTCCTTTCCTCCAACCCAGCCCTGGCTGTTCAGCCACAGGCGTGTCCATCCTGGATGGGCAGAAGAAACAGTCCTTAAAGAACCCGCCAGTGGGAATCTTGGTGCACCAGAGATTCCTGGGCTTGGTTTTAGCTTTGGAGCCAATAGACCAGGGTTCAGATTTAGAGCTCCTAGTTCTTAGCTCTTGGGCAACTTGTATAACCTCTCCTAATCCTGGTTGACTCATGTCCACCGTGGAGCTACTGATACCAGCCTCGGAGAGTTGATGGGAGGATTAAAGGAACCAGGGTGCAGTGGGTTAGGACCTAACACACTTCCTGCCACAGAATTGGCCCTAAGTCCATTTGAGATCCCATTCACTCCTGTCCGAGGCAGAGGTGGGGATGTGGGGCGTGGGAGAAGGAATGTGGATTTAGGAGAGAGTTTAGGGAAGCTTTCTATCTTCTCCAGGTTGCGGGGATGTGGTTTCACTGTGACTTTTCTTCAAGGCTTTTGCCCCCACTGGTGGTTTATGGGATCCCTTGGACTTAGGACTAGTGAAGAACTAGACCCTGCCTGCCCTCAATTACCAAAGGTGGGGCTGGCAGGGCCTGGTGGCTCCAGATCCAGATCTGTCCATAGAGGTCCAGATTAGAGACAGTATGGTCAGGTAGCTGGTCTCCATAGGTCTGTCTAGTAAAGGGTGACAAGGAATAAAATTTTTTTCTCTAGTTTTTTTCTTGCTCGTGCTGTGATTCTCAATTTGTATTTTTATAATCCCCCTATATATGCAGTATGTTATTGGAGAAAGAGGTCTAGATGGAGAATCAGGAAGCCTGTGTCCTCTACTTTCCTGAGTACCTGACTCACTCTGAGGCCTTCAAACCTCCTTCACAAGTAAGTCTCAGGGGCTCCATCGAAGACTCAAAGCTATGGTCTCTAACAGCTGTACTGTTTCCAGATTTTGAGCAGGGGAGAAGTTCTGGGTTATTGTCTTCACAGCCCTGGCGGGGCCACAGTTACCTCTTTAAGGCAGGAGTTAAGAGCCAAGGCCATACAATTTGCAGCTGCAGAGGGACAGGCCCTGAATGTGGGTACACAGCTCCATTGTGTCTCCACTGAAGGACTTTGTGAGTGCCTCTAAATGGGCCTCAAAGCAGTTTTCATGTTTATTTTTAAACCTCTTTGGGCTTGCTGTTCTTAGCAGTGCTGGTTTTAATTCTTTTCCTTCTCTGGCCCTTCTATACAGGAGCTGGATGACAAGGCATAGGCACAACTGTGTTTGCCCAAGTGCAGATAAGATCAGTCTTGGCAGATCTGTTGAGCCTCAGCTCCCAGACAGAAATGGAACATAATAAACAGGTACCTGGTTGGTGTGGGGGTGATAAATAGGGAGGATTAAATCTGAACAAAGGCAGGAACATCTGGGATATACAAAAGCTTGTTCAGAGAATTGCATGACAGAGAGAGGAATGAAAAAGAAAACAACCCACTTTGCTCTTACCCGACTCCTCAACAAGCTTCAGGAGCACAAAGCACCCAGGGGCGGCCTCTTGAGAGGGGTGGATGAGGCTGGAGCAGAACAGAATCTGTGCTTCTGGAAAATCCCAGTTGGCAAGACTCTTGTTGCTCCCCTCATAAGTTGTCCCTGTGGCAGAGGCCAAGGAACACCCAGGACCCCAGCCCCTCACATCAGCCCTCATTGCCCTTCCCCAAGACTTACTTCACACTACATTGGGGATCTCTTGTATCTTCTCTCTCACAAAACTTTCTTGGGCTGCCCAGAGATAAGCAGGCAACCTCTTCTCTTTCTTGCATTGTGTCTAGGTTGATTCCCTTTGGACCTGCTTGTCTGATGGAGCATGAGCTCTATTTCAGCTCCTGGTTGACCAAAGTGAAAGAAAAAAGTATCTTATATAAGTCTCCCGGACTAATCTACTTCTTTGCAGCCACATTGCTTCTCCTGCTCTGGTTCTGGCAACCACCATTCTTCCCAGTAAGATTCTCCTAACTGTCCTCTTGCTGATCATCCCATTTCTTTAATCTATTCTCAATGCTGAGGCCAGAGAGATCCTAACAAAGTGAAGATCGACTGTGTTAAAATAGAGTTCTTCATAGGAGGGAAACACTTCCAGAATGACAGAATAAGTACCTCCAAAAATCTACTCCCCTATAAAAGTAACAAAAACACTGGGAAAACTTTCAAAATCAATATTTTCAGAACTCTGGAAATTATTCAAAAGCTTGAAACAATCCAAAAATGTTTATTCAAGAAAATGGCTTAATCTTAGCAAGAACAGTGAGTGTTGTTAACATTTTAACTTTTCTCAGTCTCATGCTTCTTTCCCCAGCTCTGAACCAGCAGCATCACAATCATAGTAACTGTAAAAACCAGCAGCCTAGCCATCACTGAATGGGGAAGTATGAGTTTGGAGCTCCCCAAAAGCTCCATACTCAGATAATTATCACTATTTGACTTGTACAGCAGCTCCTTGGAAAGCCTCGTTCACAAGGCTCCTCTTTATTTGATCTGACTCAGAGCTCATTTAGCTCACTCTGCAGAGCATTTGTCAAAAATAATCATATGCAATTGCTTAACATCACATTTATCTCAGGTGGTAATACCTAATGGAAAAATAAGAGGCTGGTCAAAAACTTAAATCTGGCAAATGAAATGTCCATAGGGAACTTTGAAAAGCTCTGACATATTTCTGGGGGTTAAGAAGACCACACACAGGTGCAGAACTATGCTCATCCCCCCAAAAGACTTGTGAAAGCCTCAGTCTCTCACCTCTGGCTGATCTTGGGACTCTGCCGAAGCAGAAAATGAATTGTACAGGCAGAGTCTTGAAGGTGTGCACTGACACACACAGAACACCCCATAAAAAGATGGGAGACTTATTAGTTGAAAGCATTTAGGAAAATCTATGTTCAATCATTAGATAATCAATAAGGTAACTGAACAGAGACCTCAGTGGCTGAACACAACAAATCCAATCAGAAAAGTCACTATATATAGTAATATTGAATAGCAACAATATTGAATAGCAACAATGACAAATCCTGGGATGGGAGAAAATCTGATCTCCAGTGTTGTCACAATATAGTATTTAAAATGTTTAGTTTTCAACAAAAAAGATATGAAGCATGCAAATAAACAGGAAAAAATGGTTTATATGCAGGGAAAAATGAAGTCAATAGAAATTCTCCCTGAGGAAGCTCAGATGTTGGACTTACTAGATGAAGACTTTAAATCATTTATTATAAAGTGTTCAAAGAACTAAAGGAAAAACTTCCAAAGAATTAAATGAATGCATGAGAATAATGTGTCATCAAATTGAGACTATCGATAAAGAGAAAGAAATTATTTAAAAAAAGAACCAAATAGAAAATCTGGAGTTGAAAATTTTACTGGGCAATCTCAACAGCATATCTAAAATGGCAGAAGAAAAGATCAGCAAACTGAAAGGTAAGTCTATTATCTAGTTTGAGGAATAGAAAGAAAAATAAAGAAAAAATGAACAGATCCTCAGAGACCCATGGAACATCATTAAGCATACCAACATAAGTATAATGGAAGTCTCATAAGGAGAGAAAAGACAGGGGTAGAAAATATATGTGTGAATAAATAGTGTCCTAAAACTCTCCAAATTTGATGAAAAATGTTAATCTGCACATCCAAGGAGCTCAACAAATTTCAAGTAGAATAAATTTAAAAAAATCCACACCTAGACCCATAATAGTCAAATGGTCAAATGTCAAAAACAAAGAGAGAATCCTGAAAACAGCAAGAGAAAAATGACTCATCATATACTAGTTGTCCTCAACAAAATTAGGAGTGGTCATCTCATCAGAAACTATGGAGGCAAGAAGGTAGGAATGACATATTTAAGATGACAAAAGAAAAAGTTCGACTAAGACATTGTAGCAAAACCATGCTTCACAGATGAAGGAAATATTAACACATTCCTAGATAAACAAAAACTGAGAACTTGGTAATCAACCTTTCCTACAAGAAATACTAATTAAAGTCTTTCAGGCTGAAATGAAAGGATACTAGATAGTAACTAGAATCCACACAAAGAAATAAAGAGTACAGGTAAAGATAACTACGTAGGTAAATATAAAAACAATATAAATACATTTTTGTTTATAATGCATTTGTCTTCTTACTTGATTTAAAACACAACCACATAAAGCAATGATTATAAAACTGTGTTTATTAGCTTATAATGTGTAAGGTCTAATTTATATAACAATAAAACAAAAGAAGAGGGAACAGAGATATAATAGAACAAAATTTTTGCATATTTTTGAATTAAGGTGGTATTAATCCAAACTAAATTGTTTTCAGATATCAATTGTAATTCTCAGGGCAACCACTAAGAAGATAACTTAAAAATATAATGAAAGAAACAATAGGAAATTAAAATAATATACTAGAAAATATCCATTTAACAAAAATAAAACACAGAGCATTAAAGAACATGATATACAGAAACCAAATAGCAAATGCCAGATGTAAATCCCACCTTATCAGCAATTACATTAAATGTGAATGTATGAAACATGCCAATAGAAGGCTGAGATTGGCAAAATGAATTTTAAAAATGACCCAAATATATGCTATTTATAAGAGACTCACTTTAGATTCAAAGACACAAATACATTGAAAGTAAAAGAATGGGAAAATATATATAATACTAACATTAACCAAACAAAACCTTGAGAAATTATAATAATATCAGACAAGCAGATTTTAAGACATACATTTTTACTAGAGACAGAGAAAGACATTTTATAATTATGTAAGACATCACTATAAATATACATGCATGCAAAAAAGTGCCAAAATACATAAAGCTAAATGTGATAGAACTGAAGGAAGAAATAGACAATTCAACAATAATAGTTGGAGACTTTAATAACCCACTTTCAGTGATGGATAGAACAACTAGGCAGAAGATCAACAAGAAAATAGATTTGAACAATATTATAAAGTAGACATCTGTAGGACACTTTGCCTAATAACAGCAGAATACATGTTCTTCTCAAGTGTTTATGGAACATTCTCTGAGACAGACAACATATTAGGCCATAAAATAAGCCTCAATAAATTTCAAATAATTGAAATCATGTCGAGAATGCTTTTTGACCACAATGAAATGACATTAAAAATCAGTAACAAAAGGAAATATAAGAAATTCACAAATGTGGAAATTAAACACCTTCTAAGTATAAAGAAAAAAATCACAAGAGAATTTAGAAAATACTTTGAGATGAATGAAAGCAAAAGCACGACATACTAAAACCTCTAAGATACAGTGAAAGCAGATAAATTTATAGTTATTAGCACCTATATTAAACCAGTAGATAGATCTTAAACCAATAACATAAGCTTCTACCTTAAGAAATTAGTAAAAGAAGAGCAAAGTAAACCCAAAGCAAACGAAAAAAGGAGAAAATGATAAAGATTAGAGCATAGATAAATAAAACAGAGAATAGAAAAACAATAGAAAAATCTAATGAAATCACAAGTTGGTTATTTTTAAAAATCAAAAATGTTGACAAACCTTTAGGTATAACCTGGTCAATAATAAAAAAGGGAAGATTCAAATTACTAGAATAAGGATTTAAAGAGGAGCTATCACTACAGAACTTACAGAAAAAAAGGATTATACAGTAATAGGATGAACAACAATATGCCAACAAATTAGATAATCTAGCTGAAATTAACAAATTACTTGACAGATACAAACTACTGAAACTGACTTAAGAAATGGAAAATCTGAATAAATCTATTACAAGTAAAGAAATTGAATCAGCAACACTTCCAACAAAGAAAAGTACAGGTCCATATGGCCTTACTTGTGAATTCTATCTAACATTTATAGAAAAACTAGTATCGATCTTTCATAAATCTTTCTGAGAAATAGAAAAGGAGGAAACACCTTCCAACTCATTCAGTAAGGCCAGTATTATTCTAATACCAAAAACATCACAAGAAAACTACAGGCCAAAATCTCTTATAAATATAGACACAAAATCTTCAACAAAATACTAGCAAAATAAATAAAGGAACATATAAAAATGGTTATACACCATGACTAAGTGGGATTTATTCCAGGAATGCAAAATTGTTTTAATATCAAAAAATCAATTAATATAATGCACCAAAAACTACATAATCATGTCAATAGATGTGAAAAAGTATGTGACAAAACCCAAATCTCTTTCAAGATAAAAGGATTCAATAAAAAAGGAATAGAAGAGCTCTTCCTCAACTTGATAAAGGTCATCTGTGAAACACCCACAGCTAACATAATGGTGGAAGACTATAAGACTAGGAATGAGACAATAATGTCCACTCTCACTATTTCTGTTTAGCATTGTAACAGAGGTGCTAGCCAGGGCAAATAGGCAAGTAAAAAGAAAAATAAAAGGCACTCAGATTAAAAAGGAAGAAGTAAAATTATATCTATTTTCAGAAGATATGAAGATACTAAGAAATACAGAAAATTTGTATAGAAAATATTAAGAAACACACACACACACACAAACTATTAGAATGGGTACAGCATGGTTTCAGAATATAAGATCAATATACAAAACCAATGATATTTCTATATACTATCAATAAACAATCCAAAAATAAGATTAAGAAAAAATTCCATTTACAATAACAGAAAAATATTTGAAAATAAATTTTACAAAAGTGCAAGACTTGTACACCAAAAACTATAATTGTCAAATATTGTTAAATAATTAAGGAAGACCTAAATAAATGGAAAGACCTCCCATGTTCATGATCAGAAGACTTAAAATTGTTAAAATTGTAATATTCCTCAAATTAATCTACAGATTAAGTGCAATCCATACCAGAATCTAAGCTGACTTCTTTGTGGAAATAGATAAGATGATTCTAAAATTCATATGAAATTACAAGGGACTGACAATGGCCAAAATTATCTTAAAAAACAAGAACAAAGTAGGAGTATTCACATTTTCTGATCTCAAAACTTACTACAATGGCAGTAGTCAATATGGTGTGGTACTGGCATAAATATATATGTGTTGGTCAATGGAATAGAATTGAGTCCAGAAATAAACCCATGCATTGATGGCCAACTGATTTTTGATAAGGATATCAAGACAATTCAAGGGGGGAAAGAGTAGTCTTTTCACTAAATGGTGCTAGACACTAGATAGCCATATGCAAAAGAATAAAGTTGGATTTCTACCTCAATCATATACATAAATTAATTAAAAATTGACCAAAGACCTAAATGTAAGAGCTAAAACTAAAAATACCCAAAAGAAAACACAGAGAAAATCTTCACGATCTTGGTTTTGCAATAGTTTCTTAGATTTTATACCAAAAGCACATGATAAAACAAAACAAAAAGTAGATAAGTTGAATTTCATCAAAATTAAAACTTTTGTGCTTCACAGGACACTATAGAGAAAGTAAAAAGACAATCTATATAAATGGGAGGCAATGTATGTGAAGTATATATCTGATAAGAGACTTGAATCCAGAATATATAAAGAACTCTTACGGCTCAGCAATGAGAAGATAAATAACTCAGTTTAAAAAATGGGCAAATAATATGAATAGATATATCTCTAAAGGAGATATACAAGTGGCCAATAAGCATATGAAAAGATACTCAATACCATTAGTATCTTTTAGCAATTTTACATTTTAATTCATTCTCACATTGTTCTCAAGAGGAGGCTTTCATTTTCCCCATTTTATAATTGAGAAATTTGAGGTTTAGAGAGACTTAGTAACTTCCCATTCTATTTCTCACTCCATACAAAACCATTGTTGAGTGTTGTTCCTGGCAGCGTAGAAGACCAGTTCTCCGGCCTTCTCTGAAATTCTATGAGCTGTCTAATAACTTTTGATACATTTATTTTCTTTTTAAAACCAATTTGAGTGGGTTGAGTTCTGACTCATGACCATACAGTATGTCATGCTTTCATGTTTTAAACTCAAGTCTGTCTGGCCCCTGCTCTTTCAAGTACACTAGACTTGGTCAAGTCATTTTCTTGTACAGAGAACTTCCATATGTCTATTTCCCAGAGATAAACTCCAAAGCTTTTTCCTATCATTCAAGGCCCTTTATGAGCTGGCCCCAAACTACATCTCCAGTTAAACCAGCCAGCTGGTTCTTCGTGTTTTCGTTTGTTTCTCTGAATTTTCATTTGGCTTTTTCATCATTCATAGAAAAGTTCTCCCTCTTTTAGCAGGAATGCCTCCTGAAGTATGCCTCTTACAGACTTTCCCTGAGTACAGATGGGGATAGCTCCCTTTTGCTCTGCAATAGGAGAAGAGATTTGGCTCACCTAGAACAGGCTTCTTGGATGGGAGGGGCAAAATCAGGAAAGGAGGGAAAACAGGACATGTATGATAATTGAGCCCAACAATTATTTAGTGGAATCATTAGGATGTCTATATAATTTGTGATCTGAGCTGAAATGCTTTTGAGAGTAAAAAGGGTGCTATTAATAATTATACTGGGACAACAGGCAAAAACTGAGACTCCTCTAGGAAACCAGGATATGTGGTCATCCTGGCAATTACCACAGTTATGAATCCCACCTTCTCAAGAGAGAAGTCAGAACTCACTTTCCCAGCCTCTCTGCTAGCTACCAGGTAGGCATGTGACCTGGGCTCCTGCTGCATTGATGAGAGGCTTCCATTTGGAAGAGAGCACCTGGAGGAAGGCAGCGCCAAGTGGAAGCCAAGCTGTTAGCAAGAAAATGATGGGTGATGGAGGGCCATCAAGCAGTGACAGAGATCCTGGGCATGGTATCCCATGCTCCAGGTCTACCAAGCAAACTTAAGTGCCTGTGCCCTGGACAGTGGGGCCATCTCTGCAAGTGGGCCAGACATATGACTTGACTGTTGTTCCTGGCAGCATAGAAGACCAGCTCTCTGGCCTTCTCTGAAATTCTATGAGCTGTCTAATAACTTTTGATACATTTATTTTCTTTTTAAAACCAATTTGAGTTGGTTGTGGGTTCTGACTCATGCAACAGGGAAATGTGTAGGCTTTTGTTGTTGTTGGTTTGTTTGAATTGTGTGAGTGTCTGTGTGTGTGTGTGTGCATGTGCGTGTGCATGTGTGTGTGTGCGTGCGTGTGTGTGTGTGGGTGTGTGTGATGGAAGCAAATTTTCCAAAGCATAGAAAGTGGCAGCCTCGAGACTGTAGGTAATGGAATTAAAAGCAGATTTGTTCACAGCCCTGGGCATTCCTACAGGGCCTTCTGTGGATGCTCAGGCTGCTCAGCTGAGCATGCCTTCTCTGGGACCAGTAGTCTGCTCTTATAGGAAGTGCAACTGACAGGGGTTCACAGAGCCTGTAATCCCACAAAACTCATCTTCTATCCCGCTTTGCTGTCATCAGCCTATTCCTATATCTTTTTTCTTAACTTGCTATTCAGAGAACTTTCTGTCATCCGATGGTGGGAGCTCCCTTGAGGGCTGGGTCTGTAGAGGGGCCCTTGCCCAGCCCACGTGCAGTCGCCTTTGTCTAGTGGCCTCCAATCCTGGACAAAGCTGTTGGAGCCCTCCTGGTCTCAGTACCAGGGGTAGCCATCTCCAGCATCAGTGTAATTTGGCCCTTGCCACAGCCTTCAAAACGTGATTCAAATTCCTCCCCCTGCCTCAAGTCTTCCTTGTTAATCCAGCTCAGTGACTTCCTGACCTGCTCCCACCCCAGCCCTCCATAGCTCTCATCATCTTGCCCACTTATTTAGCAATTAATCATATTGTCTTGTTTAGTATTGTGTACTGTCTCATCCTTTAAAATGATCGAATTTGTCACATAATTCTGGATGGTTTCTCTGACTAGATATGGCAAGCTCATTGAAGGAAGAGATGATTACTTATACTCCTTATTTCTTCTCTGTATTTTCCTTTATAGCATTAACTGAAGGTCTTTCTTATAGAAGATGTCCAAATATATTTGTTGAAAAAATAAAACAAAGCAATATGAAGTAGAAAAAAATGAAAAGTGAGACGAGCTTCCAAACTATTTGCTTTGGTTCACTCTGCTTATTCCATTATTGGCTGCTTTCATGCACGCAGAGGCCCACTGTTTACAAATTGCATTCAGGCCAGTTTCTGTGTGCATACACATGGGGAAGGCTCATTCTCCCATGAAGTCACGAGTCACCAGTTCAGGAATGTTGCTGAAGAGGACCTGCTGTCCTCCTCCCCACTTCTGTCCTCTTCCCCTCTTCTGTCCTTTCCCCCTCCCAGTTCTTTAAAGCAAGTATCGATCTTGGCTCTGTCTTCTTTGGCACACTCCATAGCAAAAGCAGCGTGGTCTACATCCCCCAGCAGGGGCTCCAAAGCCAGCCTCCCTGGGTTCGATTCCCAGCTCTTCCACTTTTAGCTGTTATGCCTTAGGTAAGTTATTTAATCTTTCTGTGCCTCAGTTTCCCCATGTGTAAAATAGTGGTGATATCTACTTTATAGGATTGTTACGAGGATAAAATTAGCTATGATATGTGAAATGCTTAGAAGCTACTTATAAAAGTGCAGCTATGATAATTATTGAAAAATGATAATGTTATTAGAAAAAGCAAAAATTAGCATGCAGAACAGTGTCGAATACAAAGACCACATAATAATGCAGGAAGGTTTACAAAATTCTCCAGCACTTGCATATACCTATGCAAACCTCAGAGAGACAAGAAAACTGAACCCTAGTGAGGGAGACATGTTGCTAAGTCCACTTTCCTGACATTTGAAAACTGTGCTGGATGGCCTTTCAGTACCGAATGGATGGCTCTTCCCATTGTGCGCTAGCCAGATCCATATTTAACCTAAAACAAGTGTTTTTTTTTTTTTTTTTGCTCCCAAGTCACCCTGGATATCTCAGCAGAAAAGTAGCTGTGTTTTTTCTGGGGTCAGCTCTTTGTCTCTCATCCACCTTGCTATGGCTCTTTTCTGTAGGTTCTCCCCCACATGAGAGAAATCACTTCTGAATTCAGGCCCATGGCAGACATTGCTAGTGCCAATACACATTCATACATTCAGTCCTCCTTACCTCCTGAGCACACAGAAAGCTACACTTCCTAGCTTCTTTGCGGTTACATGATGACATGTGTCTCGTTCTGTGAGAAGAGGTGACAAAGTGCAGAGGAGTATGTGTGAGATCTGTGTGAACGCTCTTCCCCTGTTTGCTGCAGTGACCAAGAAGACCAGGCTATAGAGGGTGGTGCCTTTGTCAGCCTGGATCCCTGAATGACTGTGAGGAGCAGAGACGCCAGGTCAACCCACAGTGAGTAGGTGGTGCAAGTGAGAAATAAAATATTGTTTATGAAACCACTGAGGCTTGGGATTTAATTTGATGCTGCAGTAGCTTACACTACCCTGACAGATACAAGGACCTTTGGAAGATTATCCTCTAGGAATTCACAGACAAAAAACATCCTCCCTGCCCCTTGGTCATGATTACTCCCTATGGTACCATCTGTAATTGTAACTAAAGCCAAGGCTCTCTGCTGGCTATTTCATTCCTACTGAACCAGGGATGGTATTTACTTTGTCATTACCTTGCTCCTCTACGATCCATTCTCCATTCAGCAGCCAAAATGATCTTCTGAAAAAACACAAAATCAAGTCAGATCACTTTCTTGCTTAAAGCCAGTCAATTCACCATCCTCCTAAATCATTGTACTCAGGATCAATGCAGATTCCTTGCTGCAGCTTAAAGACCCCAACTACTTCTCTGACCATGTCTCCTATAGTCCTCTAGCCACACTCGTTCCTTCTTTAGAGTCTCCTCACCTGGCCATTCCCTCTGACTGCCTTGTTCTTCCCTATTCTTATTAATCAGGTTTCAGCTTACATGTCATCTCAGACTATCTCTGCTAAAATGCCCCCAACCCACATGCTCACTGCTGTGCCACATCACTCTGTTTAATGCTTTTATAACACTAATCATCATCTGAAAGCATTCTGCTTAATTATTTATTTACCTAGAATATAAGCTCGAAGAGGACACGGACTTTCTCTGTCTCAAGCACCATCCTATCCTCAGTGGCTAGTACTAACTCACAGTGGTTGCTTCATAAATATTTCTTCAATGAATGGATGAATGAATGAATTGTTATCAGTATTACTGCTGATAACCCCCTCCTCCACAAAGCTACCTGTCTTTGAATTTGACTTTGCTAGTGGAAGAACTAGTTTCTTCTTTAGCAACTTGACCTTCTCTAGAGGTGGTGATGGAATACTTCCTGGAGAAGGTGACATTAGGCTGAAGGATACGTAAGAGTTTTCTGGGCAAAGAGGGAGGAAAAAGACAACTCCAGGGACATCTGTGAGAGCCAGAGGTAGGAGAGAAAGCATGAGCTTCAGAGGAATGAGAAGCTCATTGTGGCTGGAGTGTCACATTTGCCAGAAGAGCCCTACATGAGAAACAGCTGGGCCCTCATGGAGCAGGATCTTGTTCCCACCTTACGGAGTTTGGAAACCACCTTAAGGACAAAAGGAGCCACTGAAGGTTTTTAAACAGGTTCGTTTCAAAGCTGGGATTGGAACCCAGTATCCTTTTTCCCAGTCAGCTCCTTTCCCTGCACCAGTTGCCTTCAAATTTTCAACAAAAATGGAATTTTGGTCCTCTAAGACACAGCTAAAGCAATTTGACACAAAGATGGCAAGTCACACGTTTATAGGGGTCTCAAAGGAAATACAATTTCTTTGCCTTTCTTTTTTTTCCCTGTGACTGTAGGACTGTTTGTACCTTCCCAGTCCAAGGTGACACTGCCAGTGCTGAGAAAGTGTAGTGACATGCAGAGAAAGATTGAGGGGCACTCTGGCTGTCTCTGAAGGATTGTCTGGGGGAGACACAGTGAACAGTCATTCTCTATGCCTGCTCAAAGCTGGGAGGAGGGACACAGGCTGAGGACAGACCCTGCTGGGAAGACAGGTAAAATATCCTCAGCCTTGGGCCAGAGGTTTGCCAGGGCTTCTTCCTCAGAGTCAGTGGATGAAGGGGAACGTAGGGGCCTGGGAAGGCTGATCCTGAGGGCTAGTGCACTATCTAAGGCCCTGAGCCCAACCCTGTGCAGCAAATCTGAGCTTAGTTCAGGGAATAGGAGTGTAAGGCAAAGGCTTTGGAGTCAGTCTGCCCTATGTTCAAATTCTAAGACAGCCACTACTTATTGTGTGATATCAGGCAAGTGAGTCACCTAACTCCTCTGTTCCTCATTTTCATCTCCTGTAAAATGGGAATAATAATAATAACAGTCACTTTGAAAAGTTGTGCAGTTTAAATGAGATAATCCTATAAAGCACTTGGCTCTTTGCTTTTGTGACCTAGAGGCCGGGGCCAGGCAAAGTCTGGGGACCCAGGCATCCAGCTACAACTCAAGACAAAGACATCAACAGCTTTTTTTTTTTTTTTTTTTACAGTAGAAAAGAAAAGTTTTATTAGAAGAGAAAGTACACTTCCAGACATGGAAGTGGGCCTGAACAAGGGAAGCATGGCTCAAAAGGCCTCAGCATCTTGGCTATGATAAGATCAGTTCATTTGCAACTGGCCTTTTGGGGACCAGAATACAGGTGTCTGCTATGCCCCAAGAGAGGGGACAGGAAAGGGGTTGCTAGGTCCCAGAGCTTTAATAGAGGAGGGCAAAGTTTGGTGCAAGCAGGCTCTTGGTCTAACCAGGGAAACAGGTACATATTGATCAAACATGGTGGCAAGTGAGGGGGGACCGCACCACATGGTGAGTGAAGAGCCTTCTAACTACAGCCATTTATTCATTCATTCTTTCATTCATTCACAACTAATCAAGTGAGCTGCTGCCACATGTCAATGTCCTGGCTGGCATTGGAGAGATGGCAGTAAACAAGATAACACCATTCCTGCCCTTGGGAGCTTCCACTCTAGCAACAAAGAATAAACCAGACTTATGAGAGGTGATGGTTGTGCCAAGGGAAGTAAAAGATTCCATGGAGCACATGACAGGAGGACTCAATGGGGTGTGGGAGTCAGGGAAGGCTTTCTGGAGGAGATGACATTTTAGTTGATAGTTGGATAGGTGTAGAGTTTGCCCAAGGTAGTTAAGAGGGAAGGGAAAAAATCATTGCAGGCAGGAGCATAGCATGTGGGTAAGGCATGATCAGAGAAAATGTGCTTCTTTACAAAAGGGATATAAATCCATTGAGACCAGGGCTAGAGATAAGGGGGAAAGTTTGAAGTAGCTGACTAAGGCCAGGAGGGCCCTGAGAACCATGTTGAAGAGTTTGGACTTTACCTGCTGGCAATGGGAGAGTAGTCAAGAATTGATTTTAGATGGGGACACATTCTGTAGAGTTGTGCAGTGAGCAGCCAACAGAACTATATGCAGTGGTGCTGAGTGACCCAATGGAGCAGAGGTTCTGAGTGTCCTTTTTGTCTGGGTCATGATGTGCTCAGGGCATGGGCGTGGTTGGAAAGGCAGTGAAGGGCTCCTTGGACCCTCTCAGAAGAGAAGCTGACAGCCACACAAAGCAGAGGATGGTCTTCATGTGCTCTTCTGAAGAATTGGAAGGTCCCTTTCCAGGAGGCAGTCACTGCTGGGTTGGGGGTGGCGTGGGATCGGGGGCTGGGGATAGGGGAGAAGTCAGCTCCCTGGAGGCCTTCCTGAGTCATACAATGGCACCAGTGGATGTTACGATGACACTCGAAGTGATCGACTTCTGGAATCAAGATATTTCTCAGTTAAAAAAAAAAATCAATGTTTTACGTTCAGCGGTGTTTGGTTAAAAAAAGAAAAATAGCTGCAGCTTGTGCTTTAACGGCAGAAAAGAGTGAGCCCCATCAATTACAGCAGGGAAAACAGCAGTGTCCTGTGGCGGTTTTGTACCTTCTGCTCCAAAAATATTAAGTCATTTAGCCCTACAAACCATCCACTTGGTGAGTGGCAATATCTTCATTTGAAAAGCATGAGTGCCAGAGCCTTGATGGCCAGCATGCTTTCTCCCAAATCCAGGGATGTCAGGGAGCCCAGGCCTCTGCCTCCTGGTCCCAGGCAAAGGCTCTGGGGATTGGCCACCTGGCTGACTTGTGAGTCCCTCTGAGAGAACCTGGAGTCACCACAGGACCTGACCTGTGTGCCATTCCCAAGAGATTGGCCCCAGGCCCCAAGAGGCACCCCCCATCTGTGCCCCATACATAGCATTTAGTGCTGATTTCAAGTCAAACCCTTAGCAAGTAACAAGCATCTTCATTCCTTTCCTTAGTCCAGGCTCATCCATGGCATACACTAGGGTTCTCAATCCTGGGGCACGCTGGAATCACCTTGGCTTTTGAAAACACCAACACTCAGGCCACACTCCAGACCAACTAAATCAGAATATCTGACAGTGGGACCCCTGCATCAGTCTTGTTTTTAAACCTGTTCAGTTGAGTCTAATATTCAGCCAAGGATGAGAACCAAACAAGGTAGAAATCTCCTAGGGGGTCTTTTCTAAATTGAGGCCTACACTTCATATGAGCCAGTTATTCCCTCTCCCAAGCCCTGTTTGCCGTGGTGAAGTTGAGAATGTGAGATAAAGATGTCAGCGGGAAAGATATATGGCTATTCTGAATGGGTCTCATGAAGGACAATACTTTGACAGGGATGCCAGGTTCAGATACTCAATATGCTTGCAGGGCTTGAGACTCAGGAAACCAATTCAAACTGACTAGACTCACAGAAGCCTGATGCATAAGCTTGTCATCACTTGTTATGGGGGGTAGAGAGGACTGTTTATTTCTATGGCTAGAACCCTTATAGTCACCTTTCAGAGAAGTTTTTTTTTTATGATAAAAAAATCTGCCATGTATTTCTTTCCTATCCTTATTTTTCCCATACACATTTTTCTTTTTAACAAACTGCAGTCAAAAATTTTTACAATTTATTCAATCTTCAGTGGTTTCCTACATAACTATATACTATACAAAATTATCATGCAAAAGTTCCAATGAGTAATTATAGCATAGTTTACTTAGCCATTGAATTTTTAGATATTTTACTATTTTCACATTTCAGATTTGACATCATGCATTTAGTGATTTCCACATTAAGCACACATTTATTAGGCCTGATTCCCAGAGGTGAGACTCCTGAGATGTGATATTCTCTGGGTCAGCCAAGCATCTTGGATCTTCTCTCCACCACTGTGCATTGTGTGTGAGGTATATTTGTCTTCTTTTAAAACATTTTTTGATTAAGTTTATTGGGGTAACATTGGTTAATACAATTATATAATTTTCAGGTGTACATTATAATTTGACATCTATATATTCTATTGTATGATTACCACCCAAAGTCCAGTTTCCTTCAGCTACAATATATTTGATCCCCTTTACCCACTTCACCCTCCCCCTATCTCTCTATATTTGACCCCCTTTACCCTATCTACCTCTCCCCTCCTCCCCCACCCCCTACCCTCTGGTAACCACTTGTCCATTGTCCAGATCCCTGAGTCTCTGTCCTGTTCATCTGTTGCTCTTAGGTTTATATTCCACATATAAGTGATATCATGTGATTTTCTTCTTTCTCAGTCTGGCTTATTTTGCTTAGCATGATTAACTCAAGTTCCAAACATGTTTTCACTAATGGCAGTATTTCATCTCTTCTTACGGCTGAGTAATATTCCATTGTATGTATGTACCACAGCTTCTTTAGCTAATCATCTATCGTAGGACACTTCGGTTGCTTCCATGTCCTGGTCACTATGAATAATGCTGCTATGAACATCAGTGTGCAAATATCTTTTTGAATATGGTTTTTAAGTCTTTGGGGTAAATACCCAGTAGTGGGATTGTTGAATTATATGGTAGATTAATTTTTAATTTTTTGAGGAACCTCCATACTGTTTTCCATAGTGGCTGTGCCAATTTGCAGTCCCACAAGCAGTGTATGAGGGTTCCTTTTCCTCCACATCCTCTCCAACATTTGTTATTACTTGTCTTGTTGATTATAGCTATTCTAACAGGTGTGTGATCGTATCTCATTGTAATTTTGATTTGCATTTCTCTAATAGCTAGCGATGTTGAGCATCTTTTCATTTGTTTGTAGGCCATTTGTATGTCCTCTACGCAGAAGTGTCTGTTCAGGTCCTCTGCCCATTTTTTTGATAGGATCGTTTGTTTTTTGTTGTTGTTGTTATTGAGTTATATGTATATGTATATGTTCTTTGTATGTTTTGGATATATTTTCCCATTAAAATGGTTGTCTCTTTACCTTGTTGACGATTTCTTTTGCTGAGCAGAAGCTTTTTAGTTTGATATAGTCCCATTCATTCATTTTTGCTTTTACTTCTCTTGCCTTTGAGGTCAAATTCATAAAATGTGAGGTATATTTGATCAGTAATTTTCTAAAGTTCCAGAAGGTGTTAACAGGTGTTTTTGAAGGGGATGAGGGAGCTCCCTAGTCAAAGTTAAAATACAAAATTGGGTTGAACAAAGTTAAAATAAGTTTCTTTATATCAGGACCTCCATAAAAATTCAAAGTTGAGTCAAAGTAAAGGTAAGAACTTTACAGCAAGGTGTCACTGGTCCTTTCTTATGCTAATGTACATCATTTAGTGCCTGGCATTTCCAAAGCTAAATTGACCCTTGAGGGTCTTTTTCGTGGAGCCTCTATATGGCGCCAGTTTTCCAAGGAAGGCATTTTGAAAAAGCCCGACTAGAGGATCTTGAAGACTCTTTTATGCTCTGAGATTCAGAGACTTTTGATCTAATTAGTAAACTCACTTTCTGTCACTTTATTGCAACTCTAGGGCTTGTTTCTAGTCCATTTCCCCTGACACTGTCCTAGCCAGGCCTTCATTTTCTCTTACTTGAATTACTCCAACAGTTCCCCATCTGGTCTCCCCCACCCTTCTCCTCTTCTCCATCTTCCATACTCGCCCACCTCTTTAAACTACACTGTAATCTTGTCATTCTCCTGCTCATGGGATCCTTGTCTCACCTACCAACCTGGCCTTCCTCACTTGCCTTCCCTGAGACATCTGCCCATTCTCAGTATGTATTCAATCAACATGGGAGCCTGAATGCTATGCTGGGACCTCCATTCTAAGAAGACCTTGCCTTTGGCTTTCCAGAGAGGTCTTGTAGGTGAGAAGGAGGCAGTGAGGAAGCAATGGGAGACAGGGCAAGAGCAGTGCAGTCTCTTACCTCCATGCCTTCTTAATCAAGAAGAGCAGATGCTGCCTCTGGCGGAGAGACCAGCACCCTGGGCTTACACTTCCCCATCTCCGTGGCAACTATTCTGTGAGGCCTATATGATGGAGTTTTCTGCAAGGAACCCCCTTGTGGGAGGTTCACCTCTTTTCTCCTGGAACCGGAGCCCTGAGGACTCGTAGGCTCTGATTCGTGCTCTTACACTTTCCTCCTTCATGAGCTCTCTCCTTTCCTTTTCCCCCAAATTTATCCATCAACACATAATCTTTGAACCTCTTCAAATGTGGTTCTTTGACCTGAAGATCAGAAAATGGTATAGATTTAGTCTCTGGATTTCCGCTGAGCATTTATCAGGGACTCCCATGACACATGTAGAACAGAGCAGGAATAATGGAGCCCATTTATTGCAGCCTTACCATGTTCCAGGCCTCTTTCATATATATTCTTTTATTTACTCATAAATCACAAAATGTCAGAGCTAGAAGGGGCCTTAGGGATTATTACTCCAGTGGTTTTCAAACTTGCTCTTTGTGATGAACTTTTTTTTTTTCCTAAATTTAACATTTCCTCAGAAGCTTTACGTACAAAGCACATGAAAGAGGTGCTGCTTTGGTTGAAGTGGGTTGCATAGAGCTCAACTCTTGGCTCCTCAGCCTCCCCTTTGCTTTTAGGGGACGTTAGGACCCATGGAAAACCATTAGGGAGCCACTGATTTAGTCCCAGCCCTCATTTCATGGAAGAGATCTGTGGCTCAGAGAATGGAGGGCACTTCCAAGGTTACACAGTGAGTTAACACTGCCCGGACTTGGCCTTGCATCTCCTGACCCCCAGTATGGTGTGTTTCGTGCTTCTCCACCCTGTCAGGGGATGTGTGCCTCTGTGGCCAGAGCTCTGGCAGCCTCTGTCTGGCTGTAGAGGCAGAAGCCAGGCCTTCTGTTTACACTGTGACCCTGTCGTGTGCAAGATGGAGAGATGCCCATTGAGCAGGTGGTGTGGCTAGCACCAGCCAATGCTGTCAGGAGTTACCAGGTGTATGGGTATCAGGTACCCTTACAGAGCAGGCTAGCTTCTTGTGCCATTGAGATCTACCCAATGCAAGATTACAGCTACTCTGAACATTTCTTGCACCTTCTGTGAGATGGGGCCCCTCACTTTCCCAGCATACACAGGCTTGATTTGTGCAAGGATGGGAGATAGCTGTTCTTTGCCCTGGAAGTGGCTGATCCCAAAGGAGCTGTTGGCCATTGGCAAATCCAGATTTCTAGCACACTGCCCTAGGGAGGCCCGCACAGCAGGAGTCTCTCTCACCAGCCTAGGCTGACATGCTAACCAGCCCTCCAGGCATGTTGAAGGAGAGTGCTAGTAAGTGTCAGAGTAGGAGGGAGGTGGATCCTTTGCTCATCTTGAGGAAACAGCTTTCTTCTCAGGCTGATCCAAAGGGTTCCCACACCACTTACGTGGGAGGAGTGAAGGACAACCAGAAATGATTCTGCTACAAGGCTGACACTTGTTTGAGTAAAGTAAGATTTGAGACTGGCTGTAAAGATGGGGGTGCTTGTGACTGAAAGGAAGGAGCAGGTGATGAAGAGAGTGATGGAGAGGTGACAAAAAGCATTCCTTAGTTGTTTCACAACATGAGCCAAGAAGCTTCTGTGTGCCAGGCACAGCAAGGCTCTGGGAACAAAGACATAAATGTTCCCCACAAGGGGCTTTCTTGAAGCTTTCCTTGACCCCAGGCCCAGGTCAAAGCCGCTGTTATTTGTTCTTGGAACCCTATGCTTTTCCTTCATAGCACATGCCACAGTGTATAATTAAGCATTTGTGATTATTTGGTTTCTGCCTGTGTCCACCTCTAAACTGCCAGCTTTTCTCACTACTGTGTTCAGGCCCAGTACAGTGCCTAGCACATACTAGATACTCAAAAAATATAAGCATCCTGCTCATGTGGATTTTAAGGGAGAATTGGGATCCCAATCCAGTAAATCACTCCCTATTGGCATCCAGATTTTTGCATGTGGGCGAGGCATAAAATTGACACCACAGCTGTCAGAGCAGGGAGCAAAAAAACTTCCTGTCCAGTGAGGACAGCCATCTGCCTGTAGTGTCCACTGTTATATTCAGGTTCAGAACTTTTCCCCTCCAGCTGCAGGGTGGACTGGGGAGCCTGCAGAGATACCCGCTGTGAGCACGTGTGTGGGTAAAAGTGAGAGAGTCCTCAGGTGGCTCTTGTCAGTGACTTCGTAACCCCGGAAGTTAGAGGAAGCATTGAGACAGACACTTTGAGAAGAAGTGTGACACCTGGATATTACATACTGTAATGGAACCAGCCAAGTGGTAAATGTAGCTTTTAAATAGGTTTTGTGTTTCCTATTAACTGCCCTGATGTTGATTAGCCCTGACAGCCAAGAAGAAGGGACTGGTCAGCAACTTTCCCCTGACAAGGCCTCCTTGCTCCCCAGAGTTGTGAGGGCTCAGCCTAACAATTTGGCCATGTACCGGAAATTGCATGGACACACGGGGGGGTGAGGTGTTTTTTGGAAGGCATCTGGTGGGCAAGCTTGGCCTTAGGCTCCTATTCTCTTTCTACCCCTATCCTTACCCCTGCACCTCAAGTGGGGCTGACCATGTTGATTTGGTGCTAGGTGTAGTGGGATGTCTTCCCTTCACTATACAGGTGTGGAAAAGGGGCCACTCTAATAAAGGAGTTGCTTGGTCTTGAAGTGTCTTGGAATTAGAAATACTTGAATGACCAACTAGTTCTGAATTATTTAATGGCCTTTTCTAGATGCACCTCAGGTTTGGTACTAGAGACAGGTAGGTTGACATTCAAGAGTCAAGGAGGATAGATGGAGGTATTCTAAGAGCCCAGGGACCCTCCCATTAGGATGCCAGGTTTTCTAAAGCAAAGACAATGACTGAAACCATGGAAGATTCCAGAAATCTGATAATTTATCTGCCCTCATGTAGCAGCAGAAGAGACTATAATAAAGGAGACTCTGGGATTGTCCTTGGACAGAAAGAGGTGGGAGGAGCTGGGGATATTGAATCCTGTTGGGTAGCTATGGTCAAGGTTCATAGGTATGTTGGTGACTCCAGAAGATGAAGGAGGTAGGATGTGTCTCTGGGCTTGCAGGAAGGGAGAGTTCAGAGAAATTTGATCGGGGCAGAGAAGTGACCCCAGGGTGTTGAGCCTAGAGGAACTAAAGAAAGGCATACTTCTCAGCCTCCTATTCTCATCATATATAGAGAGACAGATAGGTTCATATATATGATGTATATGATATATATATGATGACCTGGGTCCAGAGTATTTGACCAAACAAGAAACATCTCCTTTATGTGCCTTCTTCTGGGCAAACTACTTTTGCTCAGCCCTGAATTTAAGGAGGCAAGGTTTAAAGTCATGAAAGTTTATCATCAGTTGCCCCAACCTCCTTTGCATCTGTCTCTGTGGGTTGCTTACCTTTACCTCACAATTCTTTGCCCCACTGCTCCGGCGATGTCCACACGTGCACCCCCAAGACGAAACCTCTGAGAATGCTTTCAACTCATTTGAGGTAAACTGCAGAGTGAGTTTTAACTCTATTCTGTCTGACTTCATGCTCATGCTCTTTCAATCACCCCATGTGGTTTTCACATAAAAATGCTCATCATAGCACAGTCTATGAAATAAAAAATTGGATATAACCTAAATGTTCAACAATTAGGGGGATGTTTAGTAAATCATGGCATATCCATTTGTTAGAACATTATACAGACATTAAAAGTGATCATTATAGAGACTGTATAGTAACTTGGGGAAAGGTTTATGATAAGACACTAAGTGGAAATATAATGCAAATACTACAATTGCTTCAATTGCAATGATGGAAAATATGTCAGTGTGTCAACAAGGGCTGAAGATAATATGCAGAAGCAGAAAATAATTTTAAGGTGGAGGAATGATGAATTTTTTTTCTTTTAAAATGACTTGCTTCTCTTTTATTCCTTTTGCTTAGTCTTTTTTTCCTTTGCAATAATTTTTCAGGGTTGGTGTAGAGCATACACAATATAAGATCAGACAAGATCAGAATGTGAGAAATTTTCACAATGGGAACCTCCATAGACTGACTTCATGTTAAGGGACCCCAGTTCAGACAGAGAATCTATATATTATGGTTAATATAATGGATGTAGAAGTCAGGTAGGCATGGATTAGAATCCCAGGTCTATTACTAATAGCTGTATGACCCTGAGCCGGGCCTGGAGCAAACACCCTTAACTGTTAAAAGTACAGAGTCAATGCAACCAGATATAGAAGATGAACTTCTCAATGTATTTTAACTTCATAGAATCTCTTGTCAACTTCTCCTTCATAACCTATCATTGCTACTGACTGTTTAAATTTTCCTACACTCTACCAAAGCAAACCTAATGTTTGGGAGAGTGGGGAGAATGGGCTTTACTGTTGCTGTTCATGGTTCTGAGTCAGCGGCGCACAAAGGTGTTGTACATGGTTATTTCTCTAGGAAGTGGATAGTCCCCTTACCCTATCCCACTCCTCCCTGAACCTAGATTCATGATGCTAACTTCAACATGATCTTTATCAGTGGGAGAATGAAAAACATTGGGATTTCTGGAGCTGGGCAGGAAAGGGAATTAGAACAAGTTACAGGTTGGGGACAGGGAATGTAGATGACACGTCAGCCCTGACCGAGTTATGATTCTAGTTAATGGCAGCAAGCATATCATGTGTTGGGCAGAAAGTGAAAGTTTTAAGTTATAGTGGCCTTTGTAAGCATTGAAATCAGGAGTGAAAAACGGGACCAACAGTTGGTGCTAGTGCTCCTTTCCTAATCTGCAGTTGTCACAGAATCTTGGCATGTTTTATAAAGTGTAAAAAGGTAACTTTGATGATCTGTTCCATAGACTATCTTCAAAATGTTGCTTGAGAGCAACAGCAAACAGCAACTCTGATAAGAAATAATCTGGACCCACTCTATCTCTGTCTCTGTCATAGTCTTTCTCTATTTATCTCTGTCTATCTCTGTGCACAGGCGCCCTCTCTGTCTCTCTCTGTCTCTCTCTGTCTCTCTCTGTCTCTCTCTGTCTCTCTCTGTCTCTCTCTGTCTCTCTCTGTCTCTCTCTCTCTCTCTCTCCCACTTCCCTCTTACCCCCCTTCTCCCTCTTCAATCTATTTTTGCTTGTCAGAAAAACACTATGTAATTTTCTTTAAAAATTAATTCTATTATACAAAATATGTCTAAAATATTCAGGAGGAAAAAGTTTCCTTCAAGATTTGCTTGCATTAAAACTGTTTCTTCCAGCATAATCGAGTTAATGAGTACCCTCTTAGAATTTAATGCAAAGTAACTTTCACACTGGTGGTGAGCTTCAAAGAAGGGTGAATAGATAAGTAATAGCATGGTTCCCATTGGCAACCAAGATAAACTTTGATCCTGATTGGGCAAAATAGTCAAGGGAAGGATACAATTAAGTACAAATAGCCATATTTGTCACTAGTGTTCTTTGAAGCAATGAGAAGAGAAAAAAGGCAATAATGGAAGGTAGAGAGGATGGGGTAGATTGTGAACCTGCAGTTAGTTGTAGAAGTTTTCTTTTTGGGCTATGGAATTTGATCTGAATCTAACTTGAGAAACTAGAAGGCAGGAGAGACACCCAATTCTAATAAAAACAAAACCAGCAAAAATTAGTTTTAGTGTGTTTGAATATAGCGGCTGATCAATCTGTGAGCTGCTGGAGCAGGCCATCAGACAGAGGTGAGTCCACCTTGCTTACTAGCCTTGAAAGCCAGAGACCAAGGCAAGAGCAAACATAACCCAGAAAGTTGTTGACATATGGACATGTTTAAGAAAATTTACAATCCAGATAGCCTTTGAAGACTCTTTCTACTCAATACCTTTTTAATTTGTCCATTTTCTCCATCCCCACTGACTTGACCTAAGCTTTTATCATGCCTCACCTGAACCACTGCAACATCTTCCTAATATGTACCCATATTGGCCAGATAGGTTCTACTCATCACTCCAATCCAGTCATGGCATTCCTTGCTTAAATCTCTCCAAGAGGATAGAGATACTTAACATAACATAAGGATATGTAATATAAACTCTCTAGGATTGACTCCAAGACCCTTCATGATCTCACTCCAGTTCTCCTTGCCAGCCAGAAACAGCTCTCATTTCTCCTCTATTCTACCCTACCACACAGCCTATTATTAGACATTCTGAACAACCTATCACTTCACTAATTTTTATGTCATGCTCTCCTTTTTTCTGGGTTATTCATTCTGTTTGAAATTCTCTCTCCTTTTCCTACCTTTTCCAACTACCTCATGTCCCTCAGGATTTAGGTACAGTATTATTCCTGCCTTTCCTGACCACTACTTCCTTCAAAGTCTTGGCTTATTGTCCTTACTATGTATTTTCCAAACACTCAACACATCTCTATTTTAACACCTACCACCTTGCCTTATAACTGTTTATTTACCTGTCTCTGTCTTTACTATAGGCTGCTAGGGGGCAGGGGCCATATCTTGTTTATTATAACACCTAAGCTCTTAGCATGGTGCCTGGCATATGATAGGCACGCATTAGATATTTATTGAATAAATAAATGAACCTAAGATTTCTAAGTAGAAATTAATTATAAACGAGGTTGAAAGTGAGAAGGAAATAAATCTGTCCCTTGACACTGCATTTTTAAGTGTTTCTTCACGTAGAATTTTCTCCTAATTTTAATATACAATTGAAAAGTTAATGTCACCACTATTTCTGAAATTTTATGCTCTCAATAGGAGAAAAGTAGCACCTGTGTAAAAACAGGAACTATAAGTAAAATATAAAATATAAAGAAGGGTAAAATGGCGACAAGACAAAGAGCTTTGGCAGAACAGAGATTGGGAGTTGAGCATGATGACAGGGAGTCCTCTTGTTGCAGTTAGGAATTGTGTACCCTCCTCCCATGCCTTTAACTCACATGGTGCCCACTCATGCACACGACTGGTGGCTAGTATGCTGAATTTCTGGAATCTCAGCTCTGGCCATGGTAGTGGAAAAGTATCTTATTTTGCCCACTCCCATTCTCATCCTTGGTTTGTCCCAGTGTCTCTTCAGCTTCTGACTCTTCTGGTTTTGTCTTTTCCTCCTGGTTCATGTTTACCTAAAAGATACACTCTCTACGGTTGTTTTCCTTAGAATCCCCTAGGATTTAGATCTATCTTCCTGCTCTTCAGTATTTTGAGAGACCCCTGAGAGCTTACATATGTTGTCCTATTGGATCCCTGAAATAGGGAATGGGAAGAAAGTGAGTTTTAAAGGGTGATGGAAACTTAATAGGGAGAAATGGTAGAAGGAACAAAAACTTTTCAAAGTGAGGGAGAGAGGGAGACAGTAAATTCATGAATGGGAGATTAGCAGTCAAGTGCCTATTTTGACATTGAGTCTATCCCCACCACAGCTGGTTCTCAGTGAGAGCATGGTGTGAGCAGGGCAGTTGCTGAGAATAGTGAATAATGCCTTGCTGAATGCCCACCTCTGGGAAAAAATATGAGTCAGCAGGCAAGGCAGTGAGCTTCAGGAAAAGCTGCAGGAGAATCTGAAAGATACTGTGGTGGGGGTCAGGCAAGAAACCAAACCAAGGACAACCCAATTCAGAGTCAGAGCCCAGGAAGGTGTTATGTACAAACTTCAAACCAAATTCTTCCCACAGCACAGTGTAGGAGGCATGGCCAGGGCCACAGACCAGGATGACATAATAAGAACGGTCGATCTCCATAGGTCATTTTGGAGCTCTAATTTGACAGTAACAACCAAAAGACAAAGACAAAGGCCAAGAGGGATGCACAGCTGGCCTCAGACAGGGTTATCCTGGGAGGCCTGAGGCTGCCTTTGTGGGCACAAACCTATATTTACCCTGAAGTCTTCTGGATCTGAAAACTTCACATGGGAGGTGGGCAGAGTCTATAATGCTAAATGCTAAAGAGACTTGAGTTTGAAGACAATAAAGGACTTTCAAAGAATTCTTTGAGAAGAATAAAAATAACGTGTCAAGTTATAGGAGGTCAGAAGAAGAGAACCATGCTTCCTTGGCAAGTATGGCTGTGAGGAAGGTGGGAGTTAGGACAGTAGCTAGAAGGCTAAATGGATACTGTTGTTTTAATAGTTATAGTTTCCATGTAAAAAGACCACTCAGAGAGATGCTGTGCATTCATTTCTGGCCATGTGCTCCCAAAGAAGGAGCCCACCTTAAGCAGGACCTCAGCTCAGGTAGTACAGCCCAGTTCCTGGAAGAATGAAGGAACTGCCTAGAACTGTCATCTGAAAACTGAGCCCTTGGATGTGCAAGAGTCTGCAAAGACAGCAGGGCCTCTCTCTGTGTCCTTTGAACTGTCGTCAACATCCCCCCAAACTCAACACAAAGGGTACATTTATCTGTGATCAGGATGCACGAGGCTCATCAAAGCTCAAATGGCAAATTTCTTTGCTTTTGGCTGGAAGTACCTCAACTGAACGTTGCAACATGAGCACACTCCTGCTGCTCTGAAGCTCTGATTGCCGGTTACAGAGTTCTTTGATGAATTAAAAATGTGAAAGCAAATTATTACTTATGAAATGCAGATTGTTTGGTAGACAAATATCTTTCAAAATTTAAGGGCGTCAGGGAGGATAATAAAAGTAATAATGAGAAGTTGATAAGAAGGTTGGAGTTCATGGATCTAGGAGCAACTTTGAAAATCCAACTCTATAATAAATGATGACAACAGCCTCTCTCTCTCTCTCTCTCTCTCTCTCTCCCCCTCTCTCCCTTGGTACTCATGGTTTATATAACATTTTCTGCCTCTTCCCTATCACCCCAGTTTCCCTGGGTCTCAGTTTTTCTATCATCTTGGCCTATTTCATTTTCTTATTGCCATCTGAAGTGACTGTGCTTGGGGGGTTACTTGCAGACTCTATGTCTCTCCTACCCTGACCTGTTACTTAGCAGCCTCCATCTTACTCACATCTGTCTCCTCAGTGCCTAGAATAGGGCCAAGCATGTAGTGGGGGCCAATCAGTACTTATTGATTGACTGGGCTCTATGTCTCAGGATCTGCACTCTCATTTTTATCTGTCGGCCTAAATCTCCATGACTCTTGAGTCTCTCAGGATCTCTAACTCTGTCTTTATCTGTTCTGGGCTTTCCGCTTCTCTGTTATGGTCTTGCTTTCTCCCTAACTTTTGAATCTTTCTCATGGTCTCTGTCTCTGTCTCACCTGGCATTTCCCTTATGGTCAGTATATCTCTCCTCCCTCAGCAACATGAGATGGGGCTGAAGGGCAGCCTGGGCCAGGGTAGAAACCAGACCACTCCTTCCAGCCCTGCCTCAAGCCCAGTCTGCTCTCCAGAATCTTCAAACGACAAAAAGAAAGATTCCTTTGCTTGTAAGCAAACAGTGGTGGCCCCTGGTAAAACAGATTAGGCTGCCTCTGAGTTGATTAGCCATCCTCCACCTTCCGGCCTGGCTCCCTTGACCAATCAAAAGCTCTGAAGAGCAGCTCTGGGCGGTGACTGCGGCTGGCTTACCCCTGGCGGGGTTGTGGTTTGGGAGCCACTTTCTGGGCAGATTCTTGCCTGCTGTAGGCTGAATCATAGATGGATGACATTGTTGCTGGAACTAGCAGCTGTTTCTGAACCCAGACATACTGCAGGAGCCCAAACTCTGAAGAAAGGTCAGGCCCGGAGCAATGAAACCTGTGGGTGAGGTTCCATGCTGTCAGGGTTAAGAGCATGAGTCACACAGACTGGGTTAAAGTCTGACCTTACGTCTCAGTTTTCACATCTATAAAATGGGAATGGTAGCTTTTATCTTTTAGTTAGGCAGTTAGTGGATTAAATGTGACTATACATGGCAAGTACAGTAGCTATTAGAAATGGTGGAAGGCATAGAAATCCTTCTGCTGAAGAAACGAGGCATGAATGCAAGCTCCATGACAGCTGTGTGTATTTTTAGCAGCAACATGTCTAGAGTTGAAGAATTCTAGAGCGGGAAGGTGCCATCTGGTCCAGCCCACTGCCTCAAGCAGATGACTTTGCAGACCACCCAGGGCAGATGGCAGGTGTTCTCTTCCAGAAGTGCCCCAGAGGTAAACAGACCACAGCATCCCTCCATCACCCATTTCTAGTTTTACTTCTGTAACAGTCAGGATGGGATTCCTTATGTCCCCATATAAAGCCTCTTGCTTTCGCACAGTCCTGCCGGCTTGTCGCAAGTGCTCCATAGACCTGGAGAAGAGCCCTTGTGCTGTCAGCGGTGGCCCTTCAGAGAGTGTGTCTCCCAGGCGGTGCCTGTGACTTCAGATGCAGCCTTCACAGTTCCCCATTTTAGCAAATTACAGGAAGTCAAAGATGACGCAGAGTTTGTAGTGCAGAGCCAAGAACTCACTTGAAAAAATCTCCAAGGCCTTTTCCAATTTCCTGGAAATTGACAAGTATTTCCAAGACTCAGCCTCTGTGAGTGGGCCAGGCTGGGCCCTGCCTTCCTTTCCACTGCCCCTAAACCTGGGAACCCACCAAGGCCCAAGCCAGTCTTCACTGCCGTTTTTCACCAGCTCGGGCCCACAGCCCTTGGCTGTCTGATGTGGCCCTGTGGATCCCGACACCTGCAGATGCTGGCAGAGTGGGAAGAGAGGTTCGGGTGAGACTTGTTCCCATCTTTGCTCCAGATGACTCACCACCTGCCTTAGCTTTTCTCTTCCCGTCGTTACGTAATCCTGACTCCAGGATTAAAAATACTTACTGACTACCCCGTCCATCTGTCATTCTCTACATTCTCTCTTTCTCCCTCTCTGTCATATATATATGTAAAATCTTTATATATGTATAGATTATATATATTATATATATAATCTTATTTTTAAAATACTTCGGAAAGAGCACTTCCATCATTCGTATTATATCAGAGATGGGTTTCCGAGTCAGCCCTGGCTTCCTCCAGAACAGCAGTCCTGGAGGAGTGAGATTTCCCCAAATCTCTAGGATTGCAGTCTGTTTTGTGCCTTCACTCTCTATTAGGTTTGCCTCATTCAAAGGACTCATCTTCAGAGCTGCCCAGTACTTTCTCAGAGCAGCTACTTGGTCCTGCCCACAGCCTGGGCTGGCTTTGCTATGTGGGGTGTCTTCGTCAACAGCCTGGGAGTTAGAGGAAGTGGTGATCTGGGTCATCTGGCCTAACTTGAGGTCCCAGTGGCAGACAACCTGAGTCTAGTCACCAAAATGGAGGCCCCTGTTCCCTGCCCCCACCTATGACCCAGCTTCCCTCTGTCTCCATATACCAGGAGTCATCACTGGATTGCTGGAGGAGAAGTGCAAGCATTGATCACTGTTATCTTTGGTCTCATACACCCTGAAGGCTATTGAGAGCCAGAGGGAACTGACATTCAGGCTAGAAATACTCATTCATTCATTCCCTCATTCAACACATATTTATTGGGGTTTGCCATGAACTTTGTGGGCCAAGAAGACACAGTGCCAAGAAAATGCAGCGTAGGCAGGGGAGACAGCTATGTAGACAGAGAATTTAATGTCATAGGACCTGGGTTCAAGTCCAGTCTCTGCCAGATACTAGCTATGTGACATTCATTGGGACTCCCAGATTTTCAGTGTCCTCCTCTGTGCAGTGGGCACCATCGATTCTGTTCCCAGGGCTGGTGCAGCAGTAACGGGAGTGAAAGTGCCCTGGAGGCAGCAACACTGGGTAGAAATGTGTCATTCAGTGTGACCGCTTACAGAGCCATAGAGGCTCCTGCAGAAGAAAAAAATACCTGTTTGGATTCTATGAGCCAATGATTGTCTCCTTTTTGGTAAGCCTGGATGGAACCCTTTCCTTCACTTCTAATGCAACCTCGAGGCTCTGTGAGCTCCTACCATGTACCAGGTGATGGAGGTAGGTGGAGTCTCCCAGTAGTTTCAGGAGACTGCGCCCTCTGCGCAGGTGGGGAAAGTGAAGGCCAGTGAACTAAGCACCGCCCAAGTCTCTGAAGCTGGCTTACTCTGGCTTTGGAATCAGGCATGGGCCTTCTGCTCACATGCTCCTGACCTCCCACTTTTGGTCTGCCTAGACTTGTTTTCTCTATTCTTGTTCCAAATTGAAAGTCAGGGAGAAACCCACCTCCATAGCCTGGACAGAGCAAGGAGAAGAGGGCTGACCAGGCCCTTGTCATTCTCTCTTGGCCCAAGCCATATGTCTATCCCTCCAATGATGTCCCCCCAGAGCAGGACTTGAACCCAGGTGAATATGAGGAGGGTCACCAAGAATAGGGACTTCTGCTTTGCTGTAAACATGACATGGTCATACCCTGGTTGCACAAGCTGGGCTGGCTTCGGCTAGGTGGGGAGGCTGGAAGGAAAAGCAGAAAGAGAGGAAAATTGCTTTGTCACTACCCCAACTACAATCGCTTCCAGATCCTTATATAATCAATAAATAACAGTGTCTGTGAGCAGGTCCCTGGCCTCGCATCCCTGGAGAAGGCCCTGCTCTGGGGTCTGCTCTGTGATTGTTATTTGTCCAGATGGGATGGCTTTGGGTATGGTTTGGTTGGTGGTGGAAGACGTCCAATGTGCTGGCTTCCTCAGCGCGTTAGCCCACAGCCCTCTCTTCTACCAGCCTCTTTTCTGCCCGCTCCCCTGCTGTCCTCCCTGCCTCCAATGTCATTGAAGGGCCCAGTTGAAGCTCAGCCCTGTTTGTACCATTTGTCCTGGGGTGGGACTGATGGAGCCAGTGTGCTCACAGGTGCACACTCACAAACCCACTCAGATAATCTCTCTTTTTCTCATGCACACACACACAAACTCTCCCTGTGACACACAGCCACACTCACACACAAAGAGGCAGCCCATCTCCAGTACACATTCTAAAAATCACAGTTCCTTTTACAAACCTCCATGGAGCTGTAGACACACCTATATCTACTTCCCTCTCAGACCCTCTCACACACACTCCCAAGAATATACATCCTTTCTTAAACATTGAGCTGTTTGCTCCCTTTCCCTTTATTTCTGTTTCCTCTTTCCAGCATGTTCTCTCTCATTCTCTCTCTCTCTCTCTCTCTCTCTCTCTCTCTCTCTCTCTCTCTCTCTCTCTCTCTCTCTCTCTCTCTGTTGGAGATGAGGGAGATTTGGCAGCAGCATCTCTTTGTCTCTGACTTTTTTCCATCATCGGCCTCTCTGGCTTGCTCCCTGTGGCTGGCAGCATCTGCACACACAGGCACACACGACCATGTGAAGCTGCATATGCACTCCCTCTCACAGGCAAACATGTAGGCTGCAGTTGCAGGGACTCTGATCTGTGGGGTGAGGGATTCCAGGAGGTGGCCCAAAACAGAAGCCTGGCAGACAATTTTGGCGTTAAGATGTCTGACAATGGAAACAACAGTACCCAGAACAGAAACAATGGCTTCCACACAGAGGGTAGACGCAGTGTGGTGATTCGAAGCCAGACTCTCAAGCTAGCCTCCCTTGGTTTGAATATGTGACTTCACTATTTACTAGCTATGTAGCTTTAGGCAACTTACATAACCTCTCTGTGCCTTGGTTTCACTGTCTGTAAAATGAAAGTATATCAACACCCATCTCATAGAGTGGTCGCAAGTTAGATGAGTTAACATGTGTAAAATGGTTAGAATACTATACTTATTAGCAACCATTATGGCACTGCGTACTAGGCACTGTGATAAGCACGATATATGGATTATCATATTTAATTCTCTCATTAGCTCTGCAAAGCAGATATTTTCCCGTAGAGGTCAAAAAACCTACTTAAGGCCACATGGTTATTAAAGGGGAAGCTAGACTTAGAACTTAAGTCATTGAGTCACAAGCTGAATACTATGCTAATCCCCCACCCATGGTAGCTCTCCTTTCCAGAGGCAGATTCTGAGACAAGGGGACAGAGTGCAGCCCTGGGGAAGGACAGCCACAGAAGCATGGCAAGAACTAAGACCTCACTGATTATCAAGGTTAGAAACTCTACATAGATATAAGGCTGGAAACCAATGCAGATGCCCAACAGAGTTGACTGGCCAATGGCAGAGTAGAAGGAAGTCTTGGTGGGCTAATGGGGGTGGAGAAATGAGAGGGCTCTGGTCTTGGGACTGGCAGATGAGGAAGGGATGGGCAGGTTCTGGCAAAGGGACTGTGAAGGCTCCTAGAGCCAGCTTGGAAGGCTTGGCTGAGTCAGATTGGCATGGAGAGACTTGGGGTTGCCCTCAGGCCACTGTGTGAGGGCAGGAGAAGATGTAATTCTGCTACTCCTCTTTCTGGGGCTTGAGTGGGGACCTGGGAGGGCCTGAGCCTGCAGTGGCAGAATCAAGCAACTGTTGGGGCAGGTGAAGGACAAAGGAAGGACACAAATGTTCACTGATGTGTACTGAGGCTGCGTGTATGTAATCTCATTGAATGCTTATCAGAACTAACCAGGTGGGCATTCTCAGTTCCGTTTACAGAAGCAGAAACTGAGGTTTAGGCAGCTTAGGCTTCCTTAAGAGTACCCTATACTTGGACCCCCAGGACCCCTGCCTAGGGCAGGACTTGGTGGAAGGATGGCTGAGCAGTTCCAAGTAGCTTCAGCCATGAGAAGCAGGGGCATGGCGCAGGGGCCTGGGTATGGCGTGTCACAAACAGATGTCAAAAAGGCACTGCATTCATCTCTTGGCACTGGTACACTTCAGTTCTGTGATCCAGTGGTAGCGGCATGTGGCAGGAATAAAGGTGCTTTTGTGTTTAGCCAATTACCACCATCTTCTCCCTCCCCATGGGCATATTTTTCTTCTGTTCCCCTTCAACAGAAGGCACTGAACTGTTTCTTCCCCCAAGTGGCAGGAAAAGTCAAATTCCACAGGGTGGCTTGGGGAGAGGGAGTGAGTGGCAGGAGGGCTGAGTCACCTGTCTCAGCTTCTGGGCACATGATGCAAGTTTGGATGGAGTAACATTCGGGCTAATTAACATTTTTTTCTAATTAACATTTCGCATGGAAAAGCATGATTTCCAGGGGTGACAGTGCCCCAGCTTTAGCTTGGGAGGGAATGGGTCTCCTGGCTCTTCAGCTCTGCATAAGTAGGTGGTGAGTAGGGCGGTGCTGGGAGGGTAGTGCCAGGGTGCTGCTGGTGGTACACTGGGTGACAGGCTCTGGGCAGGAAGGTCGAGCTCTCGGGGGTGCATGGTGCTGGTGGAAATGAGCCCACAGCCAAGCTGCATAGGTATAGTTCCTCTAACTGTTCAAAGCAACTTTGCATTTGCCCACTCAGGGCAGGGACTGTGTCTTAGTCGTCTCTGTCTATGTGGCATTTTAGGACTTACCATGTGCCAAGCACTGTACTAGGTAATTTTGTCCATGCCCTTATAGAAATTACAGGCTAGGAGTGGAAATAACCCACAATAATGATAAACTACTCATTCCACCATGCAGAAATATAGGAGCTGTGGACGCATAGAGCAGACCTATAGCTATCTACCTGGGGTGAGGCTATAGACTCTGTGAGGGCAGGGACCATGTCCATTTTGTTCCCACTGGGTCCCCAGCACCTAGCACAGTGCTTTGCACATTTTAAAGGTCAATGTGTGTGTCAGATTAATAAAGAAATAAAAAAATGGCATAAGCTGAGATTTGAAATATGAAGAGCTAGCCAAGCAAAGGGTAGAAATGGTGTTCCAGGCAGATGCAAAGTTGAGAGGCAAGAAAGAGTGCAACATGGGTTTAGCAGCTCTCAGAGTGGACATGGGCATGGGGTGGGCAGGGAGGGGTGAACAGGGCTAGGAGACTAGGCCCCAGAGGCAGGCCGACCATGTCATGACAAGCTTGTGGTTCCGCTGGGGCAGTGAGGACAAGGGATATGTGAGAATTGTGTGTGAGTTGCCCTGGTGTGGAGGTGGATTGGAGTGAGGTAGCCTGAGGGCAAGGAGACCCCCAGGGGCCTGTGGCAGCATCTGAGAAGAGAGAGAATGGTAACATGCTAGGGGATGGGGATGGCCATGGAGATGGAGGGAAGGAATGGAAGTGGCAGGATGCGGAGGTAGAATGAATGTAGAGGCGATAGAGGGGATAGAGTTATGGGGACTCTAAGCTTCTGGATGAGATCATTGGATGGCAGGTGGTGTCCTGCCCTGAAACAGAAAATGAAGGTAGAAGAAGGAACATGGAGAAGGCATGGGGAGCAATTTTGTTGAGTGAATTAAATCTCCAGACTAGGTTAGGTCCCTCAGGTAGAGAACCACATCTTTCCTGTCTTCCATAGTCTCCAAAATTATAGTTAACCCAGTATTTGTATAATTGCATCTCCCTCACCCCCACAAGCTCCAGAGGGCTGCGGCCACGTTCGCTTTATTGACCCCTGTAGCCCAGTCTCTGGTATACACTCAATTAGTATGTCAATGAATGAATGTAATATATTTAAAATTATTTGTATCATGATGAATGTTTAGCAACAGCTAATTTTCAACATTAGTAAAGTCAACTGAGACCAAAATAGCAGAAGCAACCACTTTAAATATAAACCTCTATGGAGATGACACCCGAGCCTGTACTTCCAACCAGGGATCTTTCCCACTTTCAATCTATGTATTCAACTGCCCACTGGACATCTGCCCCTGGATATCTTTGTCAAAAAATGTCTCAAAACACTTTGCTGGATTTCCTGCTTTGGTTACTAGCATTTGGTATTTTGTCTTTTAAGCATCCTAGGCCAAACCTGGCTAGAGCCTGTCCTCAGGCCCCAAATGTTTTCCAGGGATGGAATTTGTGACCTCATGCCATAGGGTCTTTTTTTTGGTTCCTTCCATGGATTCTCATTTGGGGACAGAAGATGTGTGGGCAAGACACAGAAATGTCAGACATCGGGCAGTGGCTAAGAGCCCTGTGGATTCCTTGCAGGACTGGTTAGTACTCCACCAAGGGACCGGGGTTCTGGGCCTGGCTACAAGGCCGCAGCAGGCAAACAGGTTACAGCTAAAGAGACAAATAGGTCTGCGACCAAGTAGAGACCAAGTAGAAATGCAAAGGCATGGGCTGAGAGTACATTCATTTATTTCTCTATAATTTATGATCTCGGCTACAAACAAAAGTGATGTGAGGTCACTTGCTAAAAAAATACTGGTAAAAGCCTATAGGGAGATTCAAAGTAGATGGTGGGGAGAGTAGCCACCAAATAGATGAAGGGGAAGAAAGTGGCATCAGGCACAGGAGCATCACCTTCTGTTAAAACAGTGCTTATGGATTGCCAGGCTTATTGTGACTATCTTGGCCTCATTTGATCCCTATGATCTCCTCTACTTCTACAGACGGTCAGAGAGGCAAAGTCACTTAGCTGGCCAGTGGCCAAGAGTGGTGACTGTAGCCTTGGGCGAAGGGTTGGGTGGGGCTCTTCAAAAGTCCCTTCCTCTCCATTATCTTGACATCCTGGGTACAGGCCCTTAATCCTGTGCCTGCTGCGTAGAAACATCTTACATCTTTGTCCACCCTGGAGCACCATGTACAGTAGGGCCAGGTGCAGCTCCCTCAGCCATGGGCTTGTGACCCCCTTGCTGCCTGGTCAGAAACCCTGATAGCTCTCCACCAACTGCAAAAGAATCCACAGTCTATATGTCAGCACCCCACTCAGCTCAGGCCTGACTTGGAGGGTCAGCCTCAGGTCTTGTTCCCCTTCCTTTCCCACCAGCTAGCAGCCACAGTGGAACATGATCCAATTCCAATTCTCTGCTGGACTATGCTTATTCCTTTCTACTTCAAGATGGAATATGGCAGAGTGGCCAGGCTCGTGGACCTTGAAGCCAGACTGCCTGTGCTCTAATTCCAGGACTGCTAGTTTAGCTGAGCAACCTGGGGAAAGTCCTGTCACCTCTCTGTTCCTTGGTTTTCTCATCTGCCAAGTGGCCTCCCTCAGGGGTGCCTCTCTCATAGAGTTGTCCTGAGGATTAAGTGAGAAGGTCATGCATGTCAAGGGCTTAGAGTTTGGCCTGGCCCTCTGAATTCTGTTAGTAGGAGCCATTCTTATTACTTACCCCACTTTTTAAATTTGGAACTCTCAACTCCCTCCGACACCACATCTACCACTGAAATCCTAAACACCCTGAGTAAACGTTCCAGCTGGACTCTTCCTCAGAGAGTCCGCTGCCTGACCCCCTTGGCTTACAGGGACTGCTTCAGCTATGTCTTTCCCATAGTCTGACATTCCTTTGAGTCATAGGATGCTGCTTTTGATCATGAGGGTTTCTCTTTCTTTCTGAGAGTGCCTTAATCCCCAGAAAGATGGTGAGCTCCCAGGGCAGGGACCCTCTCTTATCTCTCTCTGTGAGAGTCATGGCAGGTGCTTTGCAAACACCTGTTAGGTTTATGTTTTGTATTATATGCTCTTCTGCCCTGGTAAATCACTCTACTCACTCTTAAAGGGGAATTCTCTGGGCTGGAGATTGAGACATTGGACCATCTTCTAAAGACTCCATCATATACATGCTGTTATGAACTAGGTGATGTGGTGGGGGCCAAGGGGTGGGGAGCGGACTGCCAGCCAGGAATCAGAGAGCAGGAGAGCAGGCTCCCAGGTCCAGAGGGTGACATGGGCTGAGGGGTAGGGCCAAGGCTGGATGGGCCAGGATAAGTTGTTTCAACCAAGGGCAAGAACAAACATGGGAGCTGGGAGCCTGGTGACTGACCTAGGAAAGGAGTTGGCACATGACTAGAAAGGAGGAGATGAGATGATCATCTCTTATGGTTCCAATCTTTGTACTTGGTTCTTTCATATTGGGCATTCCACTCCCTCAAAGATGGGTCTCTCTCCCTCTCTCCCTTCCTCTCCCCCTCACCCTCTCTCTCTCCTCTGTCCCCTCTCTGACCTCAGTTGCAGCCTACTAGTTGCTGACCTTGGGGAAGCACCTGCTTCCTTCAGCCCCATCTGTGTGGAGAGAGTAACAATGTTCTCTTTATGGCATTCTAGTGGGAAATGTGATATAAAGCTTAGCTGAGCAAGTGAATGCCCTAAAGATTAAAGGCATATACCAGGCCCCACCACAGTCCGTGTAAACCAGAATTTCCATGGCATGGAGCTCAGGAATCTGTATCTAAAAGGAACCCAAATTCCACAGGTATTCCAATGCAGCTGGTTCATACATGGTGTTTGAGAACACTTAAAAAAAAAAAAAAAAGCAGCATGTCTAAGTAGTTCTTAATCAAGTTTCATATCATTTCTTCTTTCCTTTTTTTTTCCCTTTCTTTTTAATTCACAAATGGAAAGTCCCCAATACCGAATAGTTTGAGAGAATTACTACCTGATTGCTGTTAAGGGTGCCTGCTCCATCGGGCCAGGGCGACAGCAGCTCCTGGCAAGACCCTCAGAAGATTCTGTCACCTCAAGGGATTGATGTCTGCAAATGTTGGAAGAGGACGATGAACATCTTGAAAAACATTTGCCCCTCTTCAGTTATTCAGACCTCCTGGCCATCCTTTGTTTTCACCCTATGTATTTGATCAACCAACTCAGTCATTGATTCAACAAGCTTGGAGCAGTTCCTGGGTACAAGGCTGGGCAAGGTACTGGGGACTCGGAGATTGAAAAATAAACAAAAACACTGAGTCCCTGCCCCCACAGTCTAGTGGGGGAGGCAGAGCCACGTATGCCATCACTGAAATGAAAGCAACGGATCCTGTTGGAATAGGCCGGGGCCTGCAGGTTCCCAGAGGAGACAAAGTTGGATTTGGCGTGAAGCCTTTTTAGAAAGTCTCACAGAGGAGGTGCCTTTTGAGTGGACATGTAGCAGAGTGATGGCAGGCATGGCCTCCGGAGCCGGGGCAGCTGGCTTTAAATCACTGTTGGCTGTGTGTCATCGAGCAAATTACTCAGCCTCTGTGTTCCTAGAATTCTTCCCTTGTAACATGGGGATAATAATTTTCTTTATTTTTAAAGATTGTGTTGAATATTAGATGTTAACGTATGTAAACACTTAGAGCAGTCCCTGGCATATAAGAAATTTTTTTAAATGTACACACACACATATATACACACACGCGCTATTGTTATTATTTTGAGATGCTTGCGACCTCACCACACAGGGAAAGGGAAGGCATTCTGGGCAAGGCGGAAATTGTGTGGAAAAGCACTGAGGTGAGAAAGAGCAGGATGTGCTCAGGGGATGGTTAGTGGTTTGGTGTGGCTGGGCAGCAGGTTAAACCCAAATTAACTGGATTTGATGGCAATCTGAATGCATATCACTCCATTTGGTAAGGACTGTGGTCACTAATTGACCACTAACCTGAGCCTCTTCTCCAGCTCCTGCCACAGTGAAGCACCCTCTACCCTGCCTCCCAAACCCGCCAATCCACAGACGCTCTTATGCACCAGTACCTCATCTGATCCAGTCAAGAGAAAGCGCCAGGTCAGACTGGGGGTTAGTGGACATTTGCCTTGGCAGTAGAGACCCTCGAACCACCCTCCCGTGTTTGGATAGCTTTCAGCCCCACATGTTCTGGTCTCTGAGGGAGAACCCAGAATTCTCTCTTTCCCAGCCCTCTTTGTAGCCAGAGAATAGGCAGATGGCCTGGGCTCCACCAGTCAAAGCCACTTGTCTAGACTTTCTCTGAAAGTAAGAAAATTGGGGAAAATGCTCCCATGAAATGCATTTTGCTGTTGAGTGAGACTGTCAAGGCTGCTGGCTCAGGGGGCAGCAGGGGCACGAGGCAGAATTCCTGGGGCGGAAATGACGTTAGTGCTGGAGTGAGGAGCAGGTGCACACAAGGCAACTTCCTGGCCAGAGTGCAAAGAATATGGCGGGTGCTCGGCAGTGGTGAGGATGGCAGAGGTGGCTTCCTCCTCAGGCCAGCTTTGTGGCATGGTGTTAGAAGTTCAGCCTCAAGCTGGTTCTGTGGCCACTCACCAGTCTTTTGGTGACCATCTATTCTGCTTAAACATCTAGAGTCAGCTTCTGTTGCTTGCAATTAAGAGTCTTCTTGCGTTACAGCTCTGCCACTTGCTGGCTGTGTGTCCTTGGGCAAATTACTTGACCATTCTGTGCCTTGCATCCCTCCTCTATAAAATGAAATAATAACAGTAGCTATCCTGAAGTCTCGTTACTAAGATTCAGTGAGACACTGCACATTACTTAGCACATCTATTAAGCCCATATTAAATACCAGCTATTATTTTCACTAAATCTGAGAAATATTAGGAAAATAACTTTGTTAACTAAAGAGGCACAGAGAAGTGAAGTGACTTATCCAAAAGCTACCAAGTGAGCAAGGGAAAATATCTCTGGCCTCTAAAACTCAGATTCTTTCCTCTCTCCTGCAGCTGCCTCGCCATGCCTATGTATGTGTGTGTGTGTGTGCTCGTTCTTTATTACATAAAGCCACTGTATTATGTGTGCTGTCAGATATCCTATTAAAAAGCAAAGTGGAAAAAACAGTGAGCAGTCTTCCTCTGCCTGAGCTTCCACTGATTACAAAATTAAATTAAGCGCTGTGGCTTGCTTCTGCTGTTTGATGGGGGAATACGATGAATTGCTCTTTGCCTCCCTATGAGAAGTCCCAGAGAACAGGGCTGGGGGAGTCAGCCCAAGACACTATTTCTTCCTCCCAATGCCCGGGGGGCAGAGCCTTCCTCTCTCCAGAAATGTTAAGCCCCTGAACCAGACTGCCTTTTTATTAGGTTAATAAAACACCAGGCCCATCAAGTCTCAGGCTTGTAAAGGTCACTGAGTCATGTCTGAGTGCAGGGGAGAGCTAGTAGGGCAGCGGCCTGCTCCCCAGGGCTGGGGGGCAGGGAAGAAGCTCTCCTCTCAGGCCAGCACTGACTCTGGGGCCAGGATGAAAGATGTGGGCAGGGCTATGAAGGCCAGATGAACAGGGATCCTCATGTGTCCCTCTAGCTTCATAGGCCACAGCTGAGCTGGATCCCCAGAAAAGGGTCAAGACTAGGAGCCAAATGGTGGAAGTCAGAGCTGGCAGGAGGGTTGGGCCTGAGTCTGAGAGACAAGCAGACAGAGGGGCAGGAGAATTAAATGAGGGCATCAGTGACCAGAGAGGCTTCGATGTTTGAAGCTGATGATCTTTGAAGGCCCTGTCATGGGTAAAAGTAGGATCTTGGAGTCACTAAGTTCTGGGTTCAAATCCTGTCTCTTCATCTGCTTTTGCCCACCTTCAATTTGTTCTCCATGTTTCAGTTATCTATTGCTATATAACCACCCTAAAACTTAGTGACTTAAAACAACAACACCCTTTTTTCTAAGGTCTGTGATTTGACTGGACTCAGCTGAGCGATTCTTCTGCTCCATGTGGTGTTGACTGGGCTGCAGTTATCTGGCTGGAAGTAGGAAGCTCAGCCAGTGCTATTCTCTGGAATGTCTCCATTTTCCTCCATGTAGCTTGGGCTTCTCATCAAGGTGTCTGGGTTTCAATGCGGGCATTCCAAGCGGCAAAAACAGAAGCTGACGATCTTTGAAGGCTCTGCCTTGGAAATGACACAGTACCACTTATTCTGCACTACGTTAGTCAAAGGCCAGATTTGAGGGGAGCATAAATGCACTCTGCCTACTCACAAGAGGAGCAACAAAGAACTAGTAGCCATTTTTAATCCACCATACCTCCCAAGGCAAACAGTGATCTCCTTAAAATATAGACGAGATTGTATCACCATTTACCCTTATGATAAATTACCCTGGTGGCCTCCAGGGATCCATCCCCTACCTACCTGTCTAGATCTCATCTCATTCTATTAGGTACCTTGATTGCTGTCCCCTGGCTTCACTGGCCTCCCTCCAATTCCTCTAACATGCCAGGCTCTTCTCACCTCAGGGCCTTTGCACTCGCTGATCATTTTACCTGGAGCTAGCCATTCCTTGCCTTTCTCATTCCTCAGACGTCATTCCTCATGAACTCCTTTTTCATGTAATCAGTCAGCAAACATTTATTTTGTGCCCACTATGTGCTTGGCATTGATCTAGGCCCTATAAAGAGTTGACCCTGTGTTATTCTCCACTTTAGCATCCTCCCCTGGTTTTTGCTTTAATTAAAGCCTGTAATAATCTTGTTTCATTTGTTTTTCTGGTTCATTATTATTTTCCCCACTAGAATGAGGGCAGGTCTGTCTGGTTCACTATGGTTTCCCATGGCACAGAGCTCAACACAGAGTAAGTACTCAACAAATACATGCTGAATGAATGAATACCACTTACTTAGGCTTGTGACCGTGGCTGAGAGATTTGACCTCTCTCTCTCAACCTCACTTTCTCCATTTGAAACATGTGGTTATCAAGAGTAACTACCTCATAGGAGTGTTGTAACTATAAAGATAAGTTAATACCAATAAAGCACTTTCAGTGTTCTGCACATAGTTAAGTCCTTGATAAAATGGTCTTGACACTGATACTATCATTTTTATTTTATTAAAGCAAAATTTTAGCTCTGCTGTGGTAAAAACTAGCCTATGAGGTCTGTAAAGGTGAGGGGACCACACAAGCTGCTTCCTAGTTCTGTGTTAAGCACCTAGCATAGTGCCTGGCCCTCGCAAGGTGCTTAGTTATTATTGGTTAAACAGATGCATCCTGTGTGGACCCCCTGTGCTGGCTATATCTTCTTGTCCTACAGCAGCAGGGAGTACTTCTAATAGCTAATACTTTAACTCATCTTAAAGTCCTATGGTAGGACTGGCCATATAATTGAGGGTGGGTGCCTAGTGCAAAATGAAAACACAGGGCCCTTTGTTCATAAACTACTAAGGACTTTGATAATATGACAGCAGAGCATTAAAGTAAGCATGGAGACCGGCCGAGCATGGAGCCCTCTGTGACAGCACGGGTTATATGCCTATGAAGCCAGCTCTGCCCTATGGCTACAGACAAAAGGTAAATAATAGAGGTGTTTAATCAATATTAAAGTTCATCTTGGCATCTCCCCCAATGGGCTATGAAATCTTACAAAACAAGGCACCTGTGTAATTTCTCTTTTTGACCCCCAGCACCTTGCACATTGGCCCCAAGTTCAGGGACACTGGGTAAGACAGATGTAAGCAGCAATGCCTTTGGCTGAGACACTCCCTAGAGAAGTAGATGTGAGCCTTGGGTCCACCACATCTTGCATTGTGAGCCCAGGAAAGTCGTTTCACCTGTCTGGGCCTCTGCTGCCCTTCCCGCTGCATGGACACAGCTTTTTACTGTCTCAGCCGTATGGGGCTGGTGGGGACGCTGAGTGTGTGGGAGGGAGTATCGGGTGCTCAACATTTCCCCAGGGCCTCAGCAGAGCCGTGCCTACCTCCCCAGGCCCACAAGAGCTTTTGCTGGTCCTCGGAGGTGACAGTGATGTTTGCACTCCCAGAGAGAGGAGATTCTAAACGTGAAAATCCTCATACATTCCTTCTACCTGGCCCAGCCAGAGACTTAGCTCTCCCCGTGGCTGGCACGCCAGCCTCAGGCACTAAGACCACTTACCTCCTCCAGCAGCAGCATGTGTAAATGTTAAGTGCTACAGAGGGCAAACATGTTCAGGAAGCCTGGGCTGCCTTTCCATTTACCTTCCCCTCCTGCGGAGATCAGCCAGCCCAGGAGACTGGATGCAAATTTCAGCTGGCCCCCTGGAGGCTTTGGCCTAAAGCGGGAGGAGCAGGGACAGACCCCATCCTTTTGGAAGTGGAAGGGAACCCTGCCAGGGATGAATTTGTGAGAGGACTAGGTTTGGGACATATACCTCAATCCAGACACCCTTTTTCAAGTTCTACAAAGCACCTACAAAAGAAGTGTCTTTCCTTCTGCTGTGGACCATGGCAATGTCTCTCATGCTCACAGTCCTCATACATTCACTTATGTTTCTCAGCTGAGTTTCACCTGCATCCTTTAGGGTTGTCACACACCTGTGGGCAGATGGAGAAACTGAGGCTCCTATGCCGAAGGGCTGGAAATATGATTTAAAATGCATTAGTGTTGCCAACTGTTCTGACCCATTTAACATTCATGCTCTTCCTCCAACACTCTTTGCACCACATTGTGTGCATCAACTCAAGAGGTGGTACAGGCTGAAAATATGGATAGGGAGAGAGAATTGAGATAAATGCCTCATGACTTACCATTGGGCTAATCATGTGCCCTATCTCAGTACTGGGCAGTGCTTTAAGGAACGAATATTCTAGAACGCCCCTCTAGAGTTGGGGAGTCTAGGGAGGTAGCAAGGACACAGTGGCATATAGATGGGAAAGTGTCATGTAGACTGTGTCTCCCGTGCAGAAAGGCAGGTTATTCTTAAGAACGGCAAGTTCCCAGCAAACATTTCAAAGGTCAGTGCAGAAAGGAAATTCTTTATGAATCTTTGCTGCCTGCAACTCTCTCCCCATGTGTCTCTCTCTGTCCATTTTCATCTGTGCATTTTCCTCATGTTTTGTGCCTCTCTCTCCAGCATCATCTTTCTTGATTTTTCCTCCTATCTCTTCCATCTGTCTGTCTCATCTCTGGTCTGTCCTGTCTTTCTTCCCTCTTGCCCAGACCCCTCACTGTCCCTCCCACCATTTCCCCTGCCAGTGCTGTTTCCAAGGCTGCACACATGTTTTTTTCTGTCCCCAATGATTTATGGACTTGGTGTAGCCTGAGAAACGTTGAGTGGAGCCTGTGCTGTTCCAGGAGCTGATGCCTGCAAGGCAGTCTCCGCCCTCGGTCCCCAGGCAATTGTCTCTGGGACTTGTTCATGTGGGCACCATCCCGGTACTCACAGACAGATTTCCAGGTTTGAGCTGCTGCCCTCCCTGGCTGTCTCTGCTGTCTCTCTACCCTTCTGATGTGATTTCTGGCTCGGCCTTCATGTGTCTCTGCTTCTAGTTCACCATCTGTCTCTGTCTCTGCATGTCTCTCTCTCTGTATGTCTGTCTCCATCTCTGAGCTTGGTCTAGGCCCTCATATACCCATTTTTCTCTCTAGCTCTGCCTCTCTCTCTGCCCATGCCTCTTTTTAGTTCTGTGCCTGCCCCTCCCTGATTTAGCATACAGCATTTAAGTAATGCCGGAAACTGCAAGGACAACCCTCATGCACGTTCTCTAAGCCATATTATCCTCAGACAGCTAGAATCTAACCTGGGACACTGGGCCATGCGAAGCCCACCCCTTGACCCCCTTGTCTTTCGCGTCACGTCGAGGAAGTTTCCTGAACTCCAGGTGACACTGCTGTCAGGGCCTGACTTACCAGGAGAGCATGAATAATTAAAAGCTGTAGCTGCGGCTTGTTCCGATTTAAACTGTATTAGTGTTGCCAACTGTCCTGACCCATTTAATATTCATGCCATTCTTGGCTCTTTTAAAGAGAGGGGAGTTTGCTACCTGATTTAAATTGCGCCTGTCAGTTTCGATTAAAGATCAGGTTGACCACAGTTGCAGAGAAATTAAATGAACATTCTCTTAAGCAATAACATAGAATTTAACGTAGCAATTAATGGCTATTGCAATGCGCTGTTGTCACGAGCTGCTTGGAGTAAAATCTAGGGCTCATGAGGGCAAGGCCAGCAGTGTCCCCAAAGTCTTGATTTTCCCAGAAATGGGGTCCAAACTGGGCCTGATCTTTAACTGGCTTCTTTCTTCAAGAGAAGCAGAAAGCCCAGGAAACAGCTACTGCTCTTTCAGGCTCAGAACAGATCTTGCAGTCTTTTATCTAATTTACATTTGGGGAAACTGAGGCATGAAGCATCAGAGGCTTGTCCAAGGCCAGTTTCGATCTGGAACAGAAGTAAAGCACTGGACAGAAGAAGGACCAGCCTCTCGGGGCCAGGAGTGCCCAGGTGGCACAGAGAGACACAAAGGAAGATAGGCAGAGCTCTTTCAGACAGAAGGGCTGGGAGGGCCTCTGAGGACCTGCAGAAGCAGAGGTCGTTTACAGCTGAGGGGTGGCAAATAGGTTTCAAGGTGTGGGCAGACTCTGATTGATTAATGGCACCTGTCTACAGGGGGACCTGAGTTTATGCCATGATCTGTCAGCTGGGTCTGCCGTGGACCTGGTGAGGAAGTGGTGTATGAATGTGCTCCCTGTCTGCCAGAGGAAGATGGGAATAATACCCTGCTTCTGAAAGTGACCATTGTGAGGAATAAACAGGCCGAAAGGCAAACCACAGTCTCAGGAAAGGCTGTGCTGCCTAGTAGTTAGGAAACATAGATTTAGGAGCTGGGTGGGCTGGGTGTGAATCCTGGCTCTGCCATTTAGTATGTGCATGTCCTTAGACAAGGCATCCTCTCTGACTCAGTGTCCTCATCTGCACTATGTGGATAATAATAGTGCCTTATCTTATAGCAGTGGTCCCTAACCTTTTTGGCACCAGAGGCTGGTGCTCCTATGAGAATTTTATGCCTGATGATCTGAGGTATTGCTAGTGCTGGGAAGCGGCTGCAAATACAGATGAAGTTTCACTCACTTGCCCACTGCTCACCTCCTGCTGTGAGGCCCACCTCCTAACAGGCCACAGACCAGTACCGATCCACAACCTGGGAGTTGGGGACCCCTGTCTTGTAGGGTTTTCATGGAAGTTAAATATGTTAATACATGTAGAGTGTTGACAGCAGGATCTGGTCCAAACAGTCATGAATACTTGCTGTTATTAATGTGATGGTGAGGACTCAGTGGACAAAACAGGATGGGGAATTGTTGTCGTTACTCTTACATGAGATTGCTTGTATGGCACTATACAAGAACAAAGCATTGTCTTATTTTCTCCTTTTCTCACGTTTTATCTCATCTGATTCATATAAAAGCATATGCGTGTGTTTATGAAGTGAAGATAATAAAATGAACACCAGTGCTTCCACTCTAACCTAAGAACTGGAACATCCCCAAACCTCTGAAACTCTGGTGAGCTCTTCGCTAATTATAATTCTTTGCCCCCCCACCAGCGATAACTCTATCTGAATTTTGTGTTTGTCGTTTTATTGTTTGATTTGAAAACATAAGGCCCGGATATTATACTATTGGTAAACAAAAAAATTATTTGTTTTGCAACTTTTTTATTCAACCTTGTTTTTTAAGATTCTTTCAAGCTGTTTGCAGAGCTATATATAGTTCACTCATTTTTAGTGTTCTGTAGTATTCCATAGTGTGACTAGAACTCAAATCAAGGCTTCTCAGTCTTCAAAATGCAGGCTGTTAATCTCTGTACTCTCCCCATCCCCTGCCACTCTTCCCACAAACATACCAGGTCATTCACAAACATCACACATGGAGTAAGTACCTCATTCAAGTCATTTGACAACATTTTATTCAGCACCCTACATGTAGGGTAAGGCTTAGTGCTGTCAAAAATACACGTGTCATGTAACCATTGCAACTGTGAAAGGTGGGCATTATTTTATTCCCACTTGACAGGTAAGGAAACTGCAATTTGGAGAGATAAGATGGTTTGCCCCAATTTATCCACTCAGTAAGTGGCGGAACTCAAATCCATTTGTGCCCTGGAGCCCCCATGTTCAGCAGACAGGGGAGAAGGTGTCTTTGCATGTTAAAAATAGAGAACAATTAAGGATCAACATGTACAGTAGGTGTGTGCATTCCTTCCTCACCCAACCCCATGCTGGAGGTGGATGGTAAGGGGGTGTTGAGGCATTGTGCAAATCCCCCTGGGAAAAACTCAGGGGCATCACCTAATTTACTCTATTGGCTCCTGCCTGAGAAGTGGCTGGGAAAGTAGAAGGGTGCTCATTAGACTTCAAAGAGAGTGTTTATGTAGGAGCAGGACATTGTTTAGCTGCTTCCAGCATGGTCTGGGGAAGCAACTATTTGGTCTCTGCAGGATGCCCCCTGGATGAGTGTACAGTGATGGCTGGGGGAGTCTCAGGCCACATGGCTCATGCTAAGACCCTTAAGATGCCCTTTCTCAAATTCCCAGGGCTTCCAGAGCTCCAAGTGGTCTTCAGATGGAAATTCAGTTTCTTCTATTTATGTTCATCCATGGGTAAAAGTAGTCCTGGACAGCTGACTGCTGGATTCCACTCTGCTTTACAGTTCGAGTTCTCATCAAAAAGTGATGAATCAGCTTCTCTGAGGGTAGTTGGGCAGTAAGTGGTTCTGAAACTTTGGGGAGAATAAGAATCACTAGACTTGTTAAATTTGTAAACTCCTGGGCCCTTCATAGGAGTTATGGTTCCAAGTTGTCTCAGGTGGAGCTAAGGATGTACAGTTTTACAAACTTCTTGGGTGATTCTAATGCTAGTGGTCCCAGACCACACTTGGAGAGACACTAGGTGTTAACTTCTGTAGTCAGGCTAGGCTAGGATCTGCTGAGTTAACAAATATACTCTGACATCTTGGCAGCTTAATACAGCAAAGGTTAGTTTGTGCTCATATCACAGTCTGATGTGGGTTGGGCAGCTATTCTCCTAGTAGTGACTCAGGGATTCTCCTTCCATCTGCAGTGCTGCTATTCCCAACACAAGACCTCTAAGGTCACTGATAAAGGGGAAGAAAGGGCTTGGATAGCGCTCAAACAGGGGATTTTATGGTCTGGCCTAGTAGTGATGTGTAGCAATCCTGCTCATAATACATTGGCCAGACCCAGTCACATGACCTCAACTTAACTACAAGGAAGGCCAGGAAATGTAGTCTTCCTGTATACCAGGAAGAAAAAATATAATGGGATTAGGTAAATGTATACCATTGTCTCTCTCACAAAGCTTGATTCATTCTGGGCATATTAGTAATACTGTTTCTGTACCTGCAGTGTTGAAGACAAGTGGCTGGTTTGTTTCCTCTCCCAGGAAGTCCTGCCAGCTAGTCTTTCATGTCTTTCAGCTCATTTTGAGAGAGGGCTCATCCATCCCTGCTTAGGTTGGTCACATTTCACAACATGGTCACCACTCTCCCATCCTGTCCACATGGTGAAAGATCTGCCTATAGGATTTATCTTTGATTGAGTGCAATGTTAGATGAAGAGGATATTTTGAAAGCCACATTTGTACTCAATAAGTCTTGTGAATGAGTAGTGACATCTCCCATGGGATGAGAGGAACGAGTGTTGGCATGAATGCCACACATTTGCCATTCTTATCATGGCTCTTAGTAGGGCCGACTCTGCACAGCCCACCCTGATTTCTATAAATCCAAATCTATCCTGCTGAGAGAAAAGTTAAGAATGGGTTAAGAGTGGCTTCTGGCACATAGTAAAAGGTAGATAAATGTTAGCTATTATCAGGTGCCTTCTCTAAACTCATACTAGCCTCTGCATCCCTCTCATGGGAAGATTTCTCAGAGTTAAATTCAACTTTGTATATGTGAGCTGAGCAAGACAGAGCATAACAGGGTTTCCACCTCCTTCTTTCTACACTCTACATCTGTTAATACAGCCAAAGACTATATTATCTTTTTGGTAACATTACACCAGTGGTGCACATTGATCTGTTTTCTAATCCCACTAATCTGCCTCATATATATTTCAGCCAAACCCTGTGTGTCATCTTCCCTGTCTTTGTTCAGATTTTCTTTATCTGAGATTAGGACTCTGCATTTACTCCTGTTTCATTTCATCTTGTTCAATTCAGTTTGCGGATTGTCAGGGTCTCCTTTTTTATGCCATGAATGCTCTTTTGTCCACTCCTGAATTAGCTTTTCACAACCAGTGTGAAGACTGGGTTGGTTGGCAAAGAAACCCAAGCGTAAGAATAATAATTATTATTTATTCAGCACTTGCTATATATCTAGTATTGTGTGCTTTACATATATTATCTCTTTCGAACTTTATAACAACACCATGAGGTACACATCATCATTATCACCACTTTATAGGTGGAGAAATCACATTGGTAGAAAACAGAGGGCTGTGTTTTGAACCAAGGCTTTTCTAAAGCTAGAAACAATGTTCCTAACCATTGCACCATACTGCTAGAATGGACAAAAAACCAAAGCAGAATCTGGCTCCATTCAGGAGTCTTCAATGCAGACAGAATCTACTCCAGCTGGTTTAAAGAAAAATAGATTTTTTATTGGGATCAGGGAGTAACAGAATATCTGGGAGGGTCAGGAAATAAAGCCAGGAAAAATGTCCTGTCATAAAATAGAACTGTTCTAATGAAGCCCCATGGCCACGACCTCCACTAATTAACACCTACGACTAGGGACTTCACAGTGGACATTTAACCAAAACTTCTATAGAAGATCCCATAGCTACCACCTCACCTGGCTCATTTCTACCGTCCATGTCTCCTCTTATCTGTCAGCTTGGTGAAACCTAGGTCATGCACAAAAACCTAGTCAGCAGAGGATGTCAGAGAAATGTAGCTTTTAGCTTTCCAGTCTCTGTTGTGCAGGAAGACATGTCTAAGGGTAAGCATGAAGTACCTAGTGTACTAACTAATGGGACTCAGAATTTACAGAAAATCCTGAGATCTTGTCTTCTGAATAAGCTTTTACTCAGCTCACATATCACTCTTCAGATGAAGCTTGCTTTAATCCCTCAGGCTGACTTATCATGCCTTCTATGGCCTTCTAGAATTTTTTACACACACCTCTGGTAAAAGCTATTGCACTGTATTCTAGTTAGTGTCTCTATGCCCCACTGGCCTGAGCCTTCCTCAAGGCCAGCACCATGTGTTTTTATTTATATCTGAGGTGCTCTGCATGTGATCTGTCATATAGTAGGTGCCAACAGATGTGTTTTGGAAGCATGGATGAGTATGCAGTTATTTGAAGAAGACCCCCTTCTGTCCTAGCTATTTTCAGAAGTGCATGTCCTACAGGGGAGAGTCTGGGATGCCAATGCTCTCTGGGCAGGAGGGCAGTGCAGAGGTCTGGCCTCTCTTCCCAGGAATGCATTTATTTTTCACTGTACCCAAAATACTGCTCCACTCCTCGGGAACACTGGAGCAAAGCAGACACAGAGATCAGCCTATTTCATAGAATCTTAGAACACTCTATTGACCTCATGATACACAACAAGCATGGGCCTGGGAAACTTAACATCTCAGAACCATTCCACAGGACTGAACTTCATAAATAGTACAACTGGCCAAATACCTTTCCATTTGTGGTTCCCTACCAGGTCAGTCTCTGTCTATCACCATGACTACCTGCATCCCATGGATGCAGGGAATACTTGTCCCAGGGAGCTTTTCATGTTTGCCTCCAGAAGTCCCACCCAGTGGTCTTACCTTGTTGTCCTTTGCTATGTACTAGCATCTGTCCAGGTTCTTGATTGAATATGTCAGAAACTCAACTTCAAAATGTAACCAAAAAGGGGGCTTTGTTAGAAGACTCATGTGATTGGTAAAGGGGTGTTGCTTGGTTTAAGGGAGGAATTAGAACTACCAGTTTCTGTCTCTATCTCTATCTCTATCTCTATCTCTATCTCTATCTCTATCTCTATCTCTATCTCTATCTCTATCTCTATCTTTCTCACTCTCTATCTTTCTTGCTCATCTTTATGTTTCAACATTGTTCCTTCAAGCCAACTTTTTCTATATGTCAAGAAATGACCACTGGTATTTTCCATGCCTTCCACCCCACTATTTAACCATCAGGGAGGACCAGCCCCTCTTCCCTAATTCTGGGTCCAAAACTCTCAAGGATAGCCTCTGACCCAGAGCAAGTTCCTTGTCCATGATTAAGCTACATCTGAATTACTTAGTGTAACCATGGGGTAGGTACTATGATTGTCTGCCCCTCTAGAATTACATTGCCGGAGAGAGAAGAGAAGGACAAAAGAGGGGACAGCTGCTCCCAGAAAATGTGTGGGGTGCTGGGCAGACAAAACATTAAATGAGTCCCATTCAATCAGCATTCAGTATGGTGAATCAGGTGCTCTCAGCCTTCTGGGGCCAGACTTACCCCTCAGAGCCATAACTATCCTCTTGAACACCCTATATTAGTACATCAAAATTAAAACAAATGCCAAAATGATCCTTCATGGACAGTAGAGGAAGGTCGATAATTCCCATTTTGATCCAGCTTAGCCATAAAAGGAGCTTATAAGGAAAACTAGCAACTAATTGTTATCTTGTCTTCAATGGTCATGACTGGCTGGAGCTCTGAGTTGAAGTGGTCTCAGTCCTACATCCAGCCTTAGCAAGAAGGAGTGCCATGATCAATTAGTGATGTCTGCCACTGGCAGAATATGGAAGACAGTTGAGTGTGCCACTTCTACTCTAAAATGCTCTGTAATAGAAGGATCACAGTCTGAACATGGATCTGTAGGTGCTTCATTAAGTCAGCCAATCACATCCTGATTGCGTTGCCATGGGGATCTGCTCTCCCATTAGTGATACTAAGGTGACTTGGTTAATCGTGTGGGCTCAGGCTCTGAAGACATCCTTAGTGGACGATTGTCTCTCCAGTGCCCTAATTCATCTTGATGGACAAATCTGGAGGGGCTAACACTGATAACATGGGAGTTTCTTTAGGCCAAGCGGAAGCCCCAAACGATGCTTGTATTCTAGAATAATAGCAGATGTTTGTAGTAGCACCTTGTTGGCATTGCAGCCTCTAAAAAGAAACTCTAATTCCAGGATTTCCTTTTAAGTAGTTAAAAATAATCCTGAGTCTTTAATTATATTGTTCCAGGAAAGTAAGTGGGCCAGGCCCTGAGTGGAGCCCGTATCACAGCCTGGGTCACTCAGTTTCTCTAGCACTGATTGCAAATATTTGTATGCTGGGCCCAAAGCTGGCAAAGACAGGATATACAGATGTGGTCTCTGTCCTGTCTTGTCCTGTGTAGGCTCAGGACCCATACACTGTTCATTTGTGACCAGTGCTAGGAGAAAGAAAAACATTATACCAAATGACACTGTCGGCTCCTAAACCAATGAGTTGTGAAAGTAATCTTAAGGCTCACTTAGAGATTTGCCCTTGATCTCCAGGGTCAAGTTTAATCTGGCCTTCCAAGCCTTCTACAACTTTCATGTTGCTAGAGGCTATATACACTGGTGGCCCAAGGCCCTTAAGATATGTGTTGTTATCTAAAACCGAAAGACCATACTGCCTTATCAAGAAAGAGTAGACGATTGATTACAGGGAGAGGATAAAGGATGAGGAGTGCTATCACCTGGGCTCCATCTACCTGTTCCTAAGCCCTCTGGAGCTAGTCTCACTTATTTGCCTACCTCCTGCTGAGGGAGTCAGGGTCCCAGTAATCAGGGATCATTACCCTTTTTCCTTAGAGGGAAGAACTGACATGTTCTAGGTTTCTGTAGGATAGTCTACTCAGGGGAGCCTACTGGATTTCCTTCCATTCTCTCTCTCTCTCTCTCTCTCTCTCTCTCTCTCTCTCTCTCTCTCTTTCTCTCTCATGTATGTATCTCCTCTTATCTTTCTATATCTCTCTGTCTCACTCCAGCCCAGCCCATGCCCTCTCCTACCACAAGTGGCCTCAGAGTGAGTGGCCTTTCCCTCCTCAGGCTGAGACTTTGGGTGGGCAGACCACAGACACCCCACCCCAACCTACACCACTGGTTTTCTAAGCCCTTCTTTCAGGTAGTGGGCACAAGGGAAGCCATGATGTAGTATTTGGAGCATCTGGCAGGAAGCCTGGAACCTAGAGGCAGGGAAGCCCATGAGGAAGTTTCCAAGTCCTGTGTACTACGGGCTGTGGAGTAAAGTTCATCTGCATGTGAACTGGTATGGCCATGCACTGACTATAGAGTCTCATAAGGTCATGAGCTCCTTGTTATTGAAGGTTTACAAGAAGCCCTGGCAAATGGTTTCTTGGGGATTTCTCACCAGGCAGAGAGCCAAGCACCCTTATTGTCTCATGTGTAAAAGGGGCACAAGGTTGTGTGTGGATTAACTGAACTCTGCTCAGTCCACATTAGCTCTCTCTGGTGTTGCAGAAGCTGGTGGCCCCCCTGACTATATGACTCCCACCCTGGTTCTAAGAGGTCACCCAAGTTGGCAGGGCTCTCCCAGAGCCCTTCTGGTTTTCACCCTTGCAGAGTCTTTACTTAACCAGAAGCAGAGGTTCTCCAAACCTCATCTCCTACAGTCATGAGCTCAGGTCTGGCTTCTGGCTCCATACCCACTCTGTCTTCTCTCTTCCAGCTCCTCATTTTCTTCCCTCCTCCAGGCCTTAATACTTCACCCACTGTTTTGCTTCCTCCCAGTCAATCTCCAGCCCACACCCAATTTGCATTTACAATCAACCTCATCTACATAGAACACCCTTCTGGTGGCTCCTGGATAATGGGAACAGGTGTGTTTTACTACACAGGCCTCTGGTAAGAGACTTTGCCCCTCACTTTTTTGAGCTCTGGCCAACTCAGTTTCTTTGTGGCAAAGACCAGTTGGCTTGTTGATATTGATGTTGATCTGGGAGGCAGAGGGGACCGTAAGCTTTATGTGAGCCAAGGAAGTGATGTGAATGGGAGGCTGTAGCAAAAGAAGTCCGATGTCCAGAATGACAGAGGAGATGGCCTGTTTTGGCCCTGCCCTTGCCTGTGGTTTTGACACCATATTCTGGGGTATGTTGAGAGGAGGAGGATGAGGCTCAGCATGGCAAAGCCTGTTGTGGCAACTCTGGAAGGGAGGTACTTTCACAGCACATTTTACAGATAGGGAAATAGAGACTTAGGCAGGTTCATATACCAAGTCCAAGGTCACTAAGGCAGTAAATAGCTGAGCCAGGATTTGAACCTGGGTAGTCTGACCTTGGCCAGACTGGATGGGGAGAGATCTAGATAGGACTCAACATACTGGGACCTCGGTAACCTGTTTCTGGAAAACCCTGTTAAGAAAAGCACCGAGAGGTGCTGTGGAGTGCTTTATAAATGGATAGTCTGGGCTTCAAGTCCCATCTGCCATTTCCCAGCTGGGTGACCTTGATCAAGTGTCTCAACTTCTCTGAGCCTCAGTGCCAGCACTTATAAAATGTGGATGATAATAGTATGAACTTGTTGTTTTGAGGATTAAATGAGCTAGTGTATGTTTAGTAACTGGCACAAAGCCTGGCCCCAAAACAAGAGCTGCTGGGGTTGGAGGTTTGTCCCTGCATTGTCCCATTCCACCAGCTTCATTGTCGGGAGGCTGAGAGCAGGAGCGACTGGGGGAGGGAGAGAGAGGCCCAAGCTGACAGCTGCTTCTCCTGTTCCACCAAGCAGGCACCTGAAGGCACAGGAAGCCTGTCTGCCTTCCTCTGAGGGGTCTGACAAGTGTAATCACACAGTTTAGCAGTAACACCAAAGAGTCTCTGGATACGAGAGATTTGTCACTGGCTGTGAGCAGGGCTGGCTCCAGGCATTGCCTCCAGAAGACACCTGCAGGAGATTGCCACCTGATTCCCAGCTCCTGCGCTCCTGCCCCATCCCCCACCTGCCTGGGGATGGCCAGATGGGCTGAGAGAAGGCTACAAGGCTGGGCACTCTGAGCTCTCCTGACCTGTTTCTGGAAAACCTTGTCAGGAAGAGTGCTGAGAGGTTCTGTGAAGAGTGCTGAGTGCTAGTGGAGCACTCTGGGGGCCCTCTGGGGTCCTGGGCAGGTGTGTGTTGGGGGGAGAGGTGAAAGGGACAGACAGCTCAGAGCAATGGCAACTATGTCCTTCTTATCCCTAGAAGGTCAGAAAAGATGCAGTGTGGTCCAGCCCATGGGCTGCCCAGGATGAAATAGCCTTAGGAGAAATCACCTCTAACCCCTTCTCCCTGCTCCTCATGGTCAGCTGATGACTTTGCCTCTTATTTCCCTGAGAAAACAGAAGCAACTGAAAGTGAACTTCACAAACTGCCATCACCACTGCTGCAGAGCTCCCTGAGCCCATGTGGCCTGTGCTCTCTCCTGAGACTATGGAGAAAACATCGGGCTCCTGTGCAAAGCCGAGCCCTGCACTTGTCCACTGGAATTTATCCCTTTGAACTTACTAATGAACATGGCCCTGCACTTGTACTCCCCATCACTGCTGTTCCCTATCACTACTGGATCATTCACATCATAAACACAGTGCTCTAATTATATATCTAATTTTTAAAACACCCTCTCTTGACCACACCCTCCCTGATAGCTCCAGGCCTGTTTCTCTGATTCTCTTTGCAGCAAACTCCCAGAGAGGCTGCTCAGTGCTTGTTGGGTCCAGGCCTTCTCCTAGCTTTCTCTCTTGAGCCCATTCCATCAGAACTGCTCTGATCAAGGTCTTGGTCTCCATCTGCCTCTGTGCTGTCAAGCCCAAGAGTCAGTCCTCCACCTTCAGCAGCAGCAGGTGACATATTGGCCACACCCTCTTCCTTGAAGCCCTTTCTTTACTTGGTTTCCTCTACTGACTGTTCCTCAGTCATCCTTTGTAGCTTCCTCATCATCTTCCAGAGCTGAACATTAATGAGCCCTGGGTTCAAGCTTTAGGCCCCGTCTGTTCCCAGTCCCGGCGTGATTCCATTCTGTCTACCCTCCTACCCTCCAGTGGCTTCCCCAGATCACTCAGAATGAAATCCAAAGCCTCCTGTGGTCCACAGGTCAAGCATGATCAAGCCCCTCTGACATCTTCGAATACCAATAAGTGTTAAGTGAACATGAGTGGGAGCAACATGGGGAGGTTGTGCTCGTGGCCACACAGGGACGTGGCCTCTCTTGCCTCTCCAGGCCTATAGCTGTCCTGCCTCTGTGCTTCCTGCCCCGCAGGAACTTCCTAGGCTCATTCCTTGTCCTTCATGGGATCTATCTGACAACAGCCAGACTAAGCCCCTCCCCCACCCAGGGGCTGATAGATTCCCCAGTACTTGGCTGTTCCATTATCTTGTCTTTCATGGTGGCCACAGGAGCTGCTTGTTGTTTCTTAAGCAGGTCAGACTTTTTCATATCCCTACACCTTTGCACCTAAAGGTCTACCTGGAGCTTCCTTTCTATCCTTCCTTCTGCCTGCACCTAGTTTTTCTTCAAGAGCCAACTCAGGTGTCGTCTCCTTCAGGACTACTTCTCTGCAGCATCAAATTAAGGAGAGGACCAGCCAAGTCACTGCCTGGAATACCTTGTCATAAGGGGCCCCAAATCACCATTGGAAAATTACAGACATGGAGCATGTTTTGTTTAGCAGAACTCCCCCTAGGCAGGGGACTGGAAGGTGTTCTTTGATAAGCTGCTGGGGGTATGGATGTTGATGGGGAGTGAAACCCTCAAGGAAAAAGGAGAATGGGGGGCCTGTTATTTGAGGGGCTTTAGTTTTGATGCAAATGTGGGGCAGTGCTGAATTGCTCAGGACATAGAGGACAGGCTGAGACTCTCATCAAAACAGATCAATAACATTGGTTTGAATAGGTACTAGATTATGTCTTCTGGGGCGCACTTATGAGTGTTCATTTGGCCCTGCTTGCCTGTCCTCTCTAGTCTGAGTTATAAGCATGCCAGTTCTCCATTTATTTGGCATCTTCTACCCCACTAAGAACTGCCATGCACTGTAACTTTCTGTCCATACATCTGTCTCTCTCCCAGATTACAGCCCCTTGGAGAACAGGGTCTGTGTCTTTTCTATCTTTGTGATCCTAGTCATTAGCACAGAGGACTGACATGTGGTAGGTGTTTAATAAATGTTTATTTATTGAATGGCTGGATTTTTCCCTTTCCACCACACATACACCAGCTGACTTTTTCTCATGCCTGAAACTTGAGGGCTGGAATACATCCTGAGTAGAGTGTGTCATCAGCTTGCAGATGCACAGATTAGAGATCACACATATGTCACAAGATGTTCAGGGGGCCGCAGAAGATGCACAGGCTTCGGGCTCAGGAACACAGGGTCCTCCTCCCTGTGTGGGCTTGAGATGGTCATTTTTCCTCTAAGCTAAGGATCTATCTTTCCATGAGAAGGAAGTTGGGGTAGTGGCTCTCGAAAGTCCTTCTCACTCTGAGAGAAGCTATGGGAGTGGTGAAGGGCTCCTGAGATTTGAAGTCAAAAGAGCTGGTTCATACTCTGCAAACCTCAGTTTCCCCATGTCTAAAATAAGGGCAGTGGTGAGGACTTAACCTAATAGATGTGGACATGCTTGGGAAGCTATATGGAGCTATGTCCATGAAAGAGATTGCAGGCGATGGTTGCTTCATGCAATTACCACCTGTGTCTAGTAGTTCCTATCTGCTTTGTCATCTAACCTTGATTCATGCTTCTAAAGACCTTGGAGACTTTCATTCATGCTCTCATTCTATCCTCTGTATCATCATTCATTAGTTCATACATTTAACACTTTTATTGAATGCCTGCTATATGTCAGGCCCTTGGGCTATGATTGTACTAAATTGAACAAAACTGGGATAGCTCCAGCCCTTAGGAACTAATGGTTTAGAAGGGTAATAATAGCTATTATCATTTATTGAGGCTTCTATGTCAGGCACTGAGTCGGGGGCTTTCATAGTAATGATCTCATTTCATCCTCACATATTACAGTATTTTGTAGATGTGTAAATTGAGGTGCAGTGAGGCTAAGTTACTTGCCCATCTAGAAATGGTGAAGATAGGATTAGAATACAGGTCCTTTGGTTTAAGAGCCTAAGCCCTCTTCCTCACCCTCATTAAGCTATACCACCTTATTGAGCCCATGTTCACATGTAGCAAGCAGCTAATTATGGAAGAGCATGTGACATCTGCCTAGAGATCATGTTCCCACCCCAGAAGAAGGAAGGAGGGCCCAGCCCAGCCCTGGGGCACACATTGTGTGGGTCCTCCTGTGAGATCATCACAGCTGAGTGCTTGGACACCCACTCACTCGAGTAAATAATCCAGAGTGAGAGGAGCTAGGGCCCATGCCCTTGGGATGCCCCGACAGGTGGCAAACACCTTATACTCACAGACTCTCTACTGACAGCAAGAAAGAGCCTCCTAGAGGTGAAGGTAGGTCAGGACAGGGTTTCACTCTCACTGTTGTCCCTTACAAACCCTTCTGTGGGTAACCTGGCATTTGTGTTTGAAAACGTGCTTGTGCAGAAGAGTGCCTGTGTGTGTGCAGTTGCATATATGCATGGGGCTATTTGGGTGCATATCTGTATGTTCCTGTGCATATGTCTATTGGTTAGCTCTTGTTGCATAACAAACCACCCCATTTATTGCAGTCCATACATCTGTGGCTTGCCTGGGCTCAGCTGATCTAGTTTATGTTCTCCTGGAGTGGCTCTCCTGCACATGTCACATCCTTCTGTTGGGACCAGTGGGCTGTCCCAGACCTGTTCTTCTTATGGTGTTGACATAAAGGCAAGAGGGCAAGTAGAAACACATGAGGTATCTTCAGACCTTGCCTTAGAACTGACACTCCATAACATTTGCCTTATTCTATTGGCCAAAGCAAGTTACATGACCCAACGCAAAGTCAAGGGGCAGAGAAATATATCCTGCTCCTCTGAGTGGTAAGACTGCAACGTCATGTGGCAAAGGATGGTAATACAGGCAGAGGTGAAGAATTAGGGCCAGTATTGTGTTCTTTCATGTATTCGTACATGTATACTTGCATATGCTTATGTATCCGTAGGAAAAATGTTTGGGAGTATGCATAAGAATATATAGCTGTGTATGAGCATGGGTGCCCTGTGACATGTATGCCAATGTATATGTAGCTGTATTTATGCAAAAGACTATCAAGCTGTGTATGTCTGCATAAGAATCTCTCTCAAACACACACATACAGCACCTGACCAGGCCACACCAGAAGAGGGGACAAGTCCATCTTATGAAGTAAAACAAACCCTCACAGGGATCTGGGACCCTCCAGTGAGTTCTGTACCATCTGCATGTGCTCAAGTAGATCTTGCTCTGTTAGTGGTCCTGAGAAAATTCACTGGTCAGTTGCCTTGTAGTCTATTATTACCCAGATGTCTGTGTGTTCCAAACAATTGTTTTTAAATTGCTTCATTAGTCTGTCTCAGCAGACCCAATCCCGCTACACTTGACTGGCTCAGATTCTCTGAGACAGAGCTGGTGGGAGCTGGGCAGGCTGCTCGCTTATTAATGCATCTCCTAGAAGGGGGAGCTCCCAGAGGAGACAAGGAGGAGATGCCCCCACCCACCCCACAGAAGAGAGAGCATTCAAAGATGTGGATTCCAGAGTCAGAGACAGCTGGTTTCAAGTCCAGAATCTGCAATTTATAAACTGCATGACCTGTGTAAGCTCCTTGCGCCTCAATTTCCCCTTCTGCAAAATGGAGTCATTGTCCTGATATTTGGGGTGGGTGTAAGGAAGGAAGAAGATGATGTGGGGTGTGAGGAACCCACGTGGTGCCTGGCCTAACTGGGTGTCCCCTTCCCTTTGCTTCCACAAAGAGCCTTTGATCTCTGTGTGGAGATCAGGTCACAACCAGGTCTGAGCAACTAGGTAGGTGGCACGAGTGACCTCCAGAGATTCACTTGATTCATTGATATTCCAGGTAACTTTACCTGAGGATTCACATCTAACTGACCTTGCCCTATCCAAGGAAAACCTTGCAGGCAAAGGTCAGGACACAGGACATAGGGTCATGAGACTTGGGCTCAAATGCCTGCTCCTCACTCACCAGTGGTGTGACCTTGGACTAACCACCTATCTTCTCTAAGTCCCAGTATATTTCTCTGAAAGCAGGGATATTAATAGTACTCAACTCAGAGGGTACGTTTTCTGCATAATCGAAGCTTTTCCTTGCAATGCCATTCTCCATCTTATTCCCTGGGATGCAAATTATCCTGGATGTCTTACCCAAGTCCCTGCCTCCCTAGCCAGAGGATTGTAAAGACAGTCTCTCTCAGTAACTCAGCATCAGGAGTGTTGGCCCCCACCATACAGTGCAGGGAACCAGTGCTGGGCTTCTGAATTGTTTCTTTCTCTCATTAGCTGTCAGTTCTCCAGCAGTCAGGGTGTGACAGAAATGCTTTTGGTCCCTGCTCCTAATCCACAAAGAAACATTTGCTGTAAAGGGCCACATGATAAGTATTTTAGACTTTGTGGGCCACATATAACCTCTGCCACACATTTTTTATGTGTTGTTGTCAGTTAGTTTCAACCTTTTAAACATGTAAAACCCATTCGTTGCTTGACAGCCACACCAAAACAGGCTGATTGCTGGATGTGGTCCATGGAGAGACAGGTAAATACACCAGTTAAAAATGTGTGTTAAATAAATGTTATCCAGGCTATGAGTAGGACACCGTATGGTTCTGGGTCAGTAATCCCAGCTACTTAAAGGCATTTTCCCCTCATACCAGGGAGAGGTTGTGCTTCCAAACCTTTTGGACACCTGGTCTTTTCATTAGTGTGATGTGATTGCCACCAATAGCAAATATTCATTTAGCACCGATTATGTGTAGGACATGGTCCAGGTACCTCCACACAATTGATCTTACTTATTGTTCAAATAACTTTAATAGGTGAAAATTCCTGTGCCTATTTTATATAGGGGGTCAGAGCTGACGTTCCAACTCTGGTCATTTCGCTCCAAAGCCATCTCAACAGAGAAGGCCCCCACATGAGAATTTGGAGGTGACACAGAGAAAAGGCAGGAAGGGAGAAGGAGGAGGAAGAGAAAGGAAGAGAAAACACAGACACTCTTTTGTCCCCTATCCTATACCAAAAACTAACTCAAGTATAGTGAGTTTTTAAAAAGTGTTTTTAAATTTCTTTGATAAAATATGATATGTGTTTAAGATTATAAAAATCAGTCAAAGGAATGAACCAG
>CM053502.1:19910700-19925708 GCA_028627145.1 Eidolon dupreanum | reverse complement strand
AGCCACACTGGCCCTCTTTCTATTCCTTGGACACCCCCAATATTTTCCCTGCTTTAAAGCCTTTGAATTGGTTGTTTTCCCTAGAATGTTCTTACCCCAGATCTTCCCATGGTTGGCTCCTTATTTTCATTTGGACACTAGCTCAAATATCACCTCAGAGACCTTTTCTTCAGAGGCCCAGTCTATGGTAGCTTCCCCCTCTCCCCGCCCATGTATCATTCTTTATTACTCTACCCTGTCTTATCATCATTACAATCTTTGCTACTCTCTGAAGTTTTACTGCTTGTCTATTCATTGACTTATTTTAATCTGTGCCTCTATGCCTAGAACGTAATCTCCATTGAGAGTAGGGACAGTTCCTTTATTACTGAGTGGTTTAGTACTGCAACTGCAGTACCCTGAAGTGTGCAAGTGTGTGAATGGATGAATTAATGAATGTATGAATGAATGAATGAATAAAAGTTGTCAGGAGCCAGCCTGTCAGGTTCTGAGCACTCTTAGGTCTTCCTGAAAGAGGTTTAGATTCAGTGAGTGTCTCCTTGGAATAAGCTCCAAGTGACTTCAGTCACCAACATCAAACTTCACAGAGAAGTCAAGTCCAGGAAGTATGCAAACTATCCATCAGATTTAGTAACCAGGATATGATTGATGACCTTGAAGAAAACAGTTTCAGTGGAGTAGAGGAAGTAGAGGAATTAAGCTGCAGAAAAATGGGAGTGAGTAGATGAGCAAGAAGTGAATACAGAAAACTCTTGGAAGAACTTTGTCAGGGATGGAAAATCTCACTTGTTTCCATGGATTTTTTGGGGGGATGGGCTTTGCTTGGTTATAATCTAAGGGAAAATTGCTGACCTAGCGCCACTATGTGCACCAGCTAACATCATCGGCTGCTGGCTTTACCAGGCTCTCTTCTAAGCACTTTGTGTATTTTCGTTTTTTATTGCTATGTTACAAATTACCACAAATTTAGCAGCTTAAAGCAATGAGTATTTGTTATCTCACAGTTTTTGTGGATCAAGAGTGCTGACATGGCTTTGTTGGCTCCTCAGCTTGTGGTCTCACGGCCTACAATCAAGATGTCAACTGGGCTGCATTCTCATCTGGAGCTCAACTAGGGAAGACTTTACCTCTAAGTTCACTCAGATTGTTGGCAGAATTCACTTCCTTGTGGTTGAAGTCCTTGCCTTCTTGTTGTTTATTGGCTAGAGGCTTCCCTAGAGGTCCTAGGACCTACAAGTCCTACATGTAAGCCACTTGCTACAGGCCACCCACAGTCCCTAGAAGATGCTCAGAGTTTCCCAAAGTGGCCTTTTCAATGTGGCTTCTTACTTCATCAATCCATCAAGGTGAGTCTCTATCTCCATCTTCTAGGACAGAGTCTTATACAGTGTGACATATTATGGGAGTGACAGCCAATATTTTATTAGTTAAAAGCAAGTTGCAGGTCCTGCCCACACTGTGGAGGGAATTACACAGAGGCCTGAGTGTCACCCTAGAGCCTGTCTTAATGTGTATTAACACATTTTATTCTCACAAAAACACTGTGAGAAGGGTCTTATTGTGATATCCATTATATGGAGGAGAATGCTGATGATGAGAGAGAAGGGATGACTGATAGACAAGACCCCAAGGCAACCAGGAAGGAGACACTGCTGAGCATATCTGAGAAATTCTCCTGTAATTGGAGGAGAAACACTTCAGTCTTTGATGCTGGACAGGAAGGAGGGAAGAAGAGAAGGATTCAGATTAGTATGTAAGATCGGGGTGATATCCTAGGTATCCACTCAAGAAAAATAAAAATATATTTTCAAACAAAGACATGCATGTAAATGTTTGTAGCAGCATTGTCCATAAAAGCCAAAAAGTGGAAACAACTCAAATGTCCATCAACTGGTGAATAAACGAAATGTGTTATATCCATACAATGGAATGCTATCCTGCAATGAAAAGAATTAACTATCGTTACATGCTACATACAACATGTTAAATGTTACATGAAACATGGATGAACCTTGAAAACATCACGCTGAGTGAATAAGTCAGATACAAAAGGTTGCATATCACATGGCTCCATTTATATGATATATCCAGAAAAGACGAATCTACAGAGACAGAAAGTAGCTTAATGGTTGCTTAGGGCTGGGGCTGGGAATGGAGAGTGAATGCAAATGGGCACAGGATTTCTTTTGAGGTGATGTAAATGTTCTAAGATTAGAATGCGGTGATGGTTGCACAATTCTGTCAATACACTAAAAATCATTGAATTGTACGCTTCATATGGATGGATTTTATGGTATATAAATTACACCTCATAAAGCTGTTTTAAAAAAAAAAGATAGGAGCAATAAGTTGACAAAGTACCTCCCATGCCCACAAATTGACACTTTTCTCTCCAGTAGAGGTCAGGTCACATGCTGAGAGTGGGGAGTGTGGCACTGGGGTGAGGGGGTTTGTCAAGAAGGGACAAGAATTTAAAAATCCAGTGTGGGGACTGTAGACAAAGCTGAGTATAGAAGGTCATTGCTGGCAGAGATGAGTGTCCAGCCCAGGGGGAGTCTGTGATCTGGTTGTGTCCCCAGTCTACAGTATAATGGTTTCCAGTCTTGCTTCTCTCAGAAACCCAAGTCCCTAAAAGAAGGAAAAGAATCATTGGATTAAACCAGGCTTGCCATTTTGCTGGATGGGATGGGGAAAAAAAGGCTAACGAGATTGAGAGTGCTGGCACGATTGAGATCAGTAGGACAGTGGTGGCAGCTCTGATGTGCAGGTAAGGAAGCAATGCCGTGGCACTGGGGAGGAGCTGATGGACTGAGGCACTGTGGAGAGTTCAGAGAATAGAGGTCTCGAGAAGGACAAGGACCAGGGTCTGCAGGGACAGTCAGATGGGGGCACTGCATATGCTTTACCCTTTATGTCCTCAACTATCAATGTCCTTCCAGAAGGCGTGGCACCAGAATTGAGCATCCCATCCCAATGTGCTGTGGTCTGAGCAGGGTAGAACAGGTCATCTCCATTGGAATAGGTGTTAGACTTCTGTCGAAGTACCCCAAGTTTAGTCTTTTTGGGCAGCTTGGAGCAGCCCGAACAATGGTGCTTTGTAGCCAGCTTGTCTGTATTTATCTGCAATTCAGCTCTTGCCTCCACTCTCTATGTGTGGTCCTTGGAAATGTTGCCGAACTGCTCTCTGCATTAGTTTCCTCATATGCAGACTAGGGATCATAATTCTTATAAGCCATCGTGAGGGTCAAATGGGACATTGCTGTAAAGCACCAAGTATGGTACCTGGCCTGAAGAATGCATTCAAAAAACGTGTGCTGTTGTTGGTACCCATGGCAGAAAGTTGACATGCTAAGCTTATTCTTAACTCACAGCCTGAGAGCTATGGAGTGGGGGCTGCTGTAAGTTGGAAATTGGGTTTGGGACCCAAAGGCAAAATTGCATGTTTATACTTATGGCACTTCATCTCGTAGATCTCAGCCTCTTGGTCCAGCCTGAGGACGTCTATTTGAGCCCACCTCCTCGGCAGTGCCTCCACAGTTTCCTGCAGCCATGTACTGTGTGCCTGTCTGCAAGCAGGTGCCTTTTGGCAATCTCTAAGTCACTGGTGGAAATGCAAGCTCCTGGGCCACCTGAGCTTGTCATGCTGCCTGTGGCTGGGGCCCTGGGATCATGCATCCAAAGAAGGAAAATATAAAAAATGCAAGCCCTTGGGTCTTCCAACACCTGCTTGGGGACTGAGGCAGGGGGAGGGAGGGACTGATCTCTTATATCAGATGCCTCCCTGGGGCTCAGAACCTCCTCTCCTCAGCCAGCAGGGCCCTTCGAAAGTGAAGGCGATTTTACCCCAGCCTCCCTCCTGGGATGCCTTCCATTCACGCTTCAAGTCCCACAGGAAGGGGGATCGATGCTTTCTGTGTCTCTGGGAGACAGACCACGCATTCCTGCAGGACTATTGACAGCTTCGCCTCTTTCGCGTGTATCTTCCATACTTCATTTGTGAAAAGAACTGTAATTACCCTCGAGGAGTCATTGGAGAAAAGTGTACAAATTGAAAAGGACTGGAAATGGGCACCTCTGGCTGCAGAGAAAACACTTTCAATATTGAACCGTTCTCTCCCGGGCCTGTGAATTCCCATTTGGTTGGCCCTTAGCATTTCTGCCGCAAACTGTGGCAGCCTTTGTGGCCACCCCGACAATGGGTGTTTGACACCGAGGGCAGCGAGATTAATGAAAGACCAGAGTTTTCCATTTCTTCCTTCAACAACTAACTACTTTCTTTTCAACTCCTACTGCTAAATAGCTTGGACAATTAATAAAGCTTCGGTTGTACTTTGTTTTTCCTCTTTTCTTCTTTTCTTCCCACACAGTTGGTTGTTTATGTTGCCTTAACCTGACAGTCCAGCGGCCTTGTTAACTGATCCAGAGACTTGGATCTTGCCAAGTGTGGAGAGTTCTGGGATTTGCAGAAGAAAGGCTCCCTGTTATGGGTAGCTATCTGAGGATAAGATGTTGAAAGCTTTGTCCCAGGCCCCGAAAGGTGACCCTGGGCCAGGGCCAACCTCTGAGCTCCCTGCCTAGCTGCCTGGTCTGATGGTCCCTCCCAGCAGGGGGAGGGAGGGACCAATTTCTTATATCAGATGCCTTCCTTGGGCTCAGCACCTCCTAGGGCTGCCATAACCAACGACCACAAACTTGGTGGCTTACAACAACAGAAATGTATTCTCCCACAGTTCTGGAGGCCAGAACTCCAAAATCAAGGTTTCAGCAAGGTTGATTCCTTCTGGAGGCTTTGAGGGAGAATCTGTTCATTCCTTTCTCCTAGTCTGCCAGCAATCCTTGGTGGTCCTTGGCTTGAAGCTGCCTCTTTCCATTCTCTGCCTCGATGTCTCAATTCCTCTCTGACCCTGCATCTCTGTGTCTTCTTTTCTACCTCTTATAAAGACATAGTTGCTGAATTTATGACCCACTGTGATCTAGGATGATGATCTCATCTTGAGATTCTTCCCTAAATTGTATAGGCAAAGACCCTTATTCCAGTAAAGTCACATGCAAAGGTTCCAGGTAGATATATATTTTGGGGGGCACAATTCAGATCATTACAGGACCCAACACAACTCTTATGCCCCCTGAAACTCAGAGCTTGAGCTGCCTTGAGTCCCTATTCTCTGCTCAGTGCTGGAGGCTGAAGACCATCCTGTGCCCATAGGCGTTCTAGCCCACAGGCAAGTCGGGGTGAGGTGAGGCAGGCAGTGAGGGAGGGGAGTGAGCACAAACCACTGCAGCAGTGGATTGCCAGTGCCCTCCTACTCACCTACCCTCTGGCTATCCACCCTACATAGAGCGAACCCTCAAATACCAGCAGGGTTTGAGGCAGCTGCTCAGAACCCCTCTTCCTCAACTCATTTCCTCTTCATCTTGCCACTTTAACCCTGAACTCTCAATTCTAAGACACTGAATTCAACCTTGCCTTTTACCCCTCCCTCATTTCTGTCCTTGGACCTCTGTTCTTGTACAGACTCTGCTGGGCTCCCTCCCTTAGCCCTGACTCCTTCTACTGTCCTGGGTGACAATAACAGCACTAATAGCACACATTTTTAGTGTTTATTCTGTGCCAGGCACTGTTCTAAGCACTTTATATACATTAGTTCGCTTAATCCTCACAACAGTCCTATGAGGAGCCATTTCCATTTCAGAGATGAGGAAACTGAGGCACGGAAATGTTCAGGAATTTGCCTAAGGCAGGGTTTCTTAACCTCATCACTATTGTCATTTGGGCTGATACTTCTCCATTGTGGGGACTGTCCTGTGCATCGCAGGATGTTTAGCAGCATCCCTGGCCTCTGCCTACTAGGTGCCAATAGCACCCTACCCCCTCAGTTGTGCCAAAGTCTCCTGAGGGGCAAAAACACCTCCAGTCGAGAACCACTAGCCTAAGATTATCCAGTGGGGAGCAGCCAAGCTAAGGTTAGAGCCAGGAATGCTACATGTGGTCTTCCTACTACTTCCTACTGTCCAATGCCTGTTCTGAGCTTTAACCTGTGCTGGTCCTGAAAGTGCAAAGTTAGGGCTAAAACCTCAGCCTGTACCCCATGGAATCTAATGCCCATCTGGTCTTTCTAAAACTGCTAAGTCAGGCTAACCAGGCACTGGGAGGAGGGGTGCACACTTTCTAGAACATCACAGGATCCCTCCAATCCCGCACGGCTCCTGGCTGCCTGAGCAGGCTTGGCGTTTGGGCCTGACCACAGCAGCTCCATGTACACTGTGACCGTGGCTCACAAGCGTACCCCAGGATTCTTCCTGGTCTCCCATTCTTACAACAGGAGAAGGGAATTTACCCCATGATGGCTTCCTAGGGAAAGTGCAAGGATTCCACCTTTTCTCCTTAAAAACATGAGAGATTCCCACTGTACTCACAGGGGAGGGTATGACCTTTCAAGATCTCTTCACTCTGGCTTTTGTTGATTCTAGAAATGGTGGGGATTTGGGAGTCTGCGGAGAAGGACTAGTCACCAAAATACCAAGTTAATAGCCCCTGGTGGTCATCGCTACTGCCCTTGGCTTATGTCCATTTTCTCTTCTACAAAGAAGAAAGGAAGGTTTTAAATTAGAAAAGCCAGAAATGGTTGTTTGCACTCTCTCCCTCCCTCTCTCTCTCTCTCTCTCTCTCTCTCTTTCACATACACACACACACACACACACACACACACACACACACACACACACACAGATCTCTACAGTGATTGTATGAAGCTTTGCATTTCTTTAACAAGAGCCCTTTCCACCTGATTCTATAATGAACAAGAAAGGACCTTATCGTGTCATTCTCAGGGGAAATGTTCCCGCACTTTCTAAACATACAGCGACTCCGAGGTGCTAGCTGCTTTTCATCGTCTGCTATAATCACTCGTTTTTTATTGGCACATAAAAGGGCTTCCTATAAAACATATTAAAGCTTCCAATTCTGAATGAAAAGCACTTGATGTAAAATCTCTTCGTGAATAGGAAACACAGTCAATGTGGAGCAGATGGCATCTCCCCTGGGTGGAAGGGACAGAGCACCCTGGAGTGTGGTCTGGCACCACCCTTCCAAGAATCTGGGGCTGAGGAAATCACCCTCGGCATTTGCTCCTTCTCCTACAACTGAGCCCTCCACAGATGTGTTCAGACACGTACCACGGAGGATCTGAAGCCCCAGGCAAACATGATACACAGCTCCCGGATGCCTGTTTTATTAAAAGATTCAGAAAAAAAAATGTTATTATCTTCACATGCAAACAAACATGGCAATATCAAGGAGTAGAATATAAAATATGTGTGCATGTTTAAGACTAGAATGCGGAATTCCAGAGAAACTGCCTGGCTCTGAGTGAAGCTTCCATCTAGTAGGATCCTCCCGTGGAAAAGTTCGAGCCGCATTGGCGTTTGGACCCAAGCCCTACTTCCTCAGTAGTTAGAATCCTTTATGATCTGGCTCCATCACTGGTTGAAAAAAGTCCACCCTCTGAGAACATCAACTCCTGAGAACAGGCCCGCATTTTTCCAGAGGAGGGAACTCAGGCTCAGAGGGGAAACCTGATTCTCCCAGCAGCACATAGTTAGCAGCAGCACTGTCAGAACCCACACCTGAAACTCCTGGCTCACTCCCAAGCTGCCTCTGGAGATTGCTACCCATGCTGAGGCCGCTGTCATAGGTCACCAGCTCCAGCTTCACCAGACGGTATCATGGTTAGGACCACGGGAGCTAATTGTAGCTTCCAATCAGTACCTGTATGAACATGGGCAACCATAGTGTCAGCTCACGTTTATCAAGTGTTTACCATGAGCCAGGCATTCTTCTAAGAGCTTTGCATGTGTTAATTGATTTGCTCTTGGTAATAGCCCTATGAAAGAGTTACTGTTATCATGCCCATTTAATAGATGGGGAAACTGAGACACAGAGTGGTTAAGCAAGTTGCCCAAGGTCACACAGCCAGGAAGTGAAAGAATTCAGGATCTGAACTCAGGTAATCTGGCTGCAGAACAAGCACAGAACTGCCTCCTAAGCTTCATTATACTTACTTTTCTTTAGACCTTTTTTTTTAAAGACTAGTCCCCAAGATCAACAGCATCAGCATTACCTGGGAACCAGTTAGAAGACACATTCTCAGGCCTCACCAAGAACCTCCTGAGTCAGAAACACTGGGGCTGGTGGGCAGCAGCCTGTGCTTAGAAAGCCTTCCAGGTGATTCTGAATCACGCTAAATTTCAAGAATCACTGCTTTAGAGGGTTAAAATAAAATAATGTTTAAAAAATTCTTAGCATAGCATTCAACAAATGTTAGCTATTATCATGACCAGATTATTTGATAAAAATGAAAAGACTGTTGTGGAAAATATATAAAAAAAACACCTGCCTCCTTGGTAAAGTGCCATATAAAGAAAGCAATTTTAACTGGCTGAAAAAAAGAAGGAGGAGGAGATGAAGAAGGAGAAAGAGAAGGAGAGAGACAGGGAGAAGGAGAAGGAGGAGGAAAGTATTCAAGCAATGACTTGGAGTATTAGGGTGGGGGTAGAGATATTGACAAAACCATCGTGTCTTACCTGAGACCCGGCACCTAATCCAGTCCAAATGGATGCAGCCAGCCCACTCAAAGTGGCAAAGCTCATTTTGTCATCTGAAGGATCCCTTTGCCTCCTCTATGGACCCAGTATGGTTTAGTTAATGAGCTGCTCAGCTGATTCAATGTCTGTCTTCAGAGTTAGACCCAAATCAGTCCCCTCCTGGGCACCCCAGTTACTGCCCACATGGCCTCCTGGCTCTAGAACAAGGATAACACAGCCGCTCACCCCCTGTGCTTGCTCAGATATTGAGGAGACCCTTACCTTCAGGCATGACCTGCCCTCTGTGATGACATGCCTTCCCTTGCCTGGGCCGGGTATATAATTGGCCTGGCATCACCCAGCAGTCTATAGGGAATTGCTTCTGTCAGGAACGGAACAAGCTTATCTCTTTAGCCTGAATTATGTCACCATGCGCTCAGTGTAAATCTGACCTCTTTCCTGAAGCCCTGGGCCTGCAAGGATTTGTGAATAATTTCACTACCACAATTATTTTACAATTTTGAATCTTCCCTGGCAACTTAATGCATAGTTTGCAGCGAGAAGCTGCCTAAATCAGGACTTCAAACAAAGGCTCTCCAATCAGGCAAGGGGCTCCCAGTCACGCCTGAGAGAGGCTGTTGAGCCTCTTACTCAGAGGGTGGGACCTGGGCTTCCTGCTCCTATCCCACCCAGGCCACTCCCCCAGCCTGGAGCTTCTTTCTGCACAGAAGTCTTTGCAGTACTCTCCAGGTTTTTTTCTCATTATCTTAGTGTTTTTAGTTGATTTGCACTTCTATAAATGGGTGTGGAGGTTGAGGTAGTTTTACCTCCTCTCTTCCTGCTTCTGGAGCCACTCTCCTTAATCTCCACACCCTCTAGGACCGGATGTCTGAGCTAGCAGGGCCTACCCCATAAATTGTCTATTCCAGCATCTTTCAGTGTCTGTCCCCTGAGATTCCAGAGGTGCCTTAGGGGCTGCCTTGGAGAGCAGCAAACAGGTTGGAAAGAGGCTCTGCCTTGTCAATCAGGGCAGCTCCCTTTTTATTTATTTTACACATTGGGATGAATAAAAATGTTCAGTTGCTAAAAAATTCTAAAAACTCATAGTCTAATCTAACCCCTTTGTTTTACAGAATGAAAATTTGAGGTTCAGAGAAAATGGTAAATTCGCTAGAAAGTCAGTCTCTGGAACAGGTCCCCCAAACCTGGGTCTTTCATTCACTAGCTTGTGTGACCTTAAACTAAGGCCACTTAACCTTAACCTCCAAGACTCAGTTTCCTCATCTATTAAATGGGAATAATAATAGATTTGTTCTGTCGATTAAATGAGGTCATGTGTAAAGTGCCCAAGCCAGCATCTGGCACTCAATAAATCAATAACTGTTAAGTACTCAATAATAAATACTCAATAAATCAGTAACTGTTAGCTAATGTTATTAAGTGGGGTCTGCTAAAGCCCAACCACAAGAGTACACAGCAGGAACTATTTTATGGCAGAGTCTATTTGTAAAGAAAAAGAAACTGGTGTGGACTGAGCACTTAATACCTGCCAACCTCTTGTTATTTCATCTTCGTAGTCAGCTCGTGGGTCTCCTCATTTGCATTTTGCAGGAAAGGAAACTGTAGCTCCAAATGGCAGGTTGACCTGGGCAGGCTCCTGATGTGATTGTACCTTCCTTAGTCCAGACACTGGCTGGGGGACGGAGAGGGCGGGGTTCTGTAGACATTATAGCTGAAAGGGTTCTGCTGGCACTCAGGCTGGGTTATTAGCAGTTTCTTTAAACCCTGCTAGCTGTTTTCCCCCAAGTACGTCTTATTAGCTGGCTTTAGTCTCTATGCTGCTTTTTGACTGTGTTTACTTTTATAGCATTCTACTCCTGCACTGTGTGGTTCTATTAGCTGACTTCTCCCCACCCAGTTTTGTTTTTAACACTCCTACTTTTGTAAGTGATGAAGGAGACTCATGAGGGCCCTGACATGGGGGAGGAAGCACCCAGCAGAGTGGATGGTGCTGTTCTTTGCAAGCTTTAGGCTGTAGACAAATGGAAGTTGTTCTTTCTCTGTGCATATGGGAGAAGCGGCTGCCTATGCCTTTATTAATTCAGTTATTTAACTGATATTCATCAAGCACCTCCAGGTGCTGAGGGTACAGTGGTGGACAGGTCAGACTTGATCTCTGCCCTGTGGAACTCTAGTGAGGAGTGGGGAGGATGGATAAACTAGATGTGGGAGGACTGAGTGTTGCTTGTCCTCTCATGGCTCCTGGGAATGTCTCCCTGAGGCCTATGCCAGCATCCAGCTCAGGGCATGGTCCAGAGGGGGTCTCAGTAAAGATGCTGAATGAGAAAGGAACATCAGCATTGGCTCCTCACTTATATGCCCAGTCCATTCCTGGAGTCCACAGCTGGTGTCTGCTCAGACCCGCAGTCTTCCCAAGGAGGGGCTCCACTGCCAGGGGTGCAGGACAGCCCTTTGGGGGTTCTCTCTGCTTGCCTTCAGGACAGTGTCCCATTCCTGGGCCATTCCGGGCACCCCAGCTTTCCTTCTGTGGAGTCCTTCCTGGACCTGAGAGATCCCCAGTGCAGTGGGGATGAGCAGAAGAATGAAACTCCTGCTGTTTTTAATACATGCAGTCACACACATATGCACATGTACAGGTACCTACTATATACACCTACACACAGACCTGTGCACACAGATAGGCGTGAGCATGCAGACAGACATGCTCTCCTACTCAGAGGTACATAACAAGTGTGCGCGTGTGCGCCCACACACAGAGAGCATAGATTCGTAAGCCAGTTCTTGTTGAAAACCTATTATGTACTGGACACTCATGGAGACAAAGAGTAGACAAGTTAACACACACATAAATATACAATAACAAAAGGAAATACGTGAGTGAAAGGAAAATAAATAATAGGTCGCTGTGAGAAAACGTAGCAGGGAATATGTTCTTTAAGTCGGATAAGGAGGTAAATAGCAGGGAAATGTGTTTCAGGCCTGAGGGCACACATGCAGAGCCTCAAGGAAGGAAAGAGCTGCATACGTTCAAGATAGCAAAAGATGGGATCATTTTTCATATGAACACAGACCGTACATATGTACAGAGAAATGTACACACAGACGAGAGTGCACGACAAGCAGAAATACTACACTCACATGAATAAGGGCACAGAGCGCTCACAGAAACTCTGAGGCACATGTACCTGCATGTGCAAACACATGCACGCACACATGTCAACACGTAGAGCAGTACACAGTACACAGAGCCGTGTACATCAGGATTGCCTTGGTAGACAAAAACACAAATGCACAGGAGATTGCACCAAGAGGCACCTGGCATATACACACAAATACTTGCACGTTTGCTCGTATACACACAGACACAAGATGAGTGTGCACCACATCTGCACAGGTCTGTGCACACTCACCCTCCACACGTGGCATGCACACATGTACACATGATACGTCCCGGGAAACAGCATATGCTCCAGGGTGTCAGAAAACTCAGCGATTCATGAGCCCAGATCATTAAAGTCAATGGCCATTAAGTAGCTAATCCCTCATTCAATTCTCAGAACATTTGGGGGCATAATCCGTGGCCTCCTCCATTTCCGCACAGCTTTGAGAGGATTCTGGAGGGTGAGGACAAGCCAAGGGAGATTGGGGTTTTAGAGTCCTTGACGTTGTTAAGCCTTTTCCCGCAGCAGCGTCTTCTCCCCTGGGCTGTATCAGAGGGGGTTTGGCTCCGTAATCCATTTTTCTCTGCCTTTCTTTGGAGATTAGATAAGTACCCCGCTGGCCACTGAGGCTAGCTAAGGCTCCCCAGGGCCTGAAGCCTTTCTTTTCCCAGCTGGAGAAGGTCTGGACATCCCTCTCCACTGCTGGGTGAACAGGGAGGGTCTAGGGGTCCTGTTCTCTTGGGACATATGGCCTAGCCAAGGGTCCAAAAATATTAGCTGAAGTAAATTAATTAATTAAATAAAATAAACCTTAACAAAATTAAATGAGGCCTGTTTGGGAGCGGTGCAAGCTAAGTGTCAGCTGCCTAGACAAAGAGTCAGTTAATTGTCTGAGCCTGAGTTTTGTCATCTGTTAAATGGGTTTCGTCATTTATACCTTGGCTCCCACGTCAATGGGAAGTCTGAAAGACAAATGGGATAACGGACCTCAAGTTTCTTTGCTGGACCTTCAAGACCCCTCTGTGACTGCAGCGCCCCTCTTACTGCCCTCCCTGACCTCATTGCTGGCCTCTCTCTTCCCCGCAACCCCTTCCACACTATAATCCTGTCACACTGGACAACCTGAAGTTCTGCCAATGCATCCTGCTCTTTCTCGCTGCCACGCCTTTGCCCCGGCTCTTTCTCTCCTTGGAATGCCCTCCCTGACTTGTTGCCTTAGCACATTTCTTCCGACTTCTAAGACCTACCTGAGGTACAGTCTCCCCCAGGGAACCTGCCCTGATCAACCCAAGGGGTGGTTGTTTCCTCCTCTGTGGTCCTACAGCTTCTCGCTCAGGTCCCCCTGGTGAAACGTCTCCCCTTTGGTTGTAACTGTGTCACCACATTCTCCTGCCCCATTTGGAACCCCGTAAGGAACTGGGACCATAACCTGGCCATCTCCACATTCCCCGGGCATTCCAGAAGAGCTTGTCAGCTGCTGGCTGGATAATGAAGCATAACAAAAATGTAAGGTTGTGTAGATTTTAAAAAGACGACAACTTATTCTGAAAGCCAAATGCAGAGTTTTTATTCAGGAAGAAAACGACTATTGTTTGGGAAAATGCCTCTAGGCTCTTTGGGAAGTAAAAAGATAAGTCCATTGCAGTCCTCCCCATTGAAAGCCAGGGCCAGAATAAACCAGACAGAGGGGAAAGGAGGTGAATTTCTCAAAAAAACAAAAAACAAAAAACAAAAAAACTTAAGTGGAAGAATTTGGAGTTTCAGAAGCAGCTAGGAGAGAGGAAATCTAAGACTCGGGAATAGAGAGACGATAAGGCTGGCGGAGAAAGGACCTAGCAATATAGTGGGATGCTGGGCTCCCTAGAGGAATGGCTTAAGGCTTTCAGATTTTTAAGAGCCGACTTTCAATTGATGCTGGCCAGCATGTAACTCCTCTCCATTCCCACCTCCCAAACTTCAGTAAAATCGGTACATGCAACGCTTTGTGTTGGTGGTGCTTAGAGGAAACCAAGGAAAAGGGGATGTGCTCCATGCCAGGAGAGTGAAGCCAGCTGTTCCAGAAGAGAGATGCCAGGCAGAACCGAGGTCAGTTAGGGTGATAACAGGAATCATTGGTCTGAAGAAGCGCAGTGACCTGGGGAGTGGGAGAGAGGTGGGAGAGGGTGCAGGGGAGCTTGCTGAGGGTGGTGGGGCTGGGATGTGTTCTCAGGTTGGAGGAGGATTTGGAGGAGCACTGCAATGCCCCAAGACCTGGAGAGAAGATTGGCCAAGCTGAGTCTGCAGCTGATGGGGTTTGTCAGCAGACGGGGGGAACCTATTTCAGGAACCTTCAGATCCAGGCGAGGAGCAGCCTGCCAGGGACCGACTGATCCATACCTGTCCCCTGGCCAGAGTGGGCCAAGACTCTGTTGAGGCAGCTCTGCATGTAAGGGCCTCTACTATAGCCCCTCTGCTGTTGGCTCCCGTCCCAGGGACCACAAAGCGAACCGAAAGCTCCAAACATACCCATCACGCCTGCCCCTGGGGAAGCAGAGCCAAGTTCACCCAACTCAGCCATTCGGCACATTTATTAAATCAGACTGAGCAGTTAGTTACTCGTGGTTTAGAGGCAGAGTGATGGAGCGGAAGGAAGGCTTGTCAGGGAAGGCGAATGGAAATGCGTCACTCGAGTTAGTTACACGTGCTGATACTTACATAGTCTGGCTCCTGACAACAAAGTCCACCGCCACTGAGCCATCCTGTCTCCCTGATGGGGGCAGCTAAGGGTGAGCCAGGACGTAACTCTCAGAAAAGGAGAGTGAGAAAACATGAGCAATGGAGGGAGACAGCTGGAGGATTTGATGCTGGTTGAGCAGAGAGGAAGGCGCAAGGAGTGGGCCTGACATATGGAGTCGCTGAAGAGGAACTCCTTAGGGACTGTGTTCCCAAGAGAGAGAGAGAGAGAAAACAGCTCATTCATTCATTCAGTAAATATTTACTGGGAACCTTCTAGGTGCCAATTCTTTGCATTTGTGAGAGAGTTTAGGGAAGCAATTAGGTTGGAATTTCAATGTCTGCACAAAGAGCAGAGACCTGAACTTGGGTAGTGAACTTGGAGTCCCAAGTTCAAGTGCTCTTATTTCCTCTTGATCAAGAGAGTTTGAAAGAAGAATCCTTGACTTGACAGAGAGGTAGGGACAGGGAGAGGAGCCAAAGGTGGAAGTAGGAAATGAACTTGGAAATGTCTGTAGCAGCCTGACTAAT